>CAUJRU010000006.1:1285000-1692500 GCA_963277665.1 Viscum album
AATAATAATAATGATAATAATAACGTGTGTGATAATAGAATAACACACATCCTAACAAACCCTAACAAAACCTAACAACCACTAATAACCCCTAAGAACCACTAATAAACCCAAATAACACCTGAATCCCACTAATAAACCCTAAAACCCTAATAAACACTAATAAATCATATTAACCTGTAATAAACCCTAAAAACCCTATTAGATAAGAATAAACACTACAAAGCCCTAAAACCCCTAATATACAATAAAAACACTATTGAACCATAATAAATCCTAATAATCCTTAAAAACCCTAACAAAACCGATAAAAAACTACAAAAACCCGCCAAATAATAGCCTATAAAACCTTAAAAACCCCTAATAAACCCTAAAAATCCTAATGACCCTATAATAAATCGTAACAAACCCTAACAACCCCAAATAAATCGTAACAAACCCTAATAACGCTAAATAAATCATAACAAACTGAAACAAACCATAACAAACCCCTAAAAAACCGCACTAAGCCATAACAAATTATAATAAACCCTAACAAATCGTAATAAACCCAAATACATGTTAATAAACCCTAATAAATAAAATAAACCCTAATAAACCCTAATATATCCTAAATAACCCTAAAAAGGATGATAAACCCAAGAAAAAGCTATTAATGCCTACAAAATCCTAATAAAACCCTAATATACAATAAAAATGCTAATAAACCGTAAAAAATCCTAATGAACACTAATAAACCCTAAAGATCCTTAATAAACCCTAAAACCCCATGATAGACTCTAAAGAGCACTAAAAAACCATAAAGAACCCAAAAAACGCTAAAACACATTACATAAAACCTAAAAACTTCTACAACACCCAAACAAACCCTAAAACACCCTAAAAAACCCTAACAACTCCTATGAATCCCGAAAAAGCAAATAAACCCTTAAAAACCCCCAAAAAACCATTAAAAACCCATCAAATACCATAGAAACCATAAACATCCGTTAACAACCCTTAAAAACCCTAAAAACCACTACACTCCATAAACAACCATTAAAACCCTAAAAAAGGGGATAAATAGATACATAAACCCAAATAATGCAACATAAACCCAAAAAATGCTACACAAACCCAAAAAGCACTACATAAACCCTAGAACCGTAACATGAAACCTAATCAACGAAGCATAAACATTAAAAAACACTACATAAAACTTAAAAACATAACATAAACCCTAATAACTCTACATGAACCATAAAAACGTTACATAAACCCTAAAAAATTCAACATAAATGCTACATCACCCCTAAAAATGCTACATAAACCCCGAAAACACAACATAAACCCTAAAAAATGCTACATAAAACCTAAACCCTATACACGCTACATAAACCCTAAAACATTACATAAACCCTAAAAAATGATACATAAAACCTAAAATTGTTAACTAAACCCTAAAAGTGCTTCATAAACACTAAAAATGCTACATATACTCAAACAACGCTACACAAACACTAAAAAATGCTACAAAATCCTAATGACGCTTCAAAACCCTCAAAAATATTAAACCCTAATATACCATAATAAAAACAATTAAACCCTAATAAACCCCTAATAAACTCTAATAATCCCTAAAAACACCTTATAATCCCTAACACCCCTAAGAGACTCTACTCAACCCTAATAAAACCCCAAAAATACCTAATAAACCCTAATAAATGATAATAAAACCTAATAAACCCGAAAAACACGTTAAGAAAACCCAAACAACCCTAACCAACCCTAATAGACACAAATAAACACTAATAAACTGTACTAAACCACAAAAAAACCCTAAAAATCCCTAATAAACCATAAATAAACCAAATAATCCCTAATCAACCCTAAAAAACCTTAACACACCATAATGACCCGTAATAAAACCCTACAAAACCCTAATAATGAAAAAAATTCTAGTATACCTTAAAAAATCCCTAGAAAACCTGATAAACTCTAATATTACCTAATAAACCCTAAAAATTCTCACAAAAAATAAAAAATGATCACAAACCATAAAAACGTTCTATATTACCTAAAAAGACCTAAAAACACTAATATATCCTAATAAAGACAAAAAACACTAATATACCTTAAAAATCCCTAGAAACCATAATAAACCATAATAAACTCTATTATAACCTAAGAAAACCTAAAAATGCTCACAAACAAAAACAAAATTCTCACAATCAATAAAAATGCTATATTATCTAAAAAGACTTAACAAACACTATTTTTTTAAAGATTGAGTTGCAGTGACCACTTTATTGAAATAAAAAATCATCAAGAGGAGATTACAAAGCAGGACCATTATGTACCTCAGAAAGACAGAACAATAATTTTTACCCTTTTCTAGAGCGAGTGCTCATACAGTTGTAAAGAAGGCGCCAACCTTTGCCATGGGGGTGTCGACCCCTTCTTCCAGTCCTTGCTTGTATCCACACATCACCTTTATCATCCGAAGGCTCTTCCGTAGCAATATGAGGCATGATAGATGCAGAGGCATCATCATTCTTTGATCCATCTTTATTACTATAGGTAGAGAGCATTTCAAAAGGGCTAGAAATGATAACATTACAAAGTACCTTCTCATGAGGATATATCATGTTCTATATGCAAATTAGTCCTTCCTTTGGCATGGTAGCTTAAAGCTTGTCTATCTTCTTCTGTGCCACCTCTTCTATTTTGAAGTTACTCAAGTTCGTCACGTTGGCATGGGACTTATTTGACTGTAGACTCATACTACATTCATCTGGTATTCCTGTAGGATGTCTGGACAGAAAAGGCACAATCTACAGTGAAGGAGGGTCTTACTCTAACTTTTCATTGCTGCATGTGTCCTTAGCAACGCAAAGAAGAACTATAGAAATAGCTGCTTCATGTGATTTGGAACAACTGTAATATTTAAACTTAACTTTCACTAAGGTTGCATCATCTAGCACTATCTTACCCTTTCTCCATTTTAGTGCATTCATCTCTTCCCTAACCTTATCATCGGCCATTGCTTGGGCTGAGAGCTCTCTCTCCATTTGACTATCCTCCGAGTCAGATTATTTCCCTTCACCTTCTATGCACATACCCAAAGCATCCCAGAAATAAAGGCCTCTTTCATATTGGTTATTACATTCCGCAATATCAGCCCAAAAAATTTTTATTGGTCCATCCAATTGAGTAGAAAACGACAATCCTTCATCCTCTAGCAAAGTATGAGCTGCAGTATGTCCTTGGGTCTGCAACTCAGACTGAGCCATACCAAAATGGACATTTTTAGAGGGATCAATTTGGAAAGTAAGAGCCTGAGGTTCACCTAGGTTCTGTTCCAAATTTGCAGCATTCCCTTTGGAGGGTTTGGTTCTCTCTTTTCTTCTACACTGAGACTCATTGTTCCCTTTCATCATACATTTAGCACACTTCATGTTTGATCGACAAATAGACCTGGAGTGTCCTATCATACATCACATTTCACAAAATAGAGGCATTTTTTCATAGACAATTATCAAGTTTATTTCATCTTAAGAAGTGTAAAGAATCACATTATCAATCAATGTAGATCCTAAATCAATTTCAACTAAAATTCTGGAAAAATGGCCAAAACTAGCATTCTCAGTGGCTAGGTCCATTCGGATTGGAATTCCTATTTCGGATGCAATGACAAATAGAATCTCAGAGTGCCATAAAACCCAATTTAATACATAAATCTTGATCCATACTTGAGAAAAAGTGTCTTTAAAATCATAAAGGCTAAAATTTGGGGTCCATTCCTAAATCCTAAGTGTTCCTAGTTTAAGTTTTACCATTCCCAAACCCCTTGCTCTATATTTTAGTTCAGCAGAAGGGAAAAGAAAATGAAAAAAATCCCCTCCCCAATGATACACATTTAAAATCACTAAAACCCCATATCTCAGATAGACGAACAATATGTTCGGAAATTTTCCAGGGTTGCATACCCTTGGATAAGGAGATTCGGGTGATGAAAGTGTTCTTGCAGAGTTCAAACCATTGCGTGATCACCCCATCCGAAGTAGAGACATGCGTCGTAGAGCACTTTCTAACAATACATAGTTTAATGCTATTTTTTTGGAAAACGAAATAGCCATTAGGAAATCCCAAATGAGAGAGAACACATAGTTGTTCTTCAAGAGTCTGAAATTTGTTCGTGCCCTTCGAGATTTAATGAGAACAGAGATGTCGAGAATCATAAGAGAAGAGGTTCAAACCTCTTGGGTGGGATAGATCTACCCAGTCTCCAGGCGGTGAGGGTTTTGTCTCACCAATTGTCTAGCTTTCATCCATCCTTAACAAGCACTAATATAACCTAATAAAACAAAAAAACAAATAAACCCCTAACAAAACGTAATAAACAATAAAAATTCCTAATAAACCCTAATAAAAAACTAATAAACCCAAATAAATCCATAATAAAACCCTTTAAATACCTTTTTAACCCTAATAAACCTTTACACACCATAATAAAACCTAATAAAACCCAACTAAACCCCAATAAACGAAAAAAATGCAAACAAACCATTAAAAATCCCTAGAAACCCTAATAAACCATTAAAAATTCTAATGCAACATAATAAACCATAAAAAATGATCACAAACACTAAAAAAAGCTAATAAAACCTAAAAAGTCTTAACAACCCCTCATATATATTAACAAAAACTAAAAAACACTCATATAGCCTAATAAAAACACTAACAAACTCTAATAGACCCTAAAAATCCCTAACAAACCCTAATAAACACTACTCAAAACTAATAAACCCTAATAAAACCCTAAAGACAACTACTCAACCCTAATAAAACCCTAAAAATACCCACTCAACCCTAATAAACCTTAACACACTATAATAAACCATAATAAACCCCACTAAACCCTAAAAAATGAAAATATACCACTAAAAAGTCCTAAAACCCCTAATAAATGCTAATAAAACCTAACAAATATTGAAAGCACTAATAAACCCTAATAAACAATACTAAACCCCAAAAATAATAATATACCCTCTTAAAAGTTAATAAACCATAATGAACGATAATAATCCCTAATAAATCCAAAACATACCTAAATATACCTAAATATAAAATAATATACCATAATATACCCTAATAAACCCAACTCAATCCAATAAAACCCTAAAAATTCCAATAAACCCTAATAAACCTTAACACACCATAATAAACCCTAATAAAATCAAAATAACCACCACCAAACCATAAAAAATTCTAATATACCATTAAAATCCCCTAAAACCCAAAAAAACCTTAATAAATGTTAATAACACCTAAAAATTCAAAAAAAATGCTTGAAAACCCAAAAAATACCTCTAATAATAATAATAGTAATAACGCACGAGCATGTGGATATGCATGTGCATGGTTTAAATAATAAATCATAATGCATGTGCATGTGCATATGCCTTCACATTTGCAGGTCAATGATAATAAATTATAAATTATAAATAATAATGCATGTGAATTACATGTGTATGCGCATGTGCATGTGAATGATAATAAATAATAAATAATAACACACATCCAAGTGCAAGTGCATGTGCATGGTAATAAAAAATAAATAATAACCAAGTCCACATGAATTTGATTTTTCATGTGAATGATAATAAATAATAAATAATAACACATGTGATAATAGAATAATGCACGTGCATTGCTTCTGCACGTGCATGAGAATAAATAATAATTATGACAACCATGCTTTTTATTACACAATTAAACAGAATTTATTACATAAAATTCACTTGATACAACATAGAATATCGAGATGTATAGTGTATTTGGTGCTTAGGATCATTAAATTACAACTTAAAACAAGAAATACATCATCTTTATTGAAAACTTCCTTTACATGACCACTACATTCCTTCATACTTAGCATTGCATGGGATAACCTGAGGACATGTGTAAGAAAATAGTGAGTTATAAAGCTTAGTAAGGGAATAATCATGGAATAACATTAGGAATACAATACATGTTAGATAATAGTTATATAAATAGAGCACAATAGAAGAATGAACATAAAGTCATGATAAAACATGATAATCATAACATGGAAATGTGGCAACAACACTTAACATGAAATTAGCATGAGCCAAGGCTCATTGCACATGGAGCATGAGTAAATCCTCATTGAACATGAAGAACGAGTAAAACCTCATTTCACTTGAATTAGCATGAGTAAACACCCATTTCACATGATGTATCAAGATACTATACTTCACCCAATGCATTGGAGCGCTATAAGGGTGCACCCTTCTTAAACATTACATTTCATGCATATGTGTGCCACATGGATCATATAACATGGATTCATACAACATAATCATTTATTCCATGATAAAGGAATGTGAAATTCATAAATGAAACATTATAATCAATAATTAAATGATCATAAAGGTGAATACCATTGATAGAGAAATGGGCATGGTATTCACTACACAATGACATTTGCTTGGAAAATCGGTGCTATTTGGGTTGCGTAACGGCATGACGTAAGAATTCATAAATAAATGGTTGATGAGAGAGAGGGGTGTCTAATCATATTTACATGACATATAAAGTAAGGGGGTCATATAGATACATGTCCCAAAAATTGTAATGGAATTTAGATTAATGATACAATAGAATTTCTTGAATGCAAATGAGGAGAGGGAAATTCCTTTCGGAATTTCGGCATAGTAACAGGTGTACATGGGAGACATTTAATGAGAGAGAAAGGGGACTCTCATCATTCAAGCATAAATAGGGAAGTATGGGGGAGGTGAAAAACCATAACCCTATATTTATATTTGAAATTAAAATGGCATAACAACTTAAAGAAAATTGTAGAAAAATGAGAAAGGAAGAAAAAACCCTTACATGGAAGTGTGCTTCCAAAGGCTTGAGAGAGGCTTGAGAGAGGCTTGTTGGGAGCTTGGTAAACCTTGGGAGGATTCTATAGAGAGTAGGACAGAGGTTGGAAAAACTCCAAAGGCTTTGAGTGTGGAGGAATAGGGAACATGGGTGGGTTTATATACGAAAGGTGAGGGAATTATTTATTATTTAGGTTTGGGACATCTCACATTAAACTAATCCAAACCACAAACCATCCCATGGTTCTTTACCATGGTTTTTGGAAAATGGAAGTGGAAAATAATATTTAATAATTCCAAAGTCCAAACTTCTTAAAATAATGGGGTTGCTTATGTGGAGGTGAGTCATACTCCCAAGGAAAACAATTTAAAAAGACAAGATGTTTAATAAGTCTTGAAGGGTCCATTAATGCTTTTTAAAATAAGTAAAACAAACCCAAAATCACATTATATTAATGGTAAATCATATATTGGCCGAACATAAATCTTATAGTATTTTATAAATCACTATTGGTTCATTATGATGTCATAAAACACATTATATATTTAAACGATATTTAATTTTTACCCAAAACATTGACTCTCTGAGAAAAGTATAAAAATTTCACCGTTGCGTAATTTCGAAATCTTGATTCCAGAAATAATATTTATTTAATATAAATAACTTTCTAAATATGTTAATTTTCACTTTTAAAATAAAAACCAACATTTAACGAAAAAACGGGTTTTGACAATGATGGCTTTCGAACCTTAATAAAAATTACAATTGCATTCATAAAATTGTACGATCATTTATATTTAATAAAATTTAATTTAAAAATAATAATAATATATTATTAAAATATTATTTAATTCAAAAATCCATTAATTTATCAAAATATATTTCTTAGTTGAACGTTAACTAAAAATTCTATTTGAGCTTTAAAAATTATTTAGAAGGTAACAATAATGAAAGTATATTCATTGTTATACAAAAAATAATGTACATAACCATAGTGCTACTGTCTTGTTACATAACCCCTTATAACACCCGCATAAGACATAAATGTAAGGTGTGCGATGGTTATAGACTCTTGGGGTGGCTCGAATAACATTTCTGGCACAGTAATCCCTATCAACTTCCACTTCTCTCATAGGCGGTCCTGCTCGAGCTTAACATATTCAAACTCGGATTGGTCTTG
This sequence comes from Viscum album, assembly GCA_963277665.1. Classification (NCBI taxonomy): domain Eukaryota; kingdom Viridiplantae; phylum Streptophyta; class Magnoliopsida; order Santalales; family Viscaceae; genus Viscum; species Viscum album. Next base: position 1,293,075 of record CAUJRU010000006.1, read on the forward strand.
GACAAGATCTAAGCTCAAATACTTATCCTACATTCCGATCTCTAAAAAATTGGCTTCTTATGGGGAACATCTACTAGATGAGGCCATCACTTCCTTTGTCTGAGTAAATTAGATTTATTAAAGCCCTATATTTATACTAATCATGAGATCACTGTTCAATGGCTATATTAGCAATGGTCACAATTCATAACATAAAACCAAACAAGTTGAAATTTTATATAAACATTTTACATAAAGAGACATTCAATTAGATCTAGAGGGATTTATATTAATGAATGTTTGGGTCATTACGATATTCCCCTTTAAGAAATTTCACCCTCGAAATTTCTTTTTCCCACACTAAAACATATGTGGGTAACTCTGCTTCATCATTTCCTCTGATTCCCACATCGCTTCTTCAAACTTGTGGTTTCGCCACAAAACCTTGATGAGGGGAATTGTCTTATTTCGTAGAACTTTTTCTCTATGATCTAAGATCTTCACTGGTTGCTGCTCATAAGAAAGATCATCCTCTAATTGCACCACCTCTGAAGAGAGTACATGTGAAGGGTCTAGTGTGTACTTCCTTAAGAGGGATACATGAAAGACATCATGTACCTTGGCCATGGTTGGAGGAAGTGCTAGTCAATAGGCCACAACCCCAAAATGATCATAAATATCGAAGGGGCCGATGTACCTTGGAATTAACTTCCCTTTCTTTCCAAACCTCATGGCCTTCTTCCACAGAGATATACGTAGAAATACCATGTCTCCAACTTTAAACTCAAGGTCCTGTCAACGGTTATCTGCATAACTCTTCTATCGACTCTGGGCTGCCTTGATATGTTGTAGAATGGTTTTCACCTTATCCGCCATTTCATTGACCATTTCTGGTCCAAGATTCTTATGCTCACCGACCTCATCCCTGCACGCCAGTGTTCTACACCTTTTCCCAAAAAGGGCATCATATGGTGCCATTTGGATGCTCGAGTGGAAACTGTTATTAAAAGAGAACTCAACCAGAGGAAGATGCTAATCCCATCCTCCTTTAAAGTCCATTAATCATGCTCTCAACATGTCCTCAAGTGTTTGGATAATCTACTCCGATTGGCCACCAGTTTGAGGTTGATAGGTCGTACTAAAGTTCAGTTTAGTATTCAGAGCATGTTGAAGACTCTTCCAAAACTTAGAGGTGAATCTTGGATCTTGATCAGACACAATAGATAGTAGTACTCAATGCAGACTTACCAGTTCCCTGATATATATTTGTGCCAATTTATCCAATTAGAAATCCTCTTGAATATCAATGAAGTGTGAAGCCTTTGTAAAATGATCCACAAATACACAGATTAAATTTTTCCTTTGGATGTCTTCGGATGTCCGGTGACAAAGTCCATGGTGATGTTCTCCCATTTCCATTTTGGTATGCGCAATGGTTTCATCATCCCCTTAGACTTCTGCCTCTCTACCTTCACTTGCTAACACACCAGACACCTTGATGTATATTCAACGATCTCCTTCTTCATATTATCCCACCAATAATTCCCTCGGAGATCTCAATACATCTTTGTGTTTCCTGGGTGAATAGAGAAATTTGAACTATTGCATCATCCAAAAGATCCTTCTTCATCTCTGGACTTGATGGAACACATAGTCTTTTCCCAAATCCCACAATTCATTCTTCATTAAAATTAAACTATGATGATTTCCCTTTTTCGATAGCTTCCACTTTTTCCAAAATTCCCACGTCATCTTTTTGAGCATATTTTAACCTTTCCAAAAGTGATGGTTGAGAAATAATTTGTTAAAGGATTGATGATGTTCCCTTCGTTATGATTCCCATATCCATCCTCATCAAATCTAAGAGGATTGGATCCTTTTCAATTCTCATCAATGATAGAACCGTTGGGTACTTTCTACTTAGGTCATCTGATACCTTGTTCGTTTTCCCAGGGTGGTAATGGATTGAGCAGTCATAGTCTTTTATCCGATCTAACCATCTTTGTTGGTGCATATTAAGCTCTTTTTGTGTGAATATATATTTGAGACTCTTGTAGTCAATATATATCTCACATTTCTCCCCATAGAGATAATGCAGCCATATTTTCAAGGCAAAGATCACAGCCGCCAACTCTAGATCATGCATTGGATAGTTCTGTTCATGAACTTTCAATTTCCATGAAGCATAGGAAATGACAATGCCATTTTTCCTCAACACACATCCCAGGCCCTTCTTCTAAGCATCACTGAATACCACAAAAAGTTCTCCACTTGTGGGTAAAGTGAGAACAGACATGGTGATAAGCCTCCTTTTCAACTCTTTGAAGCTTTCTTTGCATTCATCACTCCAAGAAAAGATTACTCTCTTCTGAGTTAGCTTGGTAAGAGAGTTGGACAATCATGAGAAATATCTCACAGATCGTCGATAATATCTAGCTGGCCCCAAGAAGCTACAAATATATGTTATCAATGTTGGCCTCAGCCAAACCTCAATTGCATATGTTTTAGAGGGATCCACAGTTATCCCAATTCTTTTGATGATATAGCCTAATAATGATACCTCCTTCAACCAGAACTCACAATTGTTTTACTTTTCATAGAGCTTATCCTTCTGCAAGGTCTCTAGTACTATTATTAGATGCTCTCATGATCCGCCTTGGTTTTGGAGTATATCAGAATATCATCTATAAAGAATACTACAAATTTGTCAGGGTAATATCTAAAGACTATATTCATCAAGTAAATGAAGATTTTTGGAGCATTAGTGAGTCTGAAAGGCATTACTATGAATTCATAGTGCCAGTATCTTGTACAAAAAGCAGTCTTGGGATTATCTTCCTTCTTCACCCTTACTTGATAATATCCTGACCACAAATCCACCTTGGAAAAGTATTGTTCTCCATGCATCTAATCGAACAAGTCATCTATTCATGGGATAAGATACTTGTTCATTAACATGATTTTTTTGAGCTCGTGATAATTGATGCACATACGCATTGACCCATCCTTCTTCTTGACAAATAGGACTGATGCAACCCATGGTGAAGCACTTGGGCATATAAAACCTTTATCCAGATTCTCCTATAGTTGTTTCTTCAGCTCCTCAAGGTCCACAACAACCATTCTATATAATGTTTTGGATATTTGTAACACCCCAGGTATAAGTTCAATTGATAATTCAACATCTCTTCTAGGAGGAAGACCAGTCAATTCCTCGATAAACACTTCAGCAAATTCCCTCACAATAGGCATGTCTTCAAGGATGGTTGCCTACTTAGACCCAATCATCTGTTCCAGATACGCATGCTCATAGGGCAGATATATCCATTATTGAGATGACGGAGCTAAAGAAGATTCATCTTCCTCCTTTCACTTGTAATGAATTGGGGGTCGATTATCCACATGGAGATTGATTTCCCTCTAACGGAAATTTATGCTGGCTCTATCTAAGGAGAGCCAATCTATTCCATGAATTGCATAAAATTCCACCAGAGGAAGTATGACAAGGTTCTCCAAGAATTTCAATCCATATATTATGATAGGGGAGGAGTTATATTAATGGGAGTCAATGATTTCCCCATTTTTCTAACTCACTGACATCTTCACTTCCATGATTTGTGGTGGGGCTGGGATTGTTCTACTAAACTTTCATGATATAAAAGAATGTGTATAACCTAAATTAAAAAGTACCCTTTCTATTCATGAATGAGTAACTAGTGTTCCTGTTACCACTTCGTTTTTGGGGTTCACTTCGGCAGTAGTGATGGAAAAATCTCACCCTTGCTTCCTTAGAGGTTGTTGGTTGCCTCCGAAAATCGTTGGCTTAGGGCACTGATTTGAAAGATGCCCTGGTTCCCTGCAGTTGTTGCAATGAGCCACACGTTGATGTTAGAATAGAGCATTCCTCTCCTCTATTGCAGTCGTGGGTCTTTCTTTCCAACAGTTAATAGCCAGGTGCGCTTCTATTCCACACCTAAAGTATTTTCTTGTACCCTTCAGGCAATTTCTAGGGTGCTTCTTTCTACACCTTTGGCAGGTGGGGTGTTAGATCTTCTTAGCACCATTGGATTTATCCATCAGTCTACCAGCATTGAAGTACACCTTACTCTTCTTATCCCCTTGATACCCCTGATAATCTCCGATCTCTATTTTGACCTTGAGGCCACATTGGACAATTTCCTCATAGGTGTCGAAGTCACGGATCGCCAACGCTTTCTGTAGGATAGGTTTCATCCCACCAAAGAAGTGGTCAACCTTACATTCAGGGGTAACGGAAAATCCGGAAGCATATCATGAAATCCTTGTGAAATTTTCCTCGTACAATCTAACAGATTCGTTGTATTTTTTATTGAGGGTAAGGAAGTCCCTCTCTATCTTAAGATGGAGGGTGCGCGGAAAATATTTATCGAAAAACATCTTCTAGAAATCCTTCCATTCCAACGCCTCGATCACCTCCTCTGGCTTCGTATTTTTCTTCAAGGTCCACCATTGATCATCTTCACCCTCCATACGATAAGTAGCAAGAAGAACATTATCTTGTTCATAACATTGAAGGATTGATAAGATCTTTTCAATGGAGTTGATCCATTGTTCAGCGGTTGAGGGATCAGATGATCCAATAAAAGTAGGAGGGCTTTGTCTCCTGAAGCTCTCGATAGCAACTTGTTCTTTATTAGGGGGGGGGGTTGAACATTCCTCTTGAACCATGTTTATATTCAAAGGTTTAGTTAGCTGAGAGAGATCCATGACAATGTTTGTGATTATCATTCCCATTGGATTGGGAATCTCAATAGTACAGTCATCACATTGATCTTCACATCGGCTGTTAGCCTGAGTCCTCATATTACTGGCCATTGGCTGGAATAAAAGGAATGTTAGGGGTAACACATAAAGAGTAATACAAGGACAAAATTGATGACTTATAATGAAATTTTATTTCCTTAACATATGAATCTATTGGATTCAGTCTATGTTATCCATGATCTACTTTCTAACATATATTCCAAGGGTATTTTTTTGTCCCTTAATAATGGTTCATACTAAGCTTGTGAATTTACCATAGCATATCCCCCGAGACTGTCATAACCAAGAGTTCAGAAAGGCCCATTGTCGTGGACCAGTTTCCGTTCGAGTCTAACTCAAAGCGGTGTTTTCGGGTTTTACCCCTAGTATACATTTTTGCCAGAGCCGCCTCTACCTTCTCGTATTCAGACAGAGATGTATTTTCTTGATAAACCACTTACTCAATACTCACCAAAACTTAGGGATGTTTTTATTATACATATTCTTGTCTCTAAGGCTTCACTAGGGTTTTATAATCCTAATCCCAAAAATAACTAAACCTATCCTCTGATACCAACTTTGACAACCCTACTTTTTATTACACAATTAATCATAATTTATTACATAAACTTCACTTGATACAACATAGTAGATCAAGACATATAATTTCTTTGGGGCTTATGATTATTAAATAAAAACTTAAAACATGAAATAAATCATCTTTATTGAAAACCTCCTTTACATGACCACTACATTCCCTCATACTTAGCATTGAATGGGATATCCTGAGGACATGCATAAGAAAAAGGTGAGCTATAAACCCTAGTAAGGGAATAATCATTGACTAACATGAGGAATAAAATACATGTTAGATAATAGGCATATCAATAGAGCACAATAGAAGCATTAACATTAAGTCATGATAAGGCATGATAATCATAACATGGAAATGTGGCAACAACACTTAACATGGAATTAGCATGAACCAAGGCTCATTGCACATGGAGCATGAGCCAATGCTCATTGCACATAGAGCATGAGTAAATCCTCATTGCACATGAAGCACAAGTAAAACCTCATTTACCTTGAATTATCATGAGTAAACACCCATTTCACATGACTTATCATGATACCATACTTCACCCAATGCATTGGAGTGCTCCAAGGGTGCACCCTTCTTAAACATTACATTTCATGCATAAGTGTGCCACATGGATCATATAACATGGATTCATAAAAAATCATCAATTATTCCATGATAATGGAATGTGGAATTCATAAATTCAAATTTATAATCAATAATTAAATGTGCATAAATGTGAATACCCTTTATAGAGAAATGGGCATGGTATTCACTACACAATGACATTGCCTTGGAAAATCGGTGCAATTTCGGAAATGTAACGACGTGACGTAAGAATTCATAAAAAAATGTTTGATGAGAGAGAGAGGTGTGTATAATCATATTTACATGACATGGATAGTAAGGGGGTCATATATATACATTTCTTAAAAATTGTAATGGAATTTATATTCATGAAACAAAATAATTTCTGGAATGTAAATAAGGAGAGGGAAATTCCTTTCGGAATTTCAGCATAGTAACGGGTGTACATGGGAGGAATTTAATGAGAGAGAAAGGGGTCTCCCATCTTTCAAAAATAAAGAGGCTAGTATGGGGGAGGGTGGAAACCATAACTCAACATTTATAATTGAAATTAAAAGTGCATAAAAACTTAAAGAAAATTGGACAAAAATGAGAAAAGAAGAAAAAACCCTTACTTGGAAGTGTGCTTCTAAAGGATCCATAGACGCTTGAGAGAGGCTTATTGGGAGATTGGGGCACCATGGGAGGATTCTAGATAGAGTAGGGTAGAGGTTGGATGAACTAATAAGTTGTAGAGTGAGGAGGAAGTGGGAGATTGGGTGGGTTTATATGGGAAGGGTGAGGAAATTATTTATTATTTAGGTTTGGGACACCTCAAATTAAACTAATCCAAACCACAAACCAGACCATGGTTTTTGCCAATTGTTTTCTTAAAGGAAATTGGAAAACAATATTTTATATGTCCAAAGTCCTAACTTTTAAAATAATGGGGTTTCTTATGTGGAGGTGAGTCAAACTTCCAAGGAAAACAATTTAAAAATACAAGATGTTTAATAAGTCTTGAAGGGTCCATTAATGCTTTGTAAATAAGTAAAACAAACACAAAATCAAATTATTTTAATGGTAAAAAATATATTTTCCGAAAATAAAGATTATATTATTTTATTACATCACTATTGGGTTATTATGATGTCATGAAACACATTATATATTTAAACGGTATTTAATTTTTATCCAAAAATTTGACTGTCTCAGAAAATTATGAAAAATTCACCATTGGGTAATTTAGATGTCCTGATTCAATAAATAATATTTATTTTATCTAAATAATTTTACAAATATGTAAATTTTCATTTTTAAAATAAAAACTGACATTTATCGAAAATTCACGGGTTTTGACTAAAATGGCTTTCGAACCATAATAAAAATTACAATTGTATTAATAAATTTATACGATCATTTATATTTATTATAAAAATTAATTTAATAATAATAATAATAATATTTTATTAAAATATTATTTAATTAAAGAATCAATTAATTCAATAAAATATATTTCTTAGTTGAACTTTAACTAAAAATACTATTTGAGCTTTACAAACTATTTATAAGGTAACAATAATGACAGTATATTCATTGTTATATAAAAAAATAAGTTACATAACCATAGAGATAAGGTCTTGTTACATAACTCCTTATAACACCCGCATAAGACCGAAGAGTAAGGTGTGTGATTGTGACAGACTCTTGGGGTGGCTAGGATAACATTGCTCGGGTGGTAATCTCTATCAACTTCAACTTCTCTCGTAGGCGGCCTTGATCGAGCTTAACATATTCAAACTCAGCTTGGTCTTGGTCAAGAGTGAAGCCCAAATACGCAAACTCCTTTCCGAGCTCTAACAAATTGGCTTCGTAGGGGGCATGTCTACTGGATGAGGCCATCGCTTACTTTGTCTGAGTAAAATGGATTTGTTAAAGTCCTATATTTATACTAATCATGTGATCACTGTTCAACAGCTATATTAGCAACGGTCACAATTCTTAACTTAAAACCAAATAAGTTAAAATTTTATATAAACATTTTACATAAAGATACATTTAATTAGATCAAGAAGGATTTCCATTAATGAAAGTTTGGGTTGTTACAATAATAACACAAGTGAAAATAGAATAACACAAGTGCATTGTATTTACATGTTCATGATAATATATAATATATAATAATGCATGTACATGTTCATTTACATGTAATGATAATGATAATGAAGCATGCATGTGCATGGTAATAAATAATAAATAATAACCCACGTGCACGTGCATTTGTATTTGATGATACTAACAAAAACAATAATAATAATAACTACAACAACAATAATAATAATAACAGAATAATGCAAGTGTATTTCATGTGAACATTCATAGTAGTAAATAATAAATAAATAATAATAAATATAAGAATGAACATGGATGTGCATGTGCATTTAAATTTGATGATAATATTAATAATACAAATTGTAATAATAATAATAATAACTCATGCACATTCATGGTACTAAATAATAAATAAAAACGCACATGCATGTGAATTTCCATGTGATAATGATAATAAAAATGATAATGATGATAATAATAATAATAATAATAATAATAAAAGAATAATACAAGTGCATTGCGTATTCATGTTCATGGTAATAACTAATAAATAATAACGTACGTGCATCTACATTTGCATGTGATGATAGTAATAATAACAACAGTAGTAATAATAGTAATAGTAGTAGTGATAATAGTAGTAGTACCAATGCATGTGATAATAGAATATTTCATGTTCATTACGTGTGTACGTTCATGGTAATAAATAATAATGCATGTGCATTGCATTTTCATGTGATGATAATGATTATAATAATAATAATAATAATAATAACAACACATGTGATAATAGAATAACGCACGTGCATTTAATGTGTGTGTATGTTAATTATCATGCGCATTTTCATGTGATGATAACAACAATAACAACAACAACAACAACAACAACAACAACAACAACAACAACCACAACCACAATAATAAAAATAACAATAATAATAACAACGCATGTGATAATAAAATAACGTGTGTGCATTGCTTGTGCAGGTGCATGGTAATAAAAATATAATAATAATGCATGTGCATATGGATGATATGATGATAATAATAATAATAATAACTGTAATAATATGTTATAGTTGTTTGAAAAAATAGAAAACATGAAAAAATGCTATAAATGGGGTCTCGAAAAACCTAAAAAATCACAGAGTAATTGAAAAATGAATAACTTCTTCTTTGGGTGACCATTTCCGCTCCATTAATAGTCAAACTGAATCTCATGGAACTAACTACGATAATTATAGGTGCTGGAGGCCGAACAGACAGACATATTAGAAGTTATGACCATTTTAATAAACATTTGACAGGGATCCGTACATGGAAATGGAGTTTTGGAGACCTTATGATGGGTTTATGGGATTTTAGATTCTCATAGTTTCTACTAAACATGGTCCTCACTCATATCACAAGATTCGAGTTGACTGGTTACAACGCTCAAATAGACACCTGAAGGAGAAGTTATGCCTATTTTAGTGAGTTGCAGATTTCTTAGGTTTTTATGCACTAGGAGAGTTTCTTAATTTAAAACGACAATAACTTATGCTACATGTGTTCATTTTGGCTCTACCATATATGAAATCGAAGGTTGTGAAAAGATACACACTATGGTGACCACTATAACCCTTTCTAACAATATTCATCGCCCAAAAAGACCCAAATCCCTTTGGATGGTCAAAAGATTGGCTTCTCATGTCCGTTTTGCAATAACTTCTTCTACAGGTGTCCATTTTGCCTCTACTACATATCAAATCGAAGCATGCGACTAGATTTTCACTCCTGTAACCACTAAAGCACCTTCTCACATCCTTGAAGGCCTAAAAATGTAATTAAACCCTCCAAAAGACCATAACTTCTACTCCGGGAGTCCGTTTTGCCTCTACCATATATCAAATCGAATCTTTCGACTAGATCTACACATCTGTGACCAATAAAAACACCTTATCAAGTTCTTAAAGTCCCAAAAGGTCCTTAATTCTTCCAAATGACCATAAATTCTACTTTGTGTGTCCATTTCACCTCTACCACATATCAAATTGAAGCTTGCGGCTATCTCTACACATCTGTGACAACCATGAACAACTAAATAACCCTAACAGACCTTGAATAACCCCATAAACACTAAAAACCATTAAAAACCATGGAAAACACTAACAAACCATAACAAACACTAACAAACACTAACAAACCCTAATAAAACCTAACAAACCCTAACAAACCCTAAAAAACCCTAACTAACCCTAAGAAACCCTAACAAGCCCTAACGAAATCCAGGAAGCACTAATAAACCCCAAAAAACCCAAAAAACCCGACGAAACCCTAAAACCCCCTACGAAACCCTAACAAAATCCTAAAAAACCAAAAAAAACCCTATGAAAACCTAAGAAACACTAACCCACCCTTAGAAGACCTAACACACCCTTAGAAACCCTAACACTTCCTTATAAATCCTAGCACACCCTTAGAAACCCCAACACACCCATAGAAGCCCTAACACAACCTTAGAAACCCTTAGAAACCATGGCACACCCTTATAAATACTAACCCGCCCATCAAAGCCCTAACCCACCCTTAGAAACCCTAACACACACTTGGAAACCCTAAGAAACCCTTATACACCCTAAATAACTTTAATAAGCACTAATAAATCTTTACAAGCCCTACCAACCAATAATAAACCATAATAAACCCTAATAAACCCTGAAGCCCACTACTAGACCCTAATAAACACTAATAAATCGCAATAAACCCTAAAAACCCTATTAGACCACAATAAAAGCTAAAAAATACCTAAAAACACAAATATAAAACAAAAATTATATTACACCATTTAAAACGCTAATATTCACAAAAACACCCTAAAAAACCGGCAAGACCTGACTAACCCAAAAAAACCCTAAAAACCATAAAACCCCTAGAAACCCTAAAAAATCTTTAAAATCCTAAAAACCCTAAAACCCCTAAAAACACAAAAAAATTGAAAAACCCAAAAACAAACCTAAAAAACCTCAAAAAACCGCAAAAAACATGAAAAAACCTAAAACCCCTAAAAACGTTAAAAACCTAAAAATGCCTAAAAATGCCTAACAAATACCTAACCAACACTACGAAACCCTCAAAAACCCTATAAACCCCCTCGTAAACCCTAAAAACCTCATAAGAAACCCTAATACACAATAAAGAACTCTAAAGAACCCTAAAAATCCTAAAGAACCACGAAATCCACTAACAGCACTACATAAACTCCAATAGTTTCTACAAAAAACCGAAATATTCTTCAAAACCCACAAAACACTACAAACCCCCCAAAACGCTAAAATAACCCTAATAAAGCATTAAAAATTCCAACACACCCATAAAATCCAAAAAAATGCATAAAACCCCAAACAACTCAAACAAACCGTAACAAACCCTTAAAACCCAAACAAAACCTAACATACCCTAACAACCACTAACAACCCCTAAGAAAAACTTATAAACCCTAATAACCCCTAAAATCCTCTATTAAACCCTAAAACCCTAATAAACACTAATAAATCTTAATAACCTATAATAAACTCTAAAAAACTATATTATACCCTAACAAATGCTAAAAAATCCCTAAAACCCCTAATATACAATAAAAACATTATTAAACCATAATAAACCCTAATAATCACTAAAAACTCTATCAAACCCGACAAAACGTTACAAAAACCTCCAAATAATCGCCTACAAAACCCAAAAACCCAATAATAAACTGTAATAACCCCAAAATAAATTGTAACAAACCATAAAAACCCCAAATAAATCCTAACAAATCCTAAAAACACCAAATAAATTGTAACAAACTGAAACAAACCATAATAAACCACTAATAAACCGCAATAAACCCTAAAAATCATAATAAACCCTAATAAATTGTAGTAAACCCAAATACATGTTACTAAACACTAATAAATAAATTAAACCCTAGTAAATACTAAATAACCCAAAAAAGGTTAATAAACCCTATAAAAATATATTAATGCCAACAAAAGCCCAATAAAACCCAAATATACAATAAAAATGCTAATAAACTATAAAAAATCTTATAAAACACTAATAAACCCTAATGAACCCAAAAAAATCCTAAAACACGTTATATAAACCCTAAAAACCACAACAATATCCAAAGAAACCCTAAAACACACTAAAAAACCCTAACAACCCCTATCAATCTCATAAAAACAAATAAACCCATAACAACCCTCCCCTAAAAAAACCATTAAAAAGCTATCAGATACCATGAAAAACCATAAACACCGATTGAAAACCCTTAAAAACCATAAAAAAATTTCAAACCATAAAAACCATTAAAACCCTAAAAAAGGCTTCAAATAGATACATAAACCCTAAAAACGTTACATAAACCCTTAAAAATTCAACAAAAACCCAAAAAAAGCAACATAAAACAAAAAATACAACATAAATCCAAAAAATGCTATATAAACCCTAAAAGCACTACATAAACCCTAGAGCTATAACATAAACCCTGAAAAACACAACACAAACCCTAAAAACATAACATAAACATAAAAAACACTACATAAAAACTAAAAACAGAATATAAACCCTAAAAACACTACATAAACCCTAAAAATGTTACATCAACCCTAAAAAATGCGACATAAACACTACATCACCCCTAAAAATGTTACATAAACCCAGAAAACACAACATAAACCCTAAAAAATGCTACATAAAACCTAAACTCTAAACATGCCACATAAGCCCTAAAAACATTACATAAACCCTAAAAATGATACATAAAACACAAAACTGCTAACTAAAACCTAAAAATGCTATATAAACACTAAAAATGCTACATAAACTCTAACAATGCAACACAAACCGTAAAAATGCTACTAAAACCCAAAATATGCTTTAAAACCCTCAAAAATATTAAACCCTAATATACCATAATATAAAAAATTAAACCATAATAAACACCTAATAAACTCTAATAATACCTAAAAACACCTTATAATCCCTCAAACCCCTAAGAAACTCTACTCAACCCTAATAAAACCCCCAAAATACCTAATAAACCCTAATAAATGATTATAAAACCTAATAAACCCTAAAAACACGTTAAGAAAACCTAAACCACCCTAACCAACCCTAATAGACACTAATAAACATTAATAAAACCTAATAAACCGCAAAAAACCCTAAAAATCCCTAATAAACCATAAATAAATCCATGTAAGCCCTACTCAACCCTAACAAACCTTAACAAAAAATAATAACCCCTAATAAAACCCTACAAAACCCTAATAATGAAAAAATGATAGTATACGTTAAAAATCCCTAGAAACCATGATAAACTCTAATATAACCTAATAAACCCTAAAAATGCTCACAAACAATAAAAAAATGACCACAAACAAAAAAAACGTGCTATATTACCTAAAAAGAACTAAAAACACAAATATAACCAAATAAAGACAAAAGAATGCTAATATACCTTAAAAATATTTATAAACAATAATAAACCATAATAAACACTAATATAACCAAAGAAAATCTATAAATTCTCACAAAAAAAAACAAAATGCTCACAAACCATAAAAACACGCTATATTATCTAAAAAGACATAACAAACACTCATATAACCTAATAAAACAAAAAAAATTAAGAAACCCCTAACAAACCCTAATAAACCCTAAAATTCCATAATAAACCCTAATAAAAACAAATAAACCCTAATAAAACCATAATAAAACCCTAAAAATACCTTCTCAACCCTAATAAACCTTGACACACCAAAAAAACCTAATAAAACCAAACTAAACCCCAATATACAAAAAAATGCAAACAAACCATTAAAAAGCCCTAAAAACCCTAATAAACAATAATAAATTCAAATAAAAGATAATAAACCATTAAAAATGCTCACAAACACTAAAAACATTCTAATAAAACCTAAAAGTCATAACAACCCCTGATATATATTTAAAAAACTAAAAAACACTCATATATCCGAATAAAAACACTAACAAACCCTAGTAAATCCTAAAAATCCCAAATAAACCCGAATAAACCGTACTCATCCCTAATAAAACCAAATAAAACCTTAAATATACTGACTCAACCCTAATAAGACCCTAAAAATACCTACTCAACCCTTAAAAACCTTAACACACCATAATAAACCATAATGAACCCCACTAAACCATAAAAATGAAAATATACCATTAAAAAGCCCTAAAACCCCAAATACATGCTAATAAAACATAACAAAGCTTCAAATCACTAATAAACATGAATAAACACTAAAAAACCCTAATATACCCTCTTAAAAATTAATAAACCATAATGAACCATAATAAAACCTAATAAATACTAAACATACGCAAATATACCATAATATACCATAATATACCCTAATAAACCCTACTCAATCCTACTAAAAACCTAAAAATGCCTAATAAACCATAATAAACCTTGACACACCATAATAAACACTAATAAAATCTTAATAACCCCCACCAAAACATAAAAAACTCTAATATACCATTAAAAACCCTAAAACCCAAACAAACCATAATAAATGTTAATAACTCCTAAAAATCCTAAAAAATGATAGTACACCCTAAATATACCACTAATAATAATAGTAGTAATAACGCACGTGCATGTGCATATGCATGTGCATTGTTTAAAAAATAAATCATAACGCACGTGCATGTGCATATTCCTGCGCATTTGCATGTGAATGATAATAAATAATAAATTATAAATAATAACGCATCTGAATTGCATGTGTATGTGCATGTGCATGTGAATGATAATAAATAATAAATAATTATCATATACAATTGCATGTGCATGTTCATGTGCATTGCATGTGCATGGTAATAAACAATAAATAATAACAAATTCCACATGAATGTTCATTTTTATGTGAATGATAATAAATAATAAATAATAACACATGTGATAATAGAATAACGCATGTGCATTGCGTGTGCACATGCATTATAATAAATAATAATAAAATATGTGATAATAGAATAACGCAAGTGCATTGCATTTCTATGTGCATGATAATAAATAATATATAATAACGCACGTGAATGTGCATTTACATGTAATGATAACGATAATGACGCATGCACGTGCATGGTATTAAATAATAAATAACAACGCGTGTGCATGTGCATTTGTATTTGATGATACAAACAACAACAACAACAAAATAATAATAATAATAATAATAATAATAGAATAACACAAGTGCATTTCATGTGCACATGCATACTAGTAAATAATAAATAAATAATAATAAATAAGAATGCACATTCATGTGCATGTGAATTTACATTTGATGATAATATTAATAATACTAATTGTAATAGTAATAATAATAATAACGCATTCACGTGAATGGTAATAAATAATAAATAACAACGCACATGCATGTGCATTTTCATGTGATAATGATAATAATAATGATAATAATAATAATAATAATAATAATAATAATAATTTTGATAATAATAATTATAATAATAAAAGAATAATACAAGTGCATTGCATATGTCCGTACATAGTAATAAATAATAAATAATAACGCATGTGCATCTACATTTTCATGTGATTATAGTAATAATAAAAGCAGTAGTAATAACAGTAGTAGTAGTGGTGATAATAGTAGAAGTACTAGTTCATATGTTAATAGAATATTCCATGTGCATTACGTGTGCATGTGTATGGTGATAAATAATAACTTTTGTGCATTGCATTTTCTTTTGATGATGATGATGATGATAATAATAATAATATTTTTATTAATATTAAAAATATTAATAATGACAATGCATGTGATAATAGAATAATGCGCGTTCATTGAATGTGTGTGTATGTGCATTTGGATGTGCATTTTCATGTGATGACAATAAAAATAACAATAACAACAATAGCAACAACAACAACTACTACTACAACAACAACCACAATAATAATAATAACAATGCATGTGGTAATAAAATAAAGTGTGTGCATTGCATGTTCACGTGCATGGTAATAAAAATATAATAATAATGCACGTGCATGTGCATATGAATTTGCATGATATGATGATAATAATAATAATAATAATAATAATAACAATAAGATATAGTTGTTTGAAAAAACAGCAAACAGGACAAAAGTGCAAGAAATGGTGTCTCGAAATAACTATCAAATCAAAGAGTCGTTAAAAAAGTCATAACTTCTTCTTCAGGTGTCCATTTCCACTCCGTGAATAGTAAAACTAAATCTCATGGAACAAAATACGTTAAAAATATGTGTCGGAGGTCGAACAGACACACAGATTAGAAGTTATGACCATTTTAAGGAAAAATTGACAGGGATCCAGACACTGAAATAATGTTTTGGAGGCATTTTGATGGGTTTTTGGGATTTGAGGGTCCCAAACATGACTTGAAATTTGTTCATGTTAGCCTTCTGCATATATATCTTTGCTGCCTTTGATTTGATATGTGGTAGAGCTTGAACATACAATCGGAGTGAATGTTATGGCCGTTTGAAGTTGGACTTTTTTTGGAGTGGTATAACTAATATATCTTCTCTTTCTTTGATCTTCTCATAGTTTCAATTAGACTTGGTCCTCACTCATCCCACAAGCTTCGATTTTACTAGTCACAATGCTCGAATGGACACCCTAAGGAGAAGTTATGCATATTTTAGTGAGTTGCAGGTTTCTTAGGTTTTTAGGTGCTAGGAGGGTTGCTAAATTTAAAACGACAATAAATTCTTCTACGTGTGTTAATTTTGGCTTTAGAACATATCAAATAGAATATTGTGAAAAGATACACACTCTGGTAACCACTTAAACCCTTTATGACATTCTTCAACCCCCCAAAAAGACCCAAAATCACTTTGGATGGTCAAAAGATTGGGTTTTGGTGTCCGTTTTGCAATAACTTCTTCTATGGGTGTTCGTTTTTCTTCTACCACATATCTAATCGAAGATTGAGACAAGAACTACACTCCTATGACCACTAAAGCTTCTTCTCACATCCTTGAAGTCCCAAAAAATTACTTAATCCCTCCAAAAGACCATAACTTCTACTCCGGTAGTCTGTTTTGCCTCTATCATATATCAAATCGATGTTTCGACTATATCTACATATCTGTGACCAATAGGAACACCTTATCACGTTCTTAAAGTCCCAAAATTCCCTTAAGTCCTCCAAATGACCATAACATCTGCTCCGGGTGTCTGTTTCAACTCTACCACATATCAAATTGAACCTTTCAACAATCTCTAAACATCTTTGAAAACCATGAACAACTAAATTACCCTAACAAACCATAATAACCCCATAAACACTAAAAACCATTAAAAACCACACAAAACCAAAAAAATCCCTAACTAACTCTAAAAAACCCTAACAAACCCAAATAAACGCCAAAAAACCCTAAAAAAACATAAAAAACCCTAACAAACCTTAAAAACCCCAATAAGCACTATGAAACCCCAATAAAAACAAAAACCCTGAAGAAACCCTAAAAACCCCTAAGAAACCATAAGAAACCCTAACATAACCCTAAAAACCCTAACAAACCCTAACAAAACCCTAAGAAAACCTAACAATCACTAACACACCCTTAGAAACCCTAACACACCCTTAGAAACCCTAACACACCCTTAGAAATCGTAGCACACCCATAGAAACGCCAACAGACCCATAAAAACCTTAACACACCTTAGAAACCTCTAGAAACCATAGAACACCCTTAGAAACCATAAACCGCACATAAACACCCTAACCCACCCTTAGAAACCCTAACATACCCTTATAAACCCTAACAAACCCTTAGACACCCTAAATAACTCTAATAAGAACTAATAAATCCTAACAAAACCTACCAACCAATAATAAACTATAATAAACCCTAATAAACCCTAAAGCACACTACAAAACCCTAATAAACACTAATAAATCCTAATAAACTATAAAAACCCTATTAGACACCAATAAAAGCTACAGAATACCTAAAAACCCAAATATACAATAAAAACACTATTAAACCATTCAAAATGCTAATATTCACAAAAAACCCTAACAAACCCGGCAAAACCGGAAAAAATCCTAAAAACCATAAAATCCCACAAAACCCAAAAAACCATAGAAAACCCTAAAAACCCTAAAAACCCTAAAACCCCTTAAAATCGAAAAACCTGAAAACAAACCTAAAAAACCTAAAAAACCTCAAAAAACCTCAAAAAGCCCTAAAAAACCTAAATACTACTAAAAACGCTAAAAAGCCTAAAAATGATTAACAAAACCCTAACCAACCCTATGGAATTCTTAAAACCCCTAAAAACACCCTAGAAAACCCTAAAAACCTCAAAAGAAACCCTAATACACCCTAAAGAACCCTAAAAATCCTAAAAACCCTAAAAACCCTAAAGAACCCTAAAGAACCACTAAAGCCACTAACAAACCTGCATAAAACCCTTTTAATTGCTACAAAAACCCAAAAAATGCTTCAAAACCCACAAAACGCAACAAAACACCAAAAAAATGCTAAAATAACCCTAACAAAGCATAAAAATCCAAACACACCCATAAAACCTAACAAAACGCATAAGCCCCCAAACAACTCAAACAACCCATAACAAACCCTAAAAACCCCAAAATAAATTGTAACAATCCCTAAAAACTACAAATAAATCGTAACAAATCCTAAAAACGCCAAATAAATTGTAACAAACTGAAAAGCCATAACAAACCCCTAATAACCCCCAATAAATCCTAATAAATCATAATAAACTCAAATAAATTGTAATAAACTCAAATACATGTTAATAAATTTTAATAAATAAAATAAACCCTAATAAATCCTAAATAACCCTTAAAAAGGTCGATAAACCCTAGAAAAAGCTATTAATTCCTCCAAAAGCCCAATAAAACCCTAATATACAATAAAAATGCTTATAAACTGTAACAAATCCTAAAGAACACTAATAAACCCTAAAGAGCCCTAATAAACCCTAAATAACCATATTAAACTCTATTAAACACTAAAAACCCCAAACAACCCAAAAATATGCTAAACACATTATATAAATCCTAAAAACCGCTACAATTCCAAAACAAACCCAAAAACACACTAAAAAACCATAGAAACCCCTATCAATACCAAAAAACAAATAAACCAATAAATCCCCCAAAAAACCATTAAAAATCCATCAGATACCATAAAAATCCCTAAACACACGTTAACAACCTTAAAACCCCTAAACACACAACAAACCATAAACAACCATTAAAACCCTAAAAAGGCTTCAAATAGATACATAAAACTTAAAAACGTTAAATAAACCATAAAAATGCTACAAAACCCTAAAAATCCAACATAAACCAAATAATGCAATATAAACCCAAAAAACGCTACATAATCCCAAAAAAACTACATAATTTTTAGAACTGTAACATAAACCCCAAAAATCACAACATAAACACTAAAAAACAAAACATAAACATTAAAAAACACTACATAAAATCTAAAAACACAATATATACCCTAAAAACACTACATAAACCCTAAAACATTACATAAACCCTAAAAAATTCAACATAAACGCAACATCACCCCCAAAAACGCTACATAAACCCAGAAAACGAAACATAAACCCTAAAAATGATACATAAAACCCAAACCCTAAACACACTACATAAACCCTAAAAACAGTACATAAACCCTAAAAATGATACATAAAACCTAAAACCCCAAAATAAACCCTAAAAATTGTACATAAACACGAAAAATGCAATATAAACTCTAATAATGCTACACAAACCCTAAAAAATGCTACAAAACCATTAAGATGCTTCAAAAACCTCAAAAATATTAAACCCTAATATATCATAATATAAAACATTAAACCCTAATAAACCCCTAATAAACCCCTAATAAACTTTAATAATCCCTAAAAATACCTTATAATCCCAAAAAACCCTAAGAAACTATTCTCAACACAAATATAACCCCAAAAATACCTAAAAACCCTAATAATTGATAATAAAACCTATTAAACCCTAAGAGCACATTAAGAAAACCTAAACAACCCTAATTGACCCTAATTGACACTAACAAACACTAAGAAACCCGAATAAACCCCAAAAAACCCTTAAAAATCCTAATACACCATAAGTAAAGCCAAATAAACCCTACTCAACCCTAACAAGTCTTAACACACCATAATAACCCCTAATAAAACCCTACAAAACCCTAATAAATAAAAAAATGCTAGTATACCATAAAAATCCCTAGAAACCCTTATAAACTCTGATATAACCTAATAAAACCAAAAAAATTCTCACAAACAATATAAAAATGATAAAAAACAATAAAAATGTGATATATTACCTAAAAACGCCTAAAAACACTAAAATAACCTAATAAAGACAAAAAATGCAAATATACATTAAAAATCCCTAGAAACCCTAATAAACCACATAAACTCTAATATAACCTATGAAACCCTAAAAACTCTCACAAATGAAAACAAAATGCCCACAAACAATAAGAACAGGCTATATTATCTAAAAAGTCCTAACAAACACTAATATAACCTAATAAAACAGAAAAACCAATAAACCCCTAACAAACCCTAATAAACCCTAACAATCCCTAATAAACCCTAATAAAAACTAATAAACCATAATAAAACCATAATAAAACCCTAAAAATACCTTCTCAACCCTAATAAACCTTGACACACCATAATAAAACCTTTAAAACCCAACCAAACCCCAATTAACAAAAAAATGCAAACAAACCATTAAAAAGCCCTAGAAAACCTAATAAACCATAATAAATTCTAATAAAACCTAATAAACCATAAAAAATGCTCACAAACACTAATAAACACTAATAAAACATAAAAAGTCCTAACACACGCTCATATATATTAACAAAAACTAAAAAACACTCATATACCCAAATAAAAATAGTAACAAACACTAGTAAACCCTAAAAATCCCTAACAAACTCTAAAAAACCCTACTCAACCCTAATAAAACCATAAAGATACATACTCAATCCAAATAAAAACCTAATAATACCTAGTCAACCCTAATAAACCTTAACACACCATAGTAAAACATAATAAACCCAACTATACCCTAAAAAATGCAAATATACCATTAAAAATCCCTAAAACACCTAATAATGCTAATAAAACCAAACAATGCTTAAAAGCGCTAATAAACCCTAATAAACAAAACTAAAGCCTAAAAACCCCCCAATATACCCTCTAAAAAATTAATAAACCATAATGAACCATAATAAACCTTAATAAATCCTAAACATACACAAGCATACCATAAAATACCATAATATACCTTAATAAACCCAACTCAATCATAATAAAACCCTAAAAATACCTAATAAACCCTAATAAACCTTAACACACCATAATAAACCCTAATAAAATCCTTATAACCCCCACCAAACCCTAAAACATGCTAATATACCATTAAAATCCCCTAAACCCCTAACAAACCATAATAAATGTTAATATCACCTAAAAATCCTAAAAAATGCTAGTAAACCCTAAAAACACCTCTAATGATAATAATAGTTATAACGCAAGTACATGTGCATATGCATGTGCATGGTTAAAATAGTAAATAATAATGCACGTGCATGTGCGTATGCCTGCGTATTTGCATGTGAATGATAATAAACAATAAATAATAAATAATAAAGCATGTGAATTGCATGTGTATGTGCATGTGCATTTGAATGATAAAAAATAATAAATAATAACACACATAGAAGTGAATGTGCATGTGTATGTGCACGTGCATGTTCATGTTCATGGTAATAAACAATAAATAATAACCAAGTCCACTTGAACGTGCATTTGAATGTGAATGATAATAAATAATAAATAATTGTTTTGTCAAAAGTCCTCTTTTGACTTCTATGTTTTGTTTTGGAAATCACAAATGTCTTGCTGATCGTACTGACCATAATGATTGTACTGATCATGCTGATCGTACTGACCATGCTGATCGTATTGACCATGCTGATCGTACTGAATATGCTGATCGTACTGACCATGCTGATCGTACTGACCATGCTGATCGTACTGAACATGCTGATCATACTGATTATGGAAATTGTATTAACTCTGCTTCTCATATCTTTCATTACATACTTGTGTTGGTACTTTGTCAAAAACACATGCTTCATTTAAATCGTGCTCTTGATTATCTTATTCATATATATTGTTCTAACCAATACGATGTCGTTGAGTTAGTTACAAACTAATCAAAACGATGTCGTTCTTTCTGTTTTAATATGACCGTTATGATGCCAGGTGTCCAAGTCCCTCCGAGTTTTTCGGAAAACTATAACCGTTGGAGGATATGTGACCGTTGGAATCTGAGGCCTATAAATAGGAGGTCATTTGAAGCTGAGAAAATTATTAGACGACATACAAGAGAACAAGTGTGATACAACTGTGATACTTTGCTTCTATCAAGTTCTAGAGAGAGATGATGTGACTTCTCTCATGCTTTGTGCTTTTTGCGTCCGATCATCATATCGAGGGCTTTCAAGTGATTGAAAGACAGAGGTGCCGATTACCTACGAAATCGAGGGCTGCCGGGGATAGGCAGACAGACGGTCCGATCATCGTATCGAGGGCTGCCGGGGATACGCAGACGGACGAACCGATCATTGTATCAAGGGCTGCCGGGGATAGGCAGACGGACGAACCAATCATCGTATCGAGGGCTCACCAAGGTGTCGGTGAGACATACCTTTTTATCCTAGGTGAAAGGATAACCCTTCTCTTTGGGTTAAAAGAATTGTAATTCTTTTTCAATTCCGCTGCTAATTGTATTAGAAATGAAATTGTTTTTGTTTCCTTTTCTATCTCTTATACATTTGTAATTGTTTCAATTACATCCATTCTATTACATATTTTGTTGATTGATTCTATACGCTTTAAGGTAGAATCATTCATCCTTATATTACTCTGATTATTGTGTTCATCTTGAATACAGTTGTTTTACATTTCATTAGTATTACAATACATCATACCTTTTTATATTCAATACAATTATGGGTGTTTGTATTTGTATTAGTTTAAGATCATTTAAACTAATCTCTTAGTCGCTAAAACTCAAAGGTTTTTAAACCTACAATTCACCCCCCCTCTTGTATTGTTCCATCTAATAGATATACATACATACTTATTCAATCCGACAATTGGTATCAAAGGAGGTTTTCCACTGATTTGTATTACTAGCTTTATTTCTTTCATATTACTATCTTAAATACTTACTACACTAACGTGTGGAGTGGAAAAGTTTTTGTTGTATTAGATGGAAGGAATGAATATTGGGTCAATAGACAATCTGAATCCTTCTAGACCACCTATATTTGATGGAAATGATTATGAGTATTGGAGAGATCGTATGAAGACTTTTGTGATCAACACTGACGTAGACAATTTTATTATGCTTACTAGAGGTTACAAAATTCCTGACAAAGAAGTCAGTACTTTCACTAACCAGGAGAATCAAGAATATCAACTGAATTACAAGGTACGCAATACTTTATTATGCTCTATACCAGGAATATATACAGTCAGATATCTTCATGTGAAGCATCCAACTGCATTTGGAAGAAATTGGAAGTCACTCATTTTGGTACATCCAAGGTTATAGAAACAAGAAGAGCAATGCTTCGTGCACAATATCATGGATTTGTTTTCCCTTATGGAGAGCCAGTATGTAAAGTGCTACAAAGGTTTATGACAATTGTCAACAGCTTTCAATCTATGGGATAAAAAGGTCTTGATGATGAAGCTCTAGTTGATAAAATTATAGATATAATGCCAAATGAATGGGAGTCAAAAAGTACAGCTATTGATGAAAATAGAAAAGTTTCCCAGATTTCTCTAGATGAACTCTTTGGAACTCTTCTACAGCACGAGACAAGAATGAAGAGAGATGCTGATTTTAACAATAAGAAGAATGGGAATGGTAGTGTAGCCTTTGAATCTAAAGCTAAATCACCTAAAAATCTTACAAGATCCAAAGCCAAGAAAGTTATATCTGATTCAAGTGATTGTGATTTTTCGGATAATGAGTTAGCCAATCTTGCTCGAAGGATGAACAAGATTGTGGGAAAGAAAGACTTCCAATATAGATTCAAAAAGAAAGATAGGAAGGATAAGAAAGACTCGGAGGTAACATGTTATGAATGTAAGAAAGTAGGACATATACGGCCTGATTGTCCTTTACTGAAGAGGAAAGATAGAAAGGAGAAACACTCTCAAAGAAACAAGAAAAGGTTTTATAAGACAAAGAAAGTATTGAAGGCAAACGATACGTGGAGTGAAAGTGGTAGTGATTCTTTAGATAATTCTTCAGAATATGAGTCCTTAGGACAGAGTAATATTGGTCTTTTACCCAGATTACCAATTGAAGATCATTGTCTCATGAATAAGGTACACAATGCTGAAGCTATTACAAATGTCTCTTTGAATTCAAATTATACTGATAATAGATATTATGAATATTCAAATGATGAATCTTCGTCATTAGAAGATGATACATTACCTTCTTTTGAAGAAGTATCTAGATTTGCTAAATTACTTGAGAATGAAAATTCTAAACTCAAGAAGAAGCTTGAGAGAGAAGATTCTAGAATTTCAGTTTTAACTAAAGAAGTATCAGATCTTTTTAAAGATCTTGATATGAAAACTTCTGATTTTGAATGTATTTTAAAAACCCTTGAGAAAGTCAAATTTGGTAAGGATAAAATTTCTAAGGATCTTGAAAATGTAATTTCAAATAAGAATATATTAGAGCCTAGATCTAGTTCAAATTCAAATGTTTTGGAAAATAAGAATTTGGTTTTAAAACTAAAGTTAGAAATGTCTTCCTTGAAAAAATGTTTGTCAAACTTTACTCATGGGAAGGAAAACTTTGACAAGATGTATTCTCAAATTAGACCTTTGAGAAATTGTTCTGGTCTTGGTTATACTTATTCCAAACCTGTTTTTAGTAATAACTATTTTGTTTCTCAAAAAAACCTCTTCTTGTTCTAAGTGCCAATGTGGTGGACACTGGAGAAGAGATTGTTCTCTCAACAGAACTCAATCTTTAGGATTTCATAAAGCTCATTTTTTAAAACAAATGTGGATTCCTCAAATTATTTTATCTAACCCTTCTGGATCCAAACAAGTTTGGATTCCGAAAAACTAATTGTTTATTTTTCAGGAAAATGAGAAGTGTACCAATAAGAATATTTGGTACATGGATAGTGGTTGATCTCGACACATGATTGGAAACAAAGATCTCTTTGAAAAGGTTATCAAAACAAAAGGTGGAAAAGTTACCTTCGGAGATAATGCTCAAGGACAGATTATTGGTATAGGTAATATCGTTTTTCTTGGAAAAGTTCTTATTTCAAATGTTTTGTTTGTTAAAGGTATTAGGCACAATCTCATCAGCATAATTCAATTATGTGATGAAGGTTACCTTGTGAATTTTTGAAATGATAAGTGTTTAGTTCACAATTCCAAGGATGAGTTCATTCTATCTGTCCATAGGCAAGAGAATGTTTACACTATTAACTTAGAAGACCTTAGGAGCCAAAACTTACCCTGCTTAAGTGAAATAGAAGACCAATCATGGCTATGGCATAGGATACTAGGACACTGTAATCTGAGAAATCTTAGTAAACTCTCAATGAAAAGACTTGTGAAAGGACTACCAGATCTTAGATATGATTATTCAAAAATCTGTGATCCTTGTCAATTTGGAAAGCAACATAAAACTAGCTTTAAATCAATTCATGAAGTTTCAACTTCTAATGCATTACAGCTGGTACATATGGATCTTTTTGGTCCTACACAATCTGGAAGCATTGGAGGCAAATACTATGTATTTGTTTTAGTTGATGACTTTACTAGATTTACATGGGTCTATTTTCTCACAAAGAAATCTGAAGCCTTTTCCTATTTAAAAACATTTAGAGCCCATGTTAAAAACGAGAAAAACCTACCATTGATAACTATTCATAGTGATCATGGTGGTGAATTTCAAAATCCAGATTTTGAAACTTTTTGTAGTAAGAAAGGTATTACTCACAATTTCTCAGCTCCAAGAACTACTCAGAAAAATGGTGTTGCTAAAAGAAGAAATCGTGTTCTTCAGGAAATGACTCGAACCATGTTGAGTGAATACTCAATTGCTAAGCACTTTTGGGCTGAAGCTATTAGTACTGTCTGTTATACTATAAATCGTGTTTTAACTAGACCATTTCTTAATAAAACTCTTTATGAGTTATGGACTGGCTGAAAACCTAAAGTTTCATACTTCAAAGTTTTTGGATGAAAAGTATTCATTCTGAATACAAAAGATAATCTATATAAATTTGCACCAAAATCTGATGAAGGAATATTTCTAGGTTACTCCACAACTTCTAAGGCTTATAGAGTTTTCAATAAAAACACTTGTACTGTTGAAGAAAAAGTACATGTAAAATTCGATGAAACTGATCCTTTTGTTTTCAACCAACCCAATCCTACATCCTCAGATGTGTTTTCTAAAAATTCTTATCAACCGTTATTAGAAGATCACTCTGGTGAGGAAAATGTTCAAGAAAGGATTCCTGAAATATTTACCACGGAAGATTTTCTACCATATGTTGATGAACAAGTTTTACAAAACCCAAATCAATTGTTTCTTAGGAATCATCCCAGTGATCAAATCATTGGTGATGTAAATCAACCTGTAAGGACCAGAAATTCCTTAAAAAATGAAGTAGAACATCTTGCTTTTCTTTCTCAATTTGAACCTAAAAGTCCAAGTGAGGCCTTAGGTGATTATGATTGGATCAAAGCAATGCAAGATGAACTAAATGAATTTGAAAGGAATCAAGTCTGGACTTTAGTTGATAGACCTAAAGAAACAACTGTAATTAGTGTAAAATGGGTTTTTAGAAACAAATGTGATGAAAATGGAATCATTGTAAGAAATAAAGCAAGACTTGTTGCTAAGGGCTATAATCAACAAGAGGGAATAGACTATGAAGAAACATATGCTCCTATTGCTAGACTTGAATCTATTCGTATTCTATTAGCCTTTCCAGCATACTTTAATTTCAAACTATTTCAAATGGATGTAAAATGTGCTTTTCTAAATGGTTTTGTTCAAGAAGAAGTTTTTTTCGAACAACCTCCTGGTTTTCTAGACCCAAAACATCCTGATCATGTTTTTAAACTTACCAAGGCTCTATATGGTCTTATACAAGACCCTAGAGCTTGGTATGATAGACTTACAGGATTTCTCTTACAAAACAATTATACAAAAGGTACAGTATCAACTGCTGAAGCTGAATATGTAGCAGCTGGAAGTTGTTGTGCTCAAGTATTGTGGATGCAACACACACTCACTGACTATGGATTGAGTTTCTCCATAACTCAAATTCTTTGTGATAATACTAGTTCCATAGCTCTTATTAAGAACCCAACACACCACTCTCATGCAAAACACATAGATGTTAGGCATCACTTTCTTAGGGATCACACACAAAAAGGAGATATTATTTTACAATTTATCAGAACACAAGAACAACTTGCTGACATTTTTACAAAACCTTTATCTTCTGATAGGTTTGAGTTTATAAAATAGAAGCTAGGAATGATTACATTAAAATAATCATTCATATCTAATTCATGTTTTACAATTCTCCTTATAGTAAATAACTCCCTTTGAAAGGGGGAGGACATCTCTTACTATGTTTTGTTTGTTTCTTTTTATCTTATGATCTTTTACTCTCCTGGTATGTGTTTTTTGTTTTTTTGTTTATCGTATTGATATTTTTATCGTAATATATACCTATTTGTTTATCGTATTGACAGTTTTATTGTATTATTTACTTCATCGTATCGACCGATGATGGTAATGAATTTCTTTTCCATCGTATCGACCGATGATGGTAATGAATTTCTTTTCCATCGTACTGACCGATCATGCTAACGTGATTGTTTTCCATCGAATTGTCAGTTAATGGTAATGAGATTCTTTTCCATTGGCTTGTCAGTTAATGGAAACGAGATTCTTTTCCATCGGCTTATCAGTTAATTGTAATGACATTGTTTTCCATCAGTATGACGATTGATAGTATTCTTTTACTTCGTATGTTTGTGTTTTCTTTTGAACTTTAATAAATCCAACAATAGCCTTACATTATTCGACAGGTACTTTCCATTTTTTTTATTTTTTTTCTTTCATTTTTAATCCTAACCATTGATATGTTTTCCTCTAATATTGACCGTAGAAGATCAACGGTCACTCCTTTATCGCCTATAAATAGCCCCCCCCACCTCCCCAAACCCACATCATTTTTTTTCAGGTTTTGAGGCGAAGCTCTGCTCCACTGTTTTAAATCATCGTACGATCTTTCATCGGTAGCATCCTTATGTCTCAGTCTTCTGCCAACACTCCTGCCGATATGTCCTCAGAGGCTTTCTCAGAAAAAGACCTTTTAAGGGAGAGGTTAGTTTCCCGCAACTTCTATGATTCGTATGATTCTACAATCAAGATGATTATCTTGTTTCAAGGATGGGAGCATTTGTGAGTTGAAAGGCCTGTTTTTTTCAAGATCCGGTTCTCTTTGATGAAGTCTGTCAGTTTTATAAAACTGTATCTTTCGACAAAGATATGTCTATCAATTTTTTTGTGTACGATAGAAAGTTATCTATGTCTATAAAACAAGCGGCACATTTTCTGAATGTCCCAATAGAAGGGCATTCTTTCTATCCATCTCACAAACTACCAGAGGAAGTCGGTACGTTTAATAGAGAAAGCGCCGAGAAGTCTCTGTTTATTGTGAATGAATAGAAAAGGAATGTGTCTCATCTTTCACCGGACAATAGGTTTTTGGCTTTATGGATGCAAGGTTTTCTTATCCCAAGGAAAGGGGATAGATAAACTTTGAAAGTTTCTGATATTTTTATGCTTGACTATCTTGTAAATATTAGAAAAGTAAATCTCATGGGATATGTTTTCGAAACAAATAAGAATGTAAAGTCAGGGGCAATCAAATCTCATTTGATTATGTATCCAGCAATTCTTACAAAGTTTATTATTGAGAGTATGAAGTTTTGCAACATTCCTTTGAAAGGGAAGTTGATAGATTTGAAGCCCTCCTGGATTAGCAAAAGTACTATGAAGAAGTTGAATGTTTGTTTTGATCAGAATTCAAAACTTTTTGTCAGAGATGTAGAAGCTGAATCGGATCAGAATCAATCGGCACCTATACCAGCCAAAGTCATTCAATCTACTGGTATTACTCAAAACTTTGATCCGCAAACCAGTTCAAAGCTGAAGAAGAAGCCAAAGTACAGTAAGGAGGTTGTAGCTAAAGGGAGAAAGGATAAGGAACAAAGAAAGGAAGGTGATCCAAAGTTTGGTCTTGACCCGGCTGAGGCTTTTACAGAAAGAATAAGGGTAGAAGAAACCCTTAAGGATGAAAAGAAAAAGAAAACTATTTTGAAATGAAAGGCTCAAGACCTTGATATCTCTAAAGTCTTGAAAATGGTTGAGGATGCTAGTGCTCAACTGATGGAAGAAGTACATCAAGAGCCTATTGTACAGAGTCTTCCTGAGAAAGAAAAAGGAAAACAATTGATGGAGGAAATAAAAGATGTTGAAGAAGAGGAAGAATATTTTCTTTTAGAACTCATTCAGAGTTAAAAGAATAGTAGAGAGGAATCAGTTCAAAAGAAAAGTGAACATATTCAACAAGTTCCTCGTGCCGATCAAGCACGAACTCCGGATAGATTTTCGTCTCAAGAAAAGCAAGGTGCTCAATCCTCTCACACTGATAAAGTTGTTGTCATTAGTGATAGAGTGGAAGAAGAAAGAAAGCAGAAATAAAAAGCAAAAGGAAAACAGCCAGTTGTTGGCTCAAGCTGATCGAATGAAATAGCTTCATACGATGAAGATACTAATTCAGAACATACAATCTCTCTCAAGAAGAGTGATTACATTGTCCATGTTTTGAGAAGGGTTGAGAAGACCATTCCATATTTCCCTAGGCTGGAAGGGAAGATTGATTTTATTAATGACAGTCAAAAGAAGAAGTTTGGCTCTGTAAAATAATTAATAAAGAAAGTTTTGTCAGTTGAAGCCGATTTGAAAGTTCTTTTAGAGAGTTTGGTTGCTCATAAGAAGGCCTGCAACAGGATGAACAAGTGGTCGTACAAAATAGAGAGCTCAATCAATGATCATGATATAGCAATTGAAGATATAATAAGGTTGTAAAATGATCTTTCAATTGCTTTCAATAAGCTTGACAAAGAAACGGTTGAAAGGTTGAATCTTTTGTCTTCCCAACGAGCTGATGTTCCTTCAGTAAAAGACTTACAGGAGAGAATGAATGCCTTTCAGGATGAGTTTTCGAAAGTCTCATCTTTCAAAGATGAAATAGTTCTCTTGAAGAAACAGAACTCTAGGTTATCCAAAGATAACAAGAATTTTCAAGATAGAATTGATTCTCTTGAAGAAGTAATCAGAGTTCAGAAAGAGACAATCAGAAATCAGGATCAACTCTTTGCGGATCAACAAGACCTTCTCAGGTCTCAGGGTGATGCTATTTATGAAGACAAGAAGGAGATAAAAAATATGAAGGCGGTTCTTCATGAGTTGATCAAAAAGGATAAGTAAAGAGAAAACAAGTGACTTGTATTTTTTCTCAAGTTTAGTATTGATTGTTATCGTAATGAAATTTCTTTTATCCATTGTCTTGTGTTTATTTTCTAACTCTTTCAGACAATTCAAGTTTACCCCTTTCTTTTTGTAAATCACAAAGGGGGAGAATGTTTATAAAGGGGGAGAATTCTTTTTAAAGGGGGAGAATGATTTAAAACACTCTTAAGGAAAATCTACGAATACAATCCTTAGGAAAGTCCATACCTAAGGGGGAGTTAGTTGTATTCAATTTCTTATTCAGAAGAGTTTCAAATAACTTAGGGGGAGATAAGTATTTCTTGTTATATTTACTTTGTGTGTTGTGCTTTCAAAAAAGGGGGATATTGTTGAGTCAAAAGCCCTCTTTTGACTTCTATGTTTTGTTTTGGAAATCACAAATGACTTGCTGATCGTACTGACCATAATGATCGTACTGATCTTGCTGATCGTACTGACCATGCTGATCGTACTGACCATACTGATCGTACTGAACATGCTGATCGTACTGACCATGCTGATCGTACTGACCATGCTTATCGTACTGAACATACTGATCATACTGAATATGGAAATTGTATTAACTCGGCTTCTCATATCTTTCATTACATACTTGTGTTGGTACTTTTTCAAAAACACATGCTTCATTTAAATCGTACACTTGATTATATTATTCATATATCTTGTTCTAACCAATACGATGTCGTTGAGTTAGTTACAAACTAATCAAAACGATGTCGTGCTTTCTGTTTCAATATGACCGTTATGATGCCAGGTGTCGAAGTCCCTCCGAGTTTTTCGGAGAAAAATGACCGTTGGAGGAGATGTGACCGTTGGAATCTGAGGCCTATAAATAGGAGGTCATTTGAAGCTGAGAAAATTATTAGATGACAGACAAGAGAACAAGTGTGATACAACTCTGATACTTTGCTTCTATCAAGTTCTAGAAAGAGATGTTGTGACTTCTCTCATGCTCTGTGCTTTGTGTGTCTGATCATCGTATCGAGGGATTTCAAGTGATTGAAAGACAGAGGTGCCGATTACCTACAAAATCGAGGGCTTCCGTGGATAGGCAGACATACGGTCCGATCATCGTATAGAGGGCTACCGGGGATAGGCAAACGGATGAACCGATCATCATATCGAGGGCTACCGGGGATAGGCAGACGGAAGAACCGATCATCGTATCGAGGGCTCACCAAGGTGTTGGTGAGACAAACCTTTTTATCCTAGGTGAAAGGATAACCATTCTCTTTGGGTTAAAAGAATTGTAATTCTTTTACAATTCCGCTTCTAATTGTATTAGAAAGGAAATTGTTTTTGTTTCCTTTTCTATCTCTTATACATTTGTAATTGTTTCAATTACATCCATTATATTACATATTGTATTGATTGATTCTATACGCTTTAAGGTAGAATCATTCATCCTTATATTACTCTGATTATTGTGTTCATCTTGAATATAATTGTTTTACATTTCATTAGTATTACAATACATCATACCTTTTTATATTCAATACAATTATGGGTGTTTGTATTTGTATTAGTTTAAGATCATTTAAACTAATCTCTCAGTTGCTAAAACTCAAAGGTTTTTAAACCTACAATTCACCCCACCTCTTGTATTGTTCCATCTAATAGATATACATACATACTTATTCGATCCAGCAATAATAACACATGTGATAATAGAATAACACACGTGCATTGCGTGTGTACACTAATAAAAAAATGACATTTATTAGTGCTAAAAAAGTGCATTAACAGTGCTAAAAAAAGCATTGTTAATTGAGGTGAGGATATAGGGGGTCCCTTTTATGAGTGCTTAGAAAAGCACTGATAAAGGTGCATTTTATCAGTGCTAAAAAGAACTGATAAAATTCCCTTTATCAGTGCTTTTGTTAGCGCTGATAAAAGTCAAGAAAAATAGAAAATATTTATATAATGCTGGGAGGGGGAGATTTTAACAGTGCTTGACCCCCCCCCCCTTATCAGTGCTAGCTAGGCCCCCCTAAATATCTCCCCGCACTGCCCTTCCCGCGCATCCCCCAGATGGGCACACCTCCTTGCTTCCACCTGAACTTGAACTCATGACCTCCCCTCTTGCGTGCCTGCACCTTTACCTGCCTGAATGGACCGAAGGCCTTCTTTTTTATTTTATTATGAAAATCTTCCATTTAAGGGTTGAAAGGAAACCCGTACATGACCCAAAGGCCCAAGGAAAAAGGCCTGACAAACTCGTGATACATGACCAGAAGGCCCAGAGGCATACCATTCCCAATACATGACCTGTAGGCCCAACCCACTTGAACAGCCCCTCCCCAGATTTCTGCATTATTGATCTCCTAGAACCCCACCTTGCATTGTTGATCGGCTAGCATTTCCCCGTACAAAGCTGCATGGTGCCTGGTCCCGATGGTAGCTTTCATACCCTCTCATTCACTACTACAAACACGGCCTTTATCAGCGCAAAAAATGGCCTTTATCAGCGCTAGAAAAGCGCTGATAAAGCCAGCGTAGATAAAGGGGGGTCCCCTTTATCAGTGCTCCGAAAAGCGCTGATATAGGACCCCTTTATCAGCGCTAAAAAAAGCGCTGATATAGGACCCCTTTATCAGCGCTAAAAAAAGCGCTGATAAAAGTCCCCCTTTATCAGCGCTTTTTTTAGCGCTGATAAAGGGGTCCTATATTAGCACTTCCTTTATCAGTGCTCTCGTTTTAGCGCTGATAAATGACCCTTTTATCAGCGCTTTTAAAAAAGCACTGATAAAAGTTAAAAAAAATTAAAAAAATTTAAAAAAATTTAAAAAAATTTAAAAAATACTGCCAATCGGGGGGGGCTTTATAGCGCTTGAACCCCCCCTTTTACAGCGCTTTTCGGCCCCTATACAACACCCCACGCACCCCATGCACCCCCTCCACCCTTTAACAGCGCTTGCTCTAATATTCCCCATGCGCGCGCACCCCTGCCTCCACCAGGGTTTGAACTGGAGACCTCCCCCCTGTGCGCCTAAGCCCTTACCACTACTCTATTTTGATTTTCTTTCCAATTCATGATATCTCTATATATATATATATTTATATATTTAGTTATATTTATTCGTATAGTAATATATATTTATATTAATATATATATATAGTTATATTATAATATATATATATAGTTATATTATAATATATATAGTAATATTAATATATATATATAGTGGTATTAATATATATCTATATCTATATATATATATTTAGTTACATTTATTCGTATAGTAATATATATTTATATTAATATATAGTTATATTAACATATATATAGTTATATTAACATATATATAGTTATATTAACATATATATAGTTATATGAATATATATTTATATAGTTATATTAATATATATATAGTGATATTAATATATATATGTATGGTGATATTAATATATATATTTATAGTAATACTAATATATATATATAGTTATATTAATATATATATAGTTATTAGATTAATATATATATAGTTAGATTAATATATATATATAGTTAGATTAATATATAGTTATATAAATATTCATATATTGGTATTTTAAATAAAATGGATATTAGTTATTATTTAGATAAATCTAATATATTTTATATGTAAATATGTTTAATTATTTATTTAAAAAATTTAATTTTTAGTTGCGAATATATAAAAAATATGTACATATAGTTATATATTTGATTATAAATAGCAGTTCATTATAAAAAAGGATGAAATTTCAAAAACATAATATCAATATGAATGTAATACCTTGGAATAAATTTAGTCCCCACGAAGAAAATCCAATAATACCCCCTTAAATGAGTTTGAAAATCCACAAAATGTTAAAAAATCTGGGTACCCCGACAAAAAACTCAGTATTAGAGGCCTTCTGGGCCTCTTTTTGCCTCAAAAACCGCTTAACTGGGGACCCCCAAGCCACAGAGACGTAGAGATCGTCGCATGCTTCGATTTGATATGTGGTAGAGCTCAAACGGACACCCGAATCAAAAGTTATGGCCGTTTGAAGTTTGAGTTGCGTTTTCAACATATTTTGGATCTTTTTTTAATTTTTTTAATTTTTTTAGTCCTCAAATTTTTATTAAATGACTATTACTCCATAATGATTATCAAATTATTAATTAAAAATATTTTTTTAATTTTTTAAGAATCCATTTTCACTAAATATCTTATATATATATATATTAAGTATAATAAGTGTAAATGTACATTTATACTTATCTAAAATATATTTTAAAATTATATATTATATTTATATAAAAATATAACTATATTTATATATTAATATATTTTTAATTTTTTTTTGAAGCCGACCGTTTATCAGCACTAAAAAAAGCGCTGATAAAGGCCCCCCTTTATCAGCGCTACTAAGCAAGCGCTGATAAAGGGGGGCCCTTTATCAGCGTTACTAAGCAAGCGCTGATAAAGGGGGGCCCTTTATCAGCGCTAACAAAAGTGCTGATAAAGGGGTGCCTTTATCAGCGCTTTTTTTTAGCACTGATAAAGGCACCCTTTATCAGCACTTTTTTGAGCGATGATAAAGGGACCCCCCTTTATCAGCGCTTTTTCGTTAGCGCTGATAAAGGGGGGCGCTGCGAAAAACTGTTTTTGTGGTTGTGTAATTTCATCACCTTTCCAATATAAACCCGCCCAAGATCCCACTTCCTCCACACTCAAATCCTTTAGAGTTCATCCAATATCTTCCCTAATCTCTCTAGAATCTTCCCAAGGTGCCCCAAGCTCACAAGAAGCCACTATCATGCCTTTGGAAGCACACTTCCAGGTAATGGTTTTTTCTTCCTTTCCCTCATTTTTCTGCAATTTTCTTTTAGTTGTTATACCCTATTAATTTCAATTATAAATGTTGGGGTATGGTTTCACACCTCCCCCATACATCCCTATTTATGTTTGAATGATGGGAGACCCCTTTCTCTCTCACTAAATTCCTCCCATGTACACCCGTTACTATGCTGAAATTCTTGAAAAGAATTTCCCTCTCCTCATTAACATTCAAGTAATTCTTTTTTATCATGAATCTAGATTCCATTACAATTGATGGGATATGTATCTATATGAACCCCTTACTGTCCGTGCCATGTAAATATGATTACACAACCCCCTCTCTCTCATCAACCATTATTTTATGAATTCTTATTTCACTCCGTTATGCTGCCGAAATTACACCCATTTTCCAAGCCAATGTCGTTGTGTAGTGAATACCATGCCCATTTCTCTATCAAGGGTATTCACCTTTATGCACATTTACTTATTGAGTTTAAAGTTTCATGTATGAATTAAAAATTCTTTTATCATGTAATAAATGATGATGTTTTCTGAATCAATGTTATATGATCCATGTGGCACACATATGCATGAAATGTAATGTTTTAGAAGGGTGCACCCTTATATCGCTCCAATGCATTGGGTGAAGTATAGTATCATGATACGTCATTTGCAATGGGTGTTTACCCATGCTAATTCAAGTTCAATGAGGTTTTACTTATTCTTTATGTGCAATGAGGATTTACTCATGCTCTATGTGCAATGAGCCTTGGCTAATTCTAATTCCAGGTTAATTGTTGTTGCCACATTTCCATGTTATGATTATCATGCTCTATCATGCCTTTATGTTCATGCTTCTCTTGTTCTCTATTGATATGCCTATTATCTAGCATGTATTGTATTCCTCATGTTATTCCATGATTATTCCCTTACTGGGCTTTATAGCTCACCCTTTTCTTATGCATGTCCTCAGGTTATCCCATGAATTTCTAAGTATGAGGGAATGTAGTGGTCATGTATAGGATGCTTTCAATAAAGATCATGTATTTCAATTTTTAAGTTGATATGTAATGATCCTAAGCCCCAAATACACTAGACCTCTCGATCTTCTATGTTGTATCAAGTGAAGTTTATGTAATAAATTATGTTTAATTGTGTAATAAAAAGCAGGGTTGTCATAATTATTATTTATTCTCATGCACGTGCACACGAAATGCACGTGCATTATTATTTTATCACATGTGTTATTATTTATTATTTATTATCATTCCCATGAAAATGCACATTCATGTGGACTTAGTTATTATTTATTGTTTATTACGATGAACATGCGCATGCACATGCACAAGCACATGCACATGGATGTGCACTATAATTTATTATTTATTATCATTCACATGCACATACATGTACACATGTAATTCACATGCGTTATTATTTATAATTTTTTATTTATTATCATTCACATGCAAATGCGCAGGCATATGCACATGCACATGCGTTGGGATTTATTTCTCAACCATGCACATGCATATGCACATGCACATGCATTATTATTATTATTATTATTATTAGAGGTATTTTTAGGGTTTACTAGCATTTTTTAAAATGTTTAGGTGTTATTAACATTTATTATGGTTTGCTAGGGTTTTAGGGTTTTTAATGGTATATTAGCATTATTTAGGGTTTGGTGGGGGTTATTAGGATTTTATTAGGGTTTATTATGGTGTGTTAAGGTTTATTAGGGTTTATAAGGTATTTTTAGGGTTTTATTAGGATTGAGTTGGGTTTATTAGGGTATATTATGGTATACTATGGTATATTTTGGTATTTTTTGGATTTATTAGGGTTTATTATCGTTCATTATGTTTTATTAATTTTTAAGATGGTATATTAGGGTTTTTAGGGTTTAGTAGTGTTTATTAGGGTTTATTAGTGCTTTTAAGTTTTATTAGGTTTTATTAGCATTTATTATGGGATTTAGGGATTTTAATGGTATATTTGCATTTTTTAGGGTTTAGTGGGGTTTATTATGGTTTATTATATTGTGATAAGGTTTATTAGGGTTGAGTATGTATTTTTAGGGTTTTATTAGTGTTGAGTAGGTGTATTTAGGGTTTTATTCAGGTTTATTAGGGTTAAGTAGTGTGTATTAGGGTTTGTTGGAGATTGTTAGGGTTTACTAGGTTTTGTTACTGTTTTTATTAGGGTATATGAGTGTTTTTTTGTTTTTGTTTATATATATGAGGGTTTGTTATGACTTTTTTGGTTTTATTAGCGTTTTTTAGTGTTTGTGAGCATTTTTTATGGTTTATTTGGTATTATTAAAATTTATTATGGTTTATTAGGGTTTCTTGGGCTTTTTAATGGCTTGTTTGCAGTTTTTTGTTTATTGGGGTTTAGTTGGGTTTTATTTGGTTTTATTATGGTGTGCCGAGGTTTATTAGGGTTGAAAAGGCATTTTTAGGGCAAGGAAGGCTCAGAGTCAGGCATTTTTAGGGGTTTATTATGATTTTATTAGGTTTTCTTAATTTTTATTAGGGTTTTTTAGGGATGTTTATGGTTTATATGGTTTTGTTAGGGGTTTATATGTTTTTTTTGTTTTATTAGGTCATATTATTGTATGTTAAGTCTTTTTAGATAATATAGTGTTTTTATTATTTGGGAGCATTTCGTTTTTGTTTGTGAGTGTTTTTAGGGTTTCTTAGGTTATATTTGAGTTTATTATGGTTTATTATGGGTTCTATGGATTTTAAGGTATATTTGTGTTTTTTGTCATTATTAGGTTATATTAGTGTATATAGGTCTTTTTAGGTAATATAGCATGTGTTTATTT
This sequence comes from Viscum album, assembly GCA_963277665.1. Classification (NCBI taxonomy): domain Eukaryota; kingdom Viridiplantae; phylum Streptophyta; class Magnoliopsida; order Santalales; family Viscaceae; genus Viscum; species Viscum album. Next base: position 1,331,503 of record CAUJRU010000006.1, read on the forward strand.
CTTGGGACCATTTTTTTTATTGTTTGTGAGCTTTTTTAGGGATTATTAGGTTATATTAGAGTTTATCAGGGTTTCTAGGAAGTTTTTAAGGTATACTAGCATTTGATTTCCTTATTAGGGTTTCGTAGGGTTTTATTAGGGGTCATTATAGTGTGTTAAGGTTTGTTAGAGTTGAGTAGGGTTTATTTGGATTTATTTATGATTTGTTAGGGATTTTTAGGCTTTGTTTGGGGGTTATTATGGTTTATTAGTGTTAATTAGTGTCTATTAGGGTTGGTTAGGGTTGTTTAGATTTTCTTAACGTGTTTTTAGGGTTTATTAGGATTTATTATCATTTATTATTGTTTATTAGGTATTTTTGGGGTTTTATTAGGGTTGAGTAGAGTCTCATATGGTTTTTAGGGATTATAAGGCGTTTTGTGGGATTATTAGTGTTTATTAGGGGTTTATTAGGGTTTAATTTTTTTTATAATGGTATATTTGGGTTTAATATTCTTGAGGGTTTTGAAGTGTCTTTAGGGTTTTTGTACCTTTTTTTAGTGTTTGTGTAGCGTTGTTTGAGTTTATGGAGCATTTTTAGTGTTTATGTAACACTTTTAGGGTTTAGTTAGCGGTTTTAGGTTATATGTAACATTTTTTAGGGTTAATGTAACGTTTTTAGGGTTTATGTAGCGTGTTTAAGGTTTACGTTTTATGTATAATTTTTTAGGGTTTATGTTGCGTTTTCTGGGTTTATGTAGTGTTTTTAGGGGTGATGTTTCATTTATGTTGCAGTTTTTATGGATTCTGTAACGTTTTTGGAGTTCATGTGGTGTTTTTAGGGTTTATGTTGTGTTTTTTGGTTTTATGCAGCGTTTTTTAATGTTTATATTGCATTGTTTAGGGTTTATGTTACGGTTCTAGGGTTTATGTAGTGCTTTTTGGGTTTATGTTGCATTTTTTGGGTTTATGTTGCGTTTTTTGGGTTTATGTTGCATTTTTAGGGATTATGTTGCATTTTTAGGGTTTATGTAATGTTTTTTTGGTTTATGTATCTATTTGTTACCTTTTTAGGGTTTTAATGGTTGTTAATGGGTTGTAGTGGTTTTTAGGGGTTTTAAGGGTTGTTAATGGGCGTTTTATGGTTTTTATGGTATTTGATGGGGTTTCAATGGATTTGTGGGGGTTTTTAAGGGTTTAATTTTTTTTCCGGGATTGATAGGAGTTGTTAGGGTTTTTAGTGTGTTTTTGGCTTTGTTTGGTTATTGTAGTGGTTTTTAGGATTTATGTAATGTGTTTTAGCATTTTTTGGGTTCTTTAGGGTTTTTAGTGTTCTTTAGAGTTTATTATGGTCATTTAGGGTTTATTAGGGCTCTTTAGTGTTTATTAGTGTTCTTTAGGATTTGTTACAGTTTATTAGCGTTTTTATTGTACATTAGGGTTTTATTGGGCTTTGTAGGCATTAATTTCTTTTTCTAGGGTTTATCAACATTTTTAAGGGTTATTTAGGATATATTTGGGTTTCTTAGGGTTTATTTTATTTATTAGGGTTTATTAACGTGTATTTGGGTGTATTGCGATTTATTAGGGTTTATTATGATTTTTTAGGGTTTATTGGATTTTATTAGGGGTTTTTTATGGTTTGTTTCAGTTTGTCACGATTTATTTGGCGTTCTTAGGATTTGTTACGATTTATTTGGGGTTGTTAGGTTTTGTTACGATTTATTATAGGGTTATTAGGGTTTTTGGGGTTTATTAGAGGGTTGTAGGGTTGTGTAGGCTATTATTTGGTAGGTTTTGTATTGTTTTGTCGTATTTGTTAGGGGTTTTAGTTATTATTAGGATTTATTATGGTTCAATAGTGTTTGTGTTGTATATTTGGGGTTTTAGTGATTTTGTAGAGTTTATTAGAGTCTAATAGGGTTTTTAAGGTTTATTACAGGTTATTATGATTTATTAGTGTTTATTAGGGTTTTAGGGTTTAATAGTGGGTTTTATGTGTTATTTGGGTTTATTAGTGGATCTTAGGGGTTATTAGTGGTTGTTAGGGTTTGTTAAGTTTTGTTAAGGTTTGTTAGGATGTTTTTTATTCTATTATCACACACGTTATTATTATCATTATTATCATTATCAGTACTATCATTATCATTATTATAATTATCATTATTGTTATTACTATGATTATTATTATTATTATTATCGTCGCATGCAAATTCAGATACACATGCATTATTATTTATTATTTATTATATATTCTTTATTTCCACACACGTGCTTATGTTGTTGTTGATGTTATTATTATTATTATTACTATTATTATTATTATTATTATTATCATCACATTGAAATGCACATGCAAGTCCATTATTATTTATTACTATGCACGTGCACACGCAATGCACCTACATTATTATATTATCACATGCATTTTTATTGTTATTGTTATTATTAATATTATTTGTATTATTGTTATTATCATCAAATGAAAATGAAAATGCACATGCGTTGTTATTTATTACCATACACGCGCACATTCAATACAAGTGCATTATTCTATTATCACATGTGCTATTATTATTAATATTTCTATTATTGTAATTATTATCAGTACGTGCGCTACGAGTTATTATTTATTATCATGCACTGCACATGCAATGCACGTGCGTTATTCTATTATCACATGCATAGTTGTTGTTATTATTTTTATTATTATTACTATTATTATTATTATTATTATTATTATCATCTCATGCACATGCACATGCACATGCAAGTGCATTATTATTTATTTTTTATTACCATACACGTACACGTGCAATGCACACGCGTTATTTTATTATCACATAGGTTGTTATTCTTATTGGTATTATTATTATTGTGGTTGTTGTTGTTGTTGTTGTTGTGGTTGTTGTTATTGTTATTATCATCACATGAAAATGAACATGCAAATACATAAACAAGCACATTCAATGCACATGCGTTATTCTATTATCATATGCATTGTTATTATATATTATTATTATTATTATTATTATCATCATCATCATCATCACATGAAAATGCAATACACGCGCGTTATTATTTATTGACATTCACATGCACACGTAATGCACATGAAATATTCTATTATCACATGCATTGGTACTACTAATATAATCACTACTACAACTAATGCTGTTATTATTAGTTTCATCACATGCAAATGTAGATGCATGTGTGTTATTATTTATTATTTATTACAATGCACGTGCATATGTAATGCACTTGTATTATTCTTTTGTTATTATTATTATTATTATTATTATTATTATTATTATTATTATCACAGTTATTATTATTATTATTATTATTTTTATTATTATTATCATTATCATTATTATTATCATTATCACATGAAAATCCACATGCATGTGCGTTATTATTTATTATTTATTACCATGAATGTGAATGCGTTATTATTATTATTATTATTACAATTAGTATTATTAATATTATTATAAAATGTAAAGCACATGCACATGCTTGTGCGTTCTTATTTACTATTATATATTTATTATTTACTACTATCCACGTGCACATGCAATGCACTTGCGTTATTCTATTATTATTATTATTATTAATGGTTGGGACCGAAGCCTCATTTTTATTATTGAAGCAAAGCAAAGACCTCTTTAACTGGGTAGAGGGAGACCCATGTGTTTGTAACATCAAATACAAATGCCCATGCATGTGCGCTGTTATTTATTATTTATTACCATGCACGTTCATGCTTCATTATTATTATCATTACATTTAAGTGCACATACACAAGTGTTATTATATATTAATTATTACCATGCACATGAAAATGCAATGCACTTGCGTTATTCTATTATCACATGTGTTATTATTATTTATTCTCATGCACGTGCACGCAATGCACTTGCATTATTCTATTATCACATGTGTTATGATTTATTATTTGTTATCATTCACAAGAAAATGCACACTCATGTGGACATTGTTTTTATTTATTGTTTATTACCATGCACATGCACATGTACATTCACTTGGATGTGTGTTATTATTTATTATTTATTATCATTCACATGCACATGCACATACACATGCAATTCACATGCGTTATTATTTATAATTTATTATTTATAATCATTCACATGAAAACGCGCATGCATATGCAGATGCACGTGCATTCTGATTTATTATATAAACTATGCACATGCATATGCACATGCACATGCGTTATTAATACTATTATTATTAGAGGTATTTTTAGGGTTTACTATCATTTTTTTGGATTTTTAGGCGTCATTAACATTTATTATGGTTTGTTAGGGTTTTAGGGTTTCTTAATGGTATATTAGCGTTTTTAGGGTTTGGTGGGGGTTATTAGGATTTTATTAGTGTTTATTATGGTGTGTCAAGGTTTGTTAGGCTTTATTAGGTATTTTTAGGGTTTTATTAGGATTGAGTTGGGTTTATTAGGGTATATTATGGTATATTATGGTATATTGTGGTATATTATGGTATATTTGGGTATGTTTAAGATTTATTAGGGTTTATTATGGTTCATTATGGTTTATTAATTTTTAAGAGGGTATATTAGGGTTTTTAGTGTTTAGTAGTGTTTATTCGGGTTTATTAGTACTGTTAAGCATTGTTAGGTTTTATTAGCATTTAATAGGGGTGTTCGGGCTTTTTAATGGTATATTTTCATTTTTTGGGTTTAGTGGGGTCTACTATGGTTTATTATAGTGTGTCAAGGTTTATTAGGGTTGAGTATGTATTTTTAGGGTTTTATTAGGGTCGAGTCAGTATCATTAAGGTTTTATTAGGGTTTATTAGGGTTGAGTACGGTTTATTAGGGTTTTTTAGGGATTTTTAGGGTTTACTAGGGTTTGTTAGTGTTTTTATTAGGGTATATGACTGTTTTTTAGTTTCTGTTAATATATATGAGGGGTTGTTATGGCTTTTTATGTTCTATTAGCATGTTTTTAGTGTTTTTGAGCATTTTTAATGGTTTATTATCTTTTATTTTAATTTATTATGGTCTATTAGTGTTTCGTAGGCTTTTTAGTGCATTGTTTGCATTTTTTTTGTTTGTTGCGGTTTATTTGGGTTTTATTAGGATTTGTTTTGATGTGTCAAGGTTTATTAGGGTTAAGAAGGTATTTTAGGATTTTATTAGGGTTTATTCGTTTTTATTAGGGATTTTTAGGGATTTTTAGGGTTTATTAGGGTTTTTTAGTGGTTTAATAGTTTTTTTGTTTTATTAGGTTATATTAGTGTTTGTTTGGTCTTTTTAGATAATATAGCATGTTTTTATTCTTTGTGACCGTTTTGTTTTTGTTTGTGAGCATTTTAAGGTTTCTTTGGTTATATTAGAGTTTATTATGGTTTATTAGGGATTCTAGGGATTTTTAAGGTATATTATTGTTTTTGTCTTTATTAGGTTATATTAGTGTTTTTAGGTCTTTTTAGGAAATATAGCACGTTTTTATTGTTTGTGATCATTTTTTTTGTTTGTGAGCGTTTTTAGGGTTTAATAGGTTATATTAGAGTTTATCAGGGTTTTTAGGGATTTTTTAAGGTATATTAACATTTTTTATTTATTAGGGTTTTGTAGGGTTTTATTAGGGTTTATTATGGTGTGTTAAGGTTTGTGAGGGTTTCGTAGGGTTTATTTGGCTTTATTTATGGTTTATTATGGATTTTTAGGCTTTCTTTAGGGTTTATAAGGGTTTATTAGTGTTTATTAGTGTCTATTATGGTTGGTTAGGGTTGTTTAGGTTTTCTTAACGTGTTTTTAGGGGTTATTAGGTTTTGTTATCATTTATTAGGGTTTATTAGGTATTTATGGGGTTTTCTTAGGGCTCATTAGAGTTTATTATGATTTTAGGGATTATAAGGTGTTTTAGGGATTATTAGAGTTTATTAGGGGTTTATTAGGGTTTAATTTTTTATATTATGGTATATTAGGGTTTAATATTTTTGAGGGTTTTAAAGTGCCTTTAGGGTTTTGTAGCCTTTTTTAGGGTGTTTGTAGCGTTGTTAGAGTTTATGTAGCAGTTTTAGTTTTTATGTAGTTTTTTTAGTGTTTAGTTAGTGGTTTTAGATTTTAAGTATCATTTTTAGGGTTTATATAACGTTTTAGGGTTTATGTAGCATGTTTAGGGTTTAGGTTTTATGTAGAATTTTTAGGGTTTATGTTGCATTTTCTGGGTTTATGTAGATTTTTTAGGGGTGATGTAGCATTTATATTGCATTTTTTAGGGTTTATATATCATTTTATGGGTTCATGGAGTGTATTTAGGGTTTAGATTGTGTTTTTTTTGTTTTATGAAGAGTTTTTTAATGTTTATGTTGCATTTTTAGGGTTTATATTGTGTTTTTAGGGTTTATGTTATAGTTCTAAGGTTTATGTAGTGCTTTTAGGGGTTTTGTAGTGTTTTTTGGGTTTATGTTGCGTTTTTTGGTTTATGTTGCATTTTTAGGGTTTTTGTTGCATTTTTTATGGTTTATGTATCGCTTTTACGGTTTATGTATCTATTTCAATCCCTTTTTAGGGTTTTAATGGTTGTTTGTGGTTTGTAGTGTTTTTTAGGGTTTTAAGGGTTGTTGATGGGTGTTTATGGTTTTTATGTTATCTGATGGATTTTAATGGTTTTTGGGGGTTTTTATGGGTTTATTTGTTTTTTTAGGATTGATAGGGGTTATTATGGTTTTTTAGTGTGTTTTAGGGTTTGTTTCGGTAATGTAGTGGTTTTTAGGGTTTATATAATGTGTTTTAGTGTTTTTTTTGTTCTTTAGGTTTTTTAGTGTTCTTTAGAGTTTAATTTGGTTCTTTAGTGTTTATTAGGGTTCTTTAGGGTTTATTAGTGTTATTTAGTATTTTTTACAGTTTATTAGCGTTTTTATTGTATATTAGGGTTTTATTGGGCTTTTGTAGGAATTAATTGCATTTTCTAGGGTTTATCAACCTTTTTTACGGTTATTTAGGATTTATTAGGGTTTATTAGGGTTTATTTTATAAATTAGTATTTAGTAATTTGTATTTGGTTTTATTACGATTTTTTAGGGTTTATAATGATTTGTTAGGGTTTATTGCAGTTTATTAGGGGTTTTTATGGTTTGTTTCAGTTTTTTACGATTTATTTGGTGTTGTTAGGATTTGTTACAATTTATTTTGGGTTGTTAGGGTTTGTTACGACTTATTTTGGGGTTATTAAGGTTTATTAGTGGGTTGTAGTGTTTTGTAGGCTATTATTTGGGTATTTTTGTTGCGTTTTGTCGGGTTTGTTAGGATTTTTAGTGATTATTAGGGTTTATTGTGGTTTAATAGTGTTTTTATTATATATTAGTGGTTTTAGGGTTTTGTAGTGTTTATTAGGGTCTAATAGAGTTTGATGGGGTTTATTACCTGTTATTAGGATTTATTAGTGTTTATTAGGGGTTTTAGGGTTTAATAGTGGGTTTTATGGGTTATTTGTGTTTATTTGTGGTTCTTAGGGGGTTTTAGTGTTTTTTAGGGTTTGTTAATTTTTGTCAGGGTTTTTAGGTTTTGTTACAGTTTGTTTGAGATTTTTTGGGGTTTTATGCTTTTTTTTGGGTTTTATGGGTGTGTTTGGATTTTTTATGCTTTGTTAGGGTTATTTTAGCGTTTTTTGGGGTTTCATTGCATTTTGTGGGTTTTGAATCATTTTTCGTGTTTTTGTAGCAATTGATAGGGTTTATTTAGCGTTGTTAGTGGCTTTAGTGGTTCTTTAGGGTTCTTTAGGGTTTTTATGGTTCTTTAGGGTGTATTAGGGTTTCTTTTGAGGTTTTTAGGGTTTTCTAGGGGGTTTTAGGTTTTATAAGGGTTTATAGGGTTAGTTAGGGTTTTTTTAGGCATTTTTAGGTTTTTAGGTGTTTTTTTAGAATTTTTGTGTTTTTTAGGTTTTTTTGGGTTTTTTAAGGTTTTGTGAGGTTTTTTAGGTTTGTTTTCAGGTTTTTTTGGTTTTTTAGTTGTTTTAGGGTTTTTAGGATTTTTTTTATGGTTTTTAGGGTTTTGGGGGGTTTTTTTTGGTTTTTTGGGTTTTTATAGTTTTGTAGGGTTTGGTCAGTTTTTACCGGGTTTGTTAGGTTTTTTTGTGAATATTAGCATTTTGAATGGTTTAATAGTATTTTTTGTATATTTGGGTTTTAGGTATTTTTTGCTTTCATTGGGATCTAATAGGATTTTTAGGGTTTATTACAATTTATTAGTGTTTATTAGGGTTTAGTAGTGGGCTTTAGGGTTTATTATGGTTTAATATGGTTTATTATTGGTTGGTAGGGTTTTGTTAGGATTTATTAGTTCTTATTAGAGTAATTTAGGGTGTCTAAGGTTTTGTTTTGGTTTCTAAGGGTATTATTGGGTTTCTAAGGGTGGTTTAGGGTTTTTATGGGTGGGTTAGGCTTTCTAAGGGTGTGCTATGGTTTCTAAGGGTTTCTATGGTTGTTCTCGCGTTTCTATGGGTGCGTTGGGGTTTTCTAAGGGTGTACTAGGTTTTTAAAGGGTGTGTAAGGGTTTCTAAGGGTGTGTTAGGGTTTCTAACGGTGTTTTAGTGTTTCCTAGTTTTTCATAGGGTTTTGTTAGGGTTTTTTGGGTTTTTAGGGTTTTCGGGTTATGTTAGGGTTTCTTATGGTTTATTAGGGGTTTGTAGGGTTTCTTCTAGTTTTTTGTGTTTATTGGGGTTTGTTAGTGCTTTTTGGGGTTTGTTTGGACTTTTTAGGGTTTGTTAGGGTTTTTTAGGCTTTGTTATGTATTTAGGGGTTTTTGGGGTTTGTTAGGGTTTTTTGGGTTTTTTAGGAATTTTTAGGGTTTGTTAGTGTTTGTTAGGGTTTTTAAGGGTTTTTAGGGTTTTGTATGGTTTTTAATGTTTTTTAGTGTTTATGGGGTTATTCATGGTTTGTTAGGGTTATTTAGATGTTCATGGTTGTCACAGATTTGTAGAGCTCGTCGCAAGATTCAATTTGATATGTGGTAGAGGTGAAACGGACACCCAGAGTAGAAGTTATGGTCATTTGGGGGACTTAAGGACAATTTGGGTCTTTAATAACGTGATAAGGTGTTCGTAATGGTCACAGATGTGTAGATCTATTTGAAATCTTGGATTTGATATATGGTAGAGGAAAAACGGACTCCCAGAGTAGAAGTTATGGTCTATTGAGGGTTTAAGTACCTTTTTGGGCCTTCAGGGATGTGAGAAGGTGCTTCAGTGGTTATAGCAGTGTAGTTCTAGTCTCATGCTTCGATTTGATATGTGGTAGAGGCAAAATGGCCACCCATAGAAGTAGTTATTGAAAAATGGACACTAGAAGCCAATCTTTTGACCATCCAAAGGTATTTTGGGTCTTTTGGGGGGTTGAAGAATGTCAGAAAGGGTTCCAATGGTTTCCAGAGTGTGTATCCTTTCACAATAATCGATTTGTTATGTGGTAGAGTCAAAATGAACACACTTAGCAGAAGTTATAGTCTTTTTAAATTGAGCAACCATCCTAGTGCCTAAAAACTAAGAAACCTGCAACTCACTAAAATAGGCATAAATTCTCCTTCGGGTGTCCTTTTGAGAACATTGACTAGTAAAATCGAAGCTCATGAGATGAGGGATGACCAAGTGTAATCTAAACTATGAGAAGATCAAATAAATAGAAGATATATTACTTATACCACTCCAAAAATATTCCAACTTCTAACGGCCATAACTTTCACTCCGGTTGTCCGTTTGAGTTCTACCACATATCAAATCGAAGGCAGTGAAGAGATCTATGCAGAAGGATAACTTGAAAAAAGTTAAAGTCTTGTTTGGGACCCAAAAATCATAAAAACACATCATAAGGTCTCCAAAACTCCACTTCTGTGTCTGGATCCCTGTCAAATTTTTCTTAAAAGGGTCATAACATCTGATCTGTGTTTCTATTCGGCCTCCGAAACCTATTTTTATCATAGTTTGTTCCATTAGATTTAGTTTTACTATTCACAAAGTGGAAATGGACACCTAAAGAAGATTTTATTCCTTTTTTAAATACTCTGTGATTTGTTAGGTTTTTCGAGACACCATTTCTAGCACTTTTGTTATGTCTGTTATTTTTTCAAACAACTATAACATACTGTTATTATTATTATTATTATCATCTTCTCATGAAAATGAACTTTCACATGAATGTGAATTATTATTAAAATTTTATTACCATGTATGTGCACATGCAATGCACACACATTATTTAATTATCACATGAGTTGTTATTATTATGGTTATTATTATTATTGTGGTTGTTGTTGTTGTGGTTGTTGTTGTTGTTGTTATCATCACATGAAAATGCACATCCAAATGCACATACACGCACATTCAATGAACGCGCGTTATTCTATTATCACATGCGTAATTATTAATAATAATAATATTATTATTATTATCATTATCATCATCATCATCACATGCAAATGAAATGCATGAGAGTTATTATTTATTACCATACACCTGCACACGTAAGGAACATGCAATTTTCTATTATCATATGCATTAGTACTACAACTATTATCACCACCACTACTACTATTATTACTAATATTTTTATTATTACTATCATCACATGTAAATGTAGATGGACGTGCGTTATTATTTATTATTTATTACCATGCTTATGCATATGCAATGCACTTGTATTATTATTTTATTATTATTATTATTATCACAATTATTATTATTATTATTATTATTGTTATTATTATTATCATTATTATAAAAATTATCACATGCAAATGCACATGCATGTGCATTGTTATTTAATATTTATTATCATGCACGTGCATGCATTATTATTATTATTATTACAATTAGTATTATTAATATTATCATCAAATGTAAAGTCACATGCACATGCATGTGCATTCTTATTTATTATTATTTATTTATTATTTACTACTATGCATGTGCACATGAAATTCACTTGTGTTATTCTATTATTATTATTATTATTTTTATTATTATTCTAGTTGTTATTGTTGTTGTTTGTATCATCAAATACAAATGCACATGCCACTAGGGCAGAAAACGTTTTTTACGTCACCATTTTTTACGTCGGTTATATAAAACCGACGTCATAATATGTAAAACAAGGTTTTTTATGTCGGTTATTTAATAACCGACGTAAAAACCTGTGTTCAGTACACCTTTAACGTCGGTTATTTTTATAACCGACGTTATTAATCGCGCGGCTTCGTTTTTTACGTCGGTTATACATTAACCGCCGTAAAAAACAGAAGCGGGGGGGTGTTTGTTACGTCGATTATTCAATAACCGACGTAACAAATCAACATATGTACGAGTTATTACGTCGGTTATTCAATAACCAACGTAAAAAATGCGGTTTTTGAAGGCCTTTTTACATCGGTTATAAAATAACCGACGTAAAAAAAGAATCCGCAGATGTTTTTGACGCCGGTTATGGAATAACCGATGTAAAAAAACGCGGATTTTGAGCCCTTTATAACGTCGGTTATAAAATAACCGACGTAAAAAAAGAATCGGAGGAATGTTTTTACATCAGTTATTCAATAACCGACGTTATAAATGTTTTTAAAAAATTATAACGTCGGTTATTGAATAACCGACGTGATAACTCATTTAAAAATTAACCCAGACCCGTGGATTGTCATTCGCGAGTTTACCTTCGACAGTCGCGACTCGTCTCTCTCGCGCGTAAACCCGAATCGGCTCGTCCATTTCGTTGGTTTAGATTCGTTTTGCGATCATCGTTTCTCATATTTAATCTCCTCGGATCAATCATCTAAACTCGCAGCACTCAGGTAATCCTCCCACTCATTCGTTTTTTTTCGCGGATAGTATATATATATGTGTTGTGATTTTTTTATTGAAACTAGGTAAGATTCTTCAATTGGGAACCCTTTTAACTCGTTTTGGCACCATAATCTTATTTATCATCCCTAGATCTATTAGTTCGACTTTCAATATTGACTAATTTTATGATTTCACTAATTTTTCATCGTTTTCTATAAATCCCCGAGAGGGTTGGGGCGTGTCCATTTGGATGGGTTGCCCTTTTACAGTTGTTACTACTTTATTCAAACACAACCATGGCATAGGTGCATGGATTTGGGATCACATCACCATTTTCACCCCCTGCAAACAAAGTTTCAGGAGGAGGACTCGCCAGATTTCCCCTCGGCATGTTAAAAATTTTAGATACCCTCTTTTCAGCAAGTAAAAAATTAACTAGTTTTTTCTTCACTACTTATCCTAAACAAATAAAACCACCATTCTTTCTAGAACCTCTACTAGATCCATTGCATCCATCAACATACATATTTGGATCTGAAAGCATCCCTTAAGCCTTATGTTCGAGGCTAACATCCTTTACTGTTCTATAGAAAATATGATGGTCTGCTAAGCTCTCCATTTAAAAGTCAAACCCCACCAATTATTCATCCTCATCATGAGAAAATGGCACAACATCTGAATTTCTGATTCAATCTCTTGGGTCACTGAACAAACATTAACTCCTTCAAATCCACACCTGGAATAGACAACCTAATGTCGAGTTCCTTCTCTATCTATTGAAACTCAGTTCTTCCTCCACACCTAAAAACATTCTTTGAATGGCCCAACTTCTTGTTATGGTAAATTTTCAGTGATTCCAGGGGGGGTGGGAGGGCTATCAAGAGGGTTGGGGGTGTCCAGGGGGGTGTCCAAGGGGGTAGGGTGTGGGGGGTGGTGTCCAGGAGGGGTGGGGGGCTGTCCAGAGGGGTCGGGGGTGTCCAGGGGGGGTTTACAAGGGGGTGGGTGGGTGTGGGGGCTGTCCAAGGGTGTGGGTGGGTGTTGGGGGGTGTCCAGGGGGGTGTCCAAGGGGGTAGGGGTGGGGGTGGTGTTTAGGAGGGGTGGGGGGGGGGGCTGTCCAGAGGGTTGGGGGGTGTCCAGGGGGGTGTCCAAGCAGGTCGGGGGTGGGGGGTTGTGTCCAGGAGGGGTGGGGGTGATTTCTAGAGGGGTCGGGGGTTGTCCAGAGGGGTCGGGGGGTGTCCAGGGTGGTGTCCAAGGGGATGGGTGGGTGTGGGGGGCTGTCCAAGGGGGTGGCGGCCTGTCCAGAGGGGTCGGTGGGGTGTCCAGGGGGGTGTCCAAGGGGTTGGATGGGTGTGGGGGGCTGTCCAAGTGGGTGGCGGCCTCTCTAGAGGGTATTTGGGATTGTCCGGGTGGGTGGGGGCTGTCCAGAGGGTTGGGGGATGTCCAGGGGGGGTGTCCAAGGGGGTAGGGGGTGGGGGTGGTGTCAAGGAGGGGCGGGGGCTGTCCAGAGGGGTCGGGGGGTGTCCAGGGGGGTTTACAAGGGGGTGGGTGGGTGTGGGGGGCTGTCCAAGGGTGTGGGTGGGTGTTGGGGGTGTCCAGGGGGGTGTCCAAGAGGGTAGGGGGTGGGGGTGGTGTTTAGGAGGGGTGGGGGGGGCTGTCCAGAGGGTTGGGGGTGTCCAGGGGGGTGTCCAAGCAGGTCGGGGGTGGGGGGGTTGTGTCCAGGAGGGGTGGGGGGTGCTTTCTAGAGGGGTCGGGGGCTGTCTAGAGGGGTCAGGGGGTGTCCAGGGTGGTGTCCAAGGGGATGGGTGGGTGTGGGGGGCTGTCCAAGGGGGTGGCGGCCTGTCCAGAGGGGTCGGTGGGGTGTCCAGGGGGGTGTCCAAGGGGGTGGATGGGTGTGGGGGGCTGTCCAAGTGGGTGGCGGCCTCTCCAGAGGGTATTTGGGGTTGTCCGGGTGGGTGGGGGGGCTGCCCAGAGGGCTGGGGGATGTCCAGGGGGTGTCCAAGAGGGTAGGGGGTGGGGGTGGTGTCCAGGAGGGGTGGGGGGCTATCCAGAGGGGTCGGGGGGTGTCCAGGGGGGTTTACAAGGGGGTGGGTGGGGTGTGGGGGGTTGTCCAAGGGTGTGGGTGGGTGTTGTGGGGTGTCCAGGGGGGTGTCCAAGGGGGTAGGGGGTGGGGGTGGTGTTTAGGAGGGGTTGGGGGGCTGTCCAGAGGGTTGGGGGTGTCCAGGGGGGTGTCCAAGCAGGTCGGGGGTGGTGGGTTGTGTCCAGGAGGGGTGGGGGTGCTTTCTAGAGGGGTCGGGGGCTGTCCAGAGGGGTCGAGGGGTGTCCAGGGTGGTGTCCAAGGGGATGGGTGGGTGTGGGGGCTGTCCAAGGGGGTGGCGGCCTGTCCAGAGGGGTCGGTGGGGTGTCCAGGGGGGTGTCCAAGGGGGTGGATGGGTGTGGGGGGCTGTCCAAGTGGGTGGCGGCCTCTCCAGAGGGTATTTGGGGTTGTCCGGGTGGGTGGGGGGGCTTCCTAGAGGGTTGGGGGATGTCCAGGGGGGTGTCCAAGGGGGTAGGGGGTGGGGGGTGGTGTCCAGGAGGGGTGGGGGGCTGTCTAGAGGGGTCGGGGGGTGTCCAGGGGGGTTTACAAGGGGGTGGGTGGGTGTGGGGGGCTGTCCAAGGGTGTGGGTGGGTGTTGGGGGGTGTCCAGGGGGGTGTCCAAGGGGGTAGGGGGTGGGGGTGGTGTTTAGGAGGGGTGGGGGGGCTGTCCAGAGGGTTGGGGGGTGTCCAGGGGGGTGTCCAAGCAGGTCGGGGTGGGGGGTTGCGTCCAGGAGGGGTGGGGGTGCTTTCTAGAGGGGTCGGGGGCTGTCCAGAGGGGTCGGGGGGTGTCCAGGGTGGTGTCCAAGGGGATGGGTGGGTGTGGGGGGCTGTCCAAGGGGGGTGGCGGCCTGTCCAGAGGGGTCGGTGGGGTGTCCAGGGGGTGTCCTAGGGGGTGGATGGGTGTGGGGGGCTGTCCAAGTGGGTGGCGGCCTCTCCAGAGGGTATTTGGGGTTGTCCGGGTGGGTGGGGGGGGGGGGGGTTGTCCAGAGGGTTGGGGGATGTCCAGGGGGGTGTCCAAGGGGGTAGGGGTGGGGGGTGGTGTCCAGGAGGGGCGGGGGGCTGTCCAGAGGGGTCGGGGGGTGTCCAGGGGGGGTGTTATATCTTACTATATTTTGTTTAAAAAATAATATTCAAGCATATTTTTTTAAATACACATCGATTTGTTTTATATTTCAAAATTGTTTACATTCAAATTATGATTTTTTTCATATAAACATATATTTGTCTTATCTAAAAAATATATATATTTTTGCTATTTGTTATAGGTAATAATGAGTCGAAGTTGGATTACGGCACATCGAATGAGCAATGAATATGAGGAAGGTGTTGATGCCTTTTTGTAATTTGCTAAACAAAATGTTCCAAGTAGTGACATTTTTTTCTGTCCATGCCTGAAATGTCTGAATATGAAGAAGTTGAAAAGTAGAGAGATAAAATATCATCTGATTTGTCATGGTTTCAATCCGAGTTACAACCCTTGGATTTGGCATGGCGAAACTGGACAGAATGTCACTGATGATAATGAATCGCAAGATGGTAACTCCAATGGAATTGAAGAAATGATTCGCGATATTGTAGCAGAACAAATTGAGATAGAACCGACAGTTTCACGTCTATATGGTGATGCCGAAAAACCATTATATCCTGGTTGTACAGATTTTACGGTTTTTTCGGCGATGTTAAGATTGATTAACCTGAAGGCGAAACATGGATGGAGTGACAGAAGTTTTACAGAGCTGCTACAATTGATGAAAGACATTCTTCCAAAAGATAACGATCTTCCAGATTCACATTATAAGGCCAAAAAAATATTATGCCCGATGGGATTGGGATACAGAAAAATACATTCCTGTCCGAATGACTGCATTATATATAGGAAGGAATATGAATTTCTGAAAGAGTGTCCTAAATGTGGGACATCACGGTATAAGGTGAAAGAAAAATCACAAGCTGATATAGAGATTACAAAGCTCCCTTCAAAGGTATTTTGGTATCTTTCTATAATTCCTCGTTTCAAACGTTTATTTTCTAATTCACATGATGCAAAAAGGTTAAGATGGCATGCTGATGAGCGGGTATGTGATGGAAAAATACGTCATCCAGCTGATTGTCCACAATGGAAGAAAATTGATGCCCAATACCCTACATTTGGAAATGAAATTAGAAATCTGAGACTAGGCTTGTGCACAGATGGAATGAATCCATACCGAACCCTCAGTAGCACACATAGTTCATGGCCTGTTTTATTGGTAATTTACAACCTCTCTCCTGAAGTTTGTATGAAGCGCAAATATGTCATGTTGAGTATCATGATCTCTGGTCCAAAGCAACCCGGCAATGATATTGATGTATACTTGTCACCGCTGATTGATGATTTGAAACTGTTATGGGCTGATGGTATTAGGGTGTATGATTCTTATAAAATGGAATATTTTCAACTGCATGCAGTGCTTCTATTCACTATAAAAGACTTCCCAGCATATGGAAATTTGTCTGGATACAGTGTTAAAGGGCATAAAGCATGTCCAATTTGCGAACAACAGACGTCATATTGTCAATTGCATCATGGGAGGAAAACAGTGTACATGGGTCATCGAAAGTTTTTTCCTATGGATCACCCTTATAGAAGACTAAAAAAGGCATTCAATGGCTCACAAGAATTTGATACTGCTCCAAAACCTTTATCCCCAGATTTGTATTTTGAGAGGGTGAAAAACCTTGATGTGACATTGGGAAAGACACAGAAATCTGGTAATGATAGACATATTTGGAAGAAAAGGTCAATATTTTTTGAGCTACCATATTGGAGGTATCATGAAGTCAAACATAATATTGATGTCATGCACGTGGAGAAGAATATCTTTGATTCTTTGATCGGAACATTGCTAGATATTAAAGGAAAGACAAAAGATGGGTTGAATGCGAGGTTAGACCTACTATCAATGGGAATACGTTTGGAGTTAGCTCCCACTCCTAAAGGAAGACGAACATTTCTTCCCCCGGCTTGTCATACATTATCGAAGAGGGAGAAAAGTAGCTTCTGTCAGTGTCTTCATGATATCAAAGTGCCTCAAGGTTATTCTTCAAATGTAAAAATTTTTGTCTCATTGAAAGACTTGAAGTTGATAGGTATGAAATCACATGATTGTCACGTCATGATGCAACAAATTCTACCAGTTGCACTGCGTGGAATATTGCCCATCCGTGTCAGAAAGACTATAATGAGGTTGTGTTATTTTTTCAATTCAATTTGTAACAAGGCGATTGATGTGAATGCTTTGAACATTTTGGAAAAGGATGCAATTTTTATACTTTGTCATTTGGAAATGTATTTTCCTCCAACTTTTTTTGATATGATGGTGCATTTAATGATTCATCTGGTTCGAGAAATAAAGCTTTGTGGACCTGTATATCTTCGTTGGATGTATCCTTTTGAAAGGTATATGAAAATATTAAAGGGATATGTTAAAAATCCATATCGACCTGAAGCCTCCATTATTGAAAAGTATATTTCTGAGGAGGTAGCAGAGTTTTGTACGAGCTACTTGGCTACGGCGCAACACATAGGTTTGCCTCCATCTCCCCATGAACGGGTTAATAACGAGGGAAAGGGGATTCGTGGCTTGAAAGTCAAATCACTGTCAGCTGAACAGATGAAGAAGTTAGAATCATACATCTTGAATAACATAGCTGATGTTCAACCGTATATCACATTGCATATTAATGAGTTGAAACAATGTCATCCAAAGAAGAAAGAAATGTGGATTTTGAATGAGCAAAACAAAACTTTTTTGACATGGTTTAAAAAGACCTTGCTTGGTAGATCAGATGTATCAGAGACATTAAAATGGATAGTGGGTGGTCCATCTTTAAATGTGATAACATGGTCCGCTTATGACATTAATGGATATACATTTTATACAAAAGCTCAGGACAACAGAAGTGCAGTTCAGAATAGTGGTGTATTGGTGTTTGCAGAAGCAATGCATTTTTCGAGTGCTAAGGACAGAAACCCAATTTCGGCATCAAGTGCATATTATGGAGTGATTGAAGACATATGGGAGGCTAATTACTTTAAAATTAAAGTTCCTGTTTTTAATTGTAAATGGTTTATCGGTAACAACAGTGTCAGACACGATGAATTTGGAATGACACTTGTTAATCTGAATAGATTGGAAGACACAGCTGATTCTTTTATAATGGCAACACATGCCAAACAAATTTTCTATGTAGTAGATCAATCAGATATGCAGTGGGCTGTTGTTTTACAAGGGAAAAAACAATATGTTGGTGAGGATGAATTTGATGAAGATGCTGATTTATGTGAGATCCCTACTTCCATGGAATGATTAACAGAACATAATGATGAGTATGTTGAAGACATGGTTTGTGCCATAAGGAACGATCACGACGAAGGAATTTGGGAAAACAATCCAACTGTACATTCCTAAAATTATAGGTAACACATGTTTATTTCTTGTTTACATTTAGTTTTTTCATATAATGTTAAATATTGTAAATTTTTTACTTATTAAAACATGTATCAAACCAAAATGATAAAACAATAAAAACCGTAAAGAGGAGAAGTCCTGGGCGCACCGGCTGGCCGGTGGTGGATCACCGGTTGGCCGGTGGTCCAGAGCAAAGCTCTGTCTGGTCCACCGGCCGGCCGGTGACACCAGGCAGTGGGCAAGTCTACTACCTGGGTCCTCCGGCTATCCGGTGAGCTCACACCGGCTGACCGGTGGACTCAGTGAGTCCACTTTTCAGCTTTCTTGGCCCAACTCCTTGGCAACCTTTTTCCTATCAACAAAAACACTTGAAAACAAGTTAGAACATAATAAGAGTGATTGTGATCATTAAAATCCAAGAGAGAGGGGTACAACAGACTGTTTTTACTATGTTTATCATTGTTTAACATGCTTACCATATTACCAATGTTTACTATTATGTAATTTAGTACACTTTTCTATTTTATGATTAAGTAGTATTACAATATTTGAATTTGTATATTTGTGAACTAATGTTTGTTTTTTTGATTTGAAGGAAAATGACAGATCAATCAGTTGATCAGCCACATGATTCTGGAGATGAGTATATTGGTCATACATCTGGGGAGGAACATTCACATGCTCCTATTACGAAAAAGAGTTCAAAGGTTGGTAAGCGTGGGTGCACACGTTTACCAAAATTATCACTTGCCCGTACGAAGGAGGAGAGGATAGTCGTGGAGTTTGATGATGATGATCTTCCTAGAGGTCCAAATGCTAAAGATTTTAAGGGTTTTGTAGCAACTCAGGCTAAGAGCAAAGTAAGCATTCTCTATGATGATTGGAGAAGTGTGGATAAGGCGATAATTTCTCAGCTGTGGGAGACCATTTTGGTAAGATCTTTTGCTATTGTTTGATTGTTCTTTAAATGTTTCTAGTATATATAATATTTTTAACCTCTTTTTTATCAGATGACATTTGATATTCCTGACACTGGAGGAGTCAGGAAGAAATGCTTATCGTTGGCTGCTAGGAGATGGAGGGATTTCAAATCAACCCTCTCATCTGATTTCATTTATGGTCATAGGAGTCGTGAGAATCCATGTCGTATATATCCTTTTATAGATGAAGACACATGGAGACAATTTTTTGAAAGTAGAAGAAAAGAATCATTTTTGGTAAGGGAAATGTAAACTTTTATAAGATTTCTTATATAAATGATCTTATTATTGTTTTGTTAATGATTAATTATTCTTAATTTACAGAAAACAAGGAAATCTCATCAAGAGATCCAATCTAAAAATGTATACCCTCATAGTTTATCTCGGGGAGGGTATGCATTATTGGAAGAACAAATGATTGCAGAAAAATTTCAACAACTAAGAGCTGAGTCTTCAAGCTCTGGAGAGGTGGCCCCTCCATCCCCTCCATCTAGACATGAGAAATGGAAAAGAGCTTGGAAGGGAAAAAAAGGACAATATCTTTCGGAAGAATCGAGACTTGTAGTTGAGAGGATTGTAAGATATCTATTTTATTTATTTAAGTTTACTATTTTCGTGATATATTTCCAATCATTATAGAAATGTTCAATTAATTATTACAGGACTCTCTTGAGGAGCAGAGTTCACAGGGGACATTTACACCATCTGGGAGGGAAGATATTTTATCTGTGGCATTGGGAAATCCCGAACATCCTGGCCGTGTAAGAGGATATCCGGCAGGTGTATCGGTAAGAAAAGTGTTGCCACGTTCCTCAACTTCTAACGTTGAGGGAGTTTATAAAAAAAAATAGAATCCTTGGAGGCTGAAGTCCATAATATTAATGCGACAATGGAGGACAAGATTAGAGCATCGGTGCAGTTTATATTTGCAGACTTGCAAAGACAATTTCAGGGTGCAGCTCCCACTCCACCTCTCCCAGTAGCTCCCACTCGCCCACCTCAGCCTGCGGACCCCATTTTTGATCCTCCTCCTCCGCCGCAGCTACCTACTTATTGTGAGTTGTATGTTGATGATCCTCAACATCAGATAGTTGCATATGGGATGGTATATTGTATAGGAGATACAGTTCATCATCAACAGTTAGAGGTAGAGAATCGGAGGGTCACTGTACAGGATATTATAGATAGATCAGCTCGGATACCATTACCTACAGATGAGGTGACGACAGTTGGACATAGTATCGGCCATTTTTTACTTTGGCCATACAGACTTCTTCGACTCATTACCATAGAGGTATGGATGATATATATTTTATTTTATATTTTTATTAATGTTTTATCATTTGAAAACTAATATATTTTTCAATTTATTTTTACAGGAATACTTCAAAGGTAAAGAAATACTGTATAGACAACAACAAAGACAGATAGCTATGACATCAGATGCAGATACTAGCAGTCTTGACAAATTGTCAAGATATTCAAATTTGTTGGCGGATCATTATGACTTTACAATGGAAGCTCATGTCTGTGGACGTGAACTAAGTGTGGGGATTATGAAAACTGATATCATGGAGTTTGTCACTGGAGATAAGTTGGGCATCAACGTGGTGCAAATTTTTATCATGTAATTCTTAACACCTTTTCCTTGCGTTATATTTATTAAAAATGTATACTTATGTCTGCTTTGTATTAGGTATCTGTATAAAATTTGTGAGAGGAATGAGCTAACAGATGTATATGGATTCGTGGACCCACAATTGATTTCCCCTGAAGCATGTGCATTGGATGAGGAACAAAGAATGATTTATATTGCTGATAGATTTGAAAAGAATGTAATCACACAGTGTTGGATGATGCCTTTTTGTGAGAGGTATGAAACACATCCCTCTCAAAGAGTTAATTATCTTTTAACATAAAAAACCACTAACGTTAAATTTCCTTTTATCAGGGATCATTGGATGTTAGGGGTTTTTTGCCCTAGGGAGAAAGCACTTTATTGGATATGATCTCTCCATGATGATGTGCGAGAAAGTTTTAAGAATATATTGGAAACGTAAGTTTCAATTTCACAATAGTTTTATATATTATAATGAATTTTAAATTTACCCCATTCGTATTATTTTCTAACAGGGCATGGGTCCACTTTCGAAAAAGCGCAAAGAAAAGGAATTTCAAGATCAAATATGTACATGCGAAGGTAAATATCCATTTATAATTTGTACATTTTGATTTATTACATAAAAATAATATATTGAATTTACACTCATTCAAACAGAAATGTCATGAGCAACAAGGCATCATCGAATGCAGATATTACATGTTAAGATTTATGTATGAAATAAAAACAACTCGGATAGTTCTGAGTTTTGACCTGGTAAGATTTCCACTTTCTCATAATATTTCAATTTGATTTATTCATTATACACGTTGACTACTATCCTTTTCCTTTGTAGCTTTTTGATGACCCTCAACCCTTTACTGCTGAAGATATCAAACACTTACAAGTGGAGTGGTCAAATTATTTTACAGGTTTGATTGACTTTTAGTTGTTTTTAATGTAAAATGTAATTTTGAATATTGTCAATGTAATTGTGTATTTCATAGTCGTTTAGGTTGGATTTAGTTTTTTTTGAAGTTGACAGTGTAAGTTTTGAATGTTATATAAGTGAATGTTTAATTTTTCTCTACTTCTTGTTTTGGTCTACTGTTGATGGTTTTTCTGGTCTAGATTTTGGTATGGGGGGAGAGGTTCCAAGGGGGTGGGTGGGTGTTTGGGGGGTGTCCAAGCGATATGGGAGGGGTGTCCAAGGTGTGTTTGGGGCTGTCCTAGGGGTCGGGGGGTGTAAATGAGGGTGGGGGGGTGTCCAAGGGGTGGGGGTGTCCAAGGGATATGGGAGGGGTGTCCAAGGTGTGTTTGGGGCTGTCCAAGGGGTCGGTTGGGTGTAAATGAGGGTGGGGGGGGGGGCTGTCCAAGGGGTGGGGGGGGGGTGTCCAAGTGGTGGGGGGGTGTCCAAGGGATATAGGAGGGGTGTCCAAGGGGTGTTTGGGGATGTCCAAGGGGATGGGGGGTTTCCAAGGGGTCGGGGGGGGGGGGGGGGTTCCAAGGGGTCGGGGGGTGTCCAGGGGGTGGGGGGGCTGTCCAAGGGGTGGGGGGTGTCCAAGGGGTGGGGGAGTTCTTCTACTACAGCCTCTTCCATGGCTTTCTACTCAGGTTCTGGGACAACTAATTCTCTTGCGGCCTCAGATTGGATTTAAAGATTGAAATCAACTCTAGGGATAGGTGGTTCTTCTTCAAGAACAACAGTAGGAGTAATAGTCCTATCTTCCTCAACAACAACTTCTTCCCTATGAGTTATATCAGCCTCTTCTCTATGTGGGACTTCAGCTGCCTCTTCCTCTTCTTCTTCTTCTTCTGGATATTCCACACCTTCATCTAGTTCCAAAACAGGATCAGTAATGTCCTTTGGCCTTGTTGGATAATCCACAAGAGTATACTTCTCATAGAGCTTATCATTATCTTCAACCCACTCCTTCTTCCACGGGTTCCAGTTTATTTTCAGCCTCCTGATGGTAGGTTTGGATAATCAGTATTCATAGTCCATAAGTACTTCTTCATTGGGTCCAACTACTCCTTTGGCAACAAGCATTGTTGAAATCAGACTAGAGAAAAACAGAGATGTGGATTTGGATGTGACCTTGATCAATTAACACATATGGTGAATGATGTATTTGCATAGATTGATCTTTTGGCGATTATTTATAAGATTAATCATAAATACATCCTAATATTTCAAGACATCAAATTCACCTTTCCTCGGGATAATCATATTTTGAACAAATTTGAACAATATATTTGTTTCTCCATTATGTTCAGCAGTTATGGCCCTTCTCTTGGTGCTATTTCCAGTTCAGATTTTTAATGCATTTTCCAGGTCAAAGAAGTCAGTTGTAGGTGGGGGATCTCTCTAATAACCATCACAGATCCCTTCGATTGGTATCCTAAGGCATGCATCCCTTAACCTCGACGAGAAAGAGCATCTTTTTCCATTGACCCAACTCCTCACAACAATTTTTTCACCAGTATCAAAAGAAAATTGTACATACTGATAAAAATTAGCTACCAACCTCGGATAAATGGGTCTTTCCTTCTTAGAGAACCATTTGAGCCAGCCTTGTTCTCTTAAAACTTTTAAAACCAGAGACTTTCTAGACAAAATCCACATAGGTAAAACTTCTTTTTCAGGTACAACACTACGATTTACCAGGTTTGGATTCAAGGGTCCTTCGGGCGCTAGCTTCGGTGCTATCTTCTTTTTCATCTAGTGGTGCTTATCAGATGTGGATGAAGATGGACACTTCATCCTTGGCATTCACCAAAGGTCAAGAGAGAGATAGGGTTGCAATATTGAAAGGGTTCAAGAAAAGTGAGTGGGAGAGAGTTCGGGTGAAGAGCCGAGTGAAACCCTTTTTTTATCATTTGGGAATGTCAAACGTCACAAAAGTAAAAACAGGGGAAAGTAAAAAGAGGTAAAATAAAAATTACCGTGATACAGGTTAAAAGAAAAGAATAAATAATCATCATGGTGAGACCGTGAATAGTCGTTACAGTGTGATAATTAGTGGTCGTCACGGTGAGACAGTGAATGGTCAGTTCTGTCACAGTGAGATAGTAAGTGACAGACTGTGAACACAAGGTTCTAACTGTGAGACCGTAAACATGAGACAGTAACTGAGAAACCGTGAACATGAAACAATAAATTAAAATAGTAAAATATTAAACAGTAAGGCCAGTGCGATATATTTTTGTGATTGATCATCCCAAGATCATGTATGATGTATTCTATTCTCTCAGAATTTAATGGTTTAGTGAATATATCAGCAAGTTGATATTCAATGCCAATGAATTCCAAGGTAATATCACCTTTTTTATAATGATCCCTCAAAAAGTGATGTCTTACATCAATATGTTTTGTCCTAGAATGTGAAATAGGATTTTTTGAAATGTTAATAGCACTTGTGTTGTCATAATTTATTGGTACATGTCTGAATTGATATCCACAATCTAGTAAAGTGTGTTTCATCCACAAAATTTGTGCACAACAACGGCCAGGAGCTATGTTTCCAGCTTCTGCAGTAGACAATGCAACAAAGTTTTGTTTCTTACTACACCATGATACTAGTGACTTGCCTAAAAGGTGACATGTTCCAGAGGTTCTCTTTCTATCTAACTTATAGACACCGAAGTCAGCATCATAATAACTAACTAGTTCAAATGATTTTCCTTTAGGATAAAACAATTTTAAATTGGGTGTATTCTTGAGGTATTTAAAAAATTTATTTACATCATTTAAGTGAGATTATTTAGGGTTTTCTTGAAAATGAGCACACATACACACACTAAACATAATGTCAGGATGTCTAGAAGATAAGTAGAGTAGACTTCCAATCATTCCTCTATAAGTGGTTTGATAAACAGATTTTACATCTTCATCAAGATCCAACATACAGGTGGTACTCATGGGAGTGTCACTCCTTTTAGTGCTATCCAATCCAAAAAGTTTTAGAAGATCTCTAGTGTACATACTTTGAGTCAAAACAATTCCATCGTTATTTTGAAAGATTTGAAATCTAAGAAAAAAATTTAGTTCACCCATTAAACTCATTTCAAATTCGTTTTACATAATTTTAGAAAAATCATTACATAATGATTTTTTTAAAGATCCAAAAATAATATCATCTACATAGATTTGAAAAAATATAACATCATTAGAAATTGTTTTTATAAATAGGGTAGGATTAGCTATTCCTTTTATAAAACCATTGGAAATTAGAAAAGTACTTAATCTATTATACCAATCTCTTGGTGCTTGCTTTAAACCATATAATGATTTTGATAGTTTAAAAATATGATTTAGAAAATGAAGTTTTGTAAATCTAGGGGGTTGTTCAAAAAAAACATCCTCAACTATATACCCATTTATGAATGCACACTTAACATCCATTTGATATAGTTTGAAATTTAGATGTGAATCATAAGCAAGTAGAATTCTAATGGCTTCAAGTCTTGCTATTAGAGAAAAAGACTCCTCATAGTCAATTCCTTCTTCTTGACTATAGCCTTGTGCAACTAATCTATCCTTATTCGTAACTATATTTCCAGCTTCATCATCCTTATTTCTAAACACCCATTTAGTGCCTATGAAAAAGTGTCAATGGGTCTTTCAACAAGTTTCCAAACATTATTTCTTTCAAACCGATTGAGTTCTTCTTGCATAGAAATTACCCAAAATTCATCATTGATAGTATCATCGATGTTTTTAGGTTCAAGTTGTGATAAGAAGTCTTGATGTTCAACGTGATTTCTACGAGAATCTCTAGTTTGTGTTCCTTTATCTAAGCCTACTACAACAACATCTACGGGATGGTTTTTAAGAGTTCTAACCTTTCTAGAAAAAGAGGGACTAGTGAATTCAGGTTCATCAACAGATTCATGTTCATTATAACTTGATTGCATAGAATTTCCAGAATTGGATGTTTTCACAGATTCTTTCACAAAGGTATTTGAGGATTTTGAGTTGATGTTCAGATTTGATACATCATCCTACAGATTTTCTAGGATAGTTATAGGATCATGTGGATCTGTTTCATCAATCTTGATATGGATAGATTCATCCACACATTTAGTTCCCTTATTGAATACTCTATAAGTTGTACTAGATATTGAATAACCTAGGAAAATTCCTTCATCACTTTTGGATGAAATTTTTTCAAGATTATCCTTAGTGTTGAGAATAAAGACTTTTCCACCAAAAACTATATAGTAATTAACCTTAGGCTTCCTATTATTCTAGAGTTCATATGGGGTCTTTTTGAGAATTGGTCTAATAAATACTCTATTGATTATTTAGCATGTTGTGTTAATAGCTTCAGCCCAAAAGTAAATAGGTAGGTCATATTCACTATGCATAGTTCTAGAAATTTCTCGCATGGTTCTATTTCTTCTTTCTACAACACCATTTTTCTAAGGTGTTCTAGGGCTAGAGAAATTGTGACTATAACCATTTTCTGAGCAAAAGGATTCAAACTCTTTATTTTCAAACTCACGGCCTTGATCACTTATTATAGATTTAATTTTAAGGCCACTATGATTTTCTATAGACTCGGCATACTTAGTAAAATAAGAGCAGGCTTCACTTTTGTGAGCCATGAAGAAGGTCCAGGTATATCTAGAAAAATCATCAACTAGAACATAAACATAGTTCTTCCCATTCAAACTAGAAACTCTATATGGTCCAAACAATTCCATGTAAACCAATTCGAGAGGTTGAGAAGTATAAACTTCTTTCTTTGGTTTGAAAGACATTTTGTGTTGTTTCCCTTTTGAAAAGGATTATAAACATTGTAATTTGGAAACTCAAGTTTGGGTAAGTCTTTAACTAGGCCTTTTCTCATTAACTTTATAAGGGAGTGAACATTATAGTGTCCTAGTCTCCTATGCCAGATCCAAGATTCATTATGAAATACACTTAGGCATGAAACATTTTGAGAAGTTAAGGAATCTAAATTAATAGAATAAAAATTCTCATTCCTTGATGTAGAAAATACTAATTCATCTTAGAATTAAAGACATTACATGCATCATTTTAAAATTTAACATGATATCCATTATCACATAATTGTGAGATACTTAGCAGATTATATTTCAAGCCATTAAGAAACAGTACTTCTGAAATTAGAATCAAATCAGAGTTACCAATCTGGCCTAAGCCAATGATCTTCCCCTTTGCATTATCACCAAATGTGACATGTTCTCCATCTACTTTTATCAGATTCTTGAAGCATGAGTAGTCTCTTGTGATGTGCCTTGAAGACCCACTGTTCAAGTACCATATATTCTTGCAGGATCTCTTTAAGCATCTTTCCTATAACATGATCAAGCAAAGACAGATTTTGGTACCCATACTTTTTTGGGTACAGTAACATTAGTAATAAGTGATTTAGGAACCCATATTTGTCTCATAGGTTTCCTATAAGCATTGTGTAATGTATTTGAAAAATAAACACTATTTAGTCCACAAAATCTTGAAACAGTAGAGTATGTAACATGAATCAAGATAGTTGAGCTATGTCCAGAACTGGGAACAAAATTATATGTCCTAGACTTTGAAACAAAATTCGTTCTACTAAGGTTTCTTTTACCAGGTTGATAACCGATGCCAGTATTTTATTTAGGATCATTTTTTTTCCTAGCATTTGGGTAAGGGTATTTTTACCATTAGTAAACTTTTCTAAGTCACTTTTTAATTTCTCATTAGACATTTTTAGTTCATTGTTTTATTTGAGCAGCTGATCATTTTTCTCTTTTTTAGTAATAAGTTCAGATTTAACAGTTACAGTGAGAGCTTTTTGTTTCTTCAATGATTTATATTTTGCTTTTAATTCATTGCATGTCTCTTCAAGAATGTTGTAATATTCAAACATTTATTCATTAGTCATATTTTTAGAGTCACCTTCCTCTTCATAATAGTATGGATTATGCATAGAAGAGTTCTGTGTTACCTCATATGTGTTTGTCATAAAACACATATTGGCTTTGTTATCCTGTTCATCATGTGATGTCTCTGAGTTTCTTGGACTATCCTCAGAGGCACTCCAGGTAGCCTTCATTTCCTTTTTGTACTTATTGTCCTTGTCCTCATATTTATTCTTATATTTGAGCATTGTACAGTCATCCTTTATATGTCCTTTTCACTTAAATTCATAGAATACAATTTCATCAGTTTTTTCACTTCTCTTCCATTCCTTTTTGCAGTTTCCTTTTGGATCATACTTTCCCTTGAAGTTAGGTTTTCTGAAAAAAGTTTTTCTTCTTGTAAAATCGTTTAAATCTTCTGGCCAGTTAAGCCATCTCCTCATCATTGTCTAGTGATGATTGTTCAGTAGTGGAACTGTCTATAGAAGCTTCCAGTTTTCCTTTTTCTTTGTGCTTTGAGAGGGTGGTCTTGAATGCAACAGATTTAATCTTTGGTTCATCCTCATATTCTTTGTTGACTTTCAGCTCTTCCTTATAAATCATCAGTTTCCCAATGAGTTCGTTTACAGGTATTCTGCTGATGTTGCATGACTCCCTAATTGAGATAGAGGTTCCCCTCCATCTATCAGGCAGACATCTGAAAATTCTCATGATCTGTTCTTTGGCAGTGACTTCTCTTCCTAGAGAAATCATTGTGTTGACAATATCATTGAACCTAAGATACATATCAGAAATAGGCTAATCAGGTTTCATCTTAAAATTATCATATTTTATATTATAAGTATTAAGTCTCATTTCCTTTACACTAGATGTGCCTTCATGTGAGATAGACACGGTATCCCAGATTTCTTGGGCAGTTTTAAAAGAAGAAATCCTATTAAATTATTTATCTCCTATGGAATAGTACATGGAATTCGTAGCATTGAAATTGTTATTGTAAGAAAGTTTGGTAGGTTCATCCCATGTAATTCTATCAGTAATAGGAAGTTTTTATTCATCTATAATTGATGTCCAGATTTCAAAGCTCATACTCTCTAGATGCATTTTCATTTTAATTTTCCATTGAGAATAGTTTGTTCCATTAAAGAATTTTGTTCTATTAGTTGAAGCACCTTCCATTATATTATCCATACTAACAAATTACTTTAATAGATCTAGAAATTTAGAATTGATAGAAATTTACAGATCATTAAAGTACAACTACAATCATATTTGAGTAAGATTCCACAGAGTCCTAATAAAACAACCTCTGATACCAAATGTTGG
This sequence comes from Viscum album, assembly GCA_963277665.1. NCBI lineage: Eukaryota > Viridiplantae > Streptophyta > Magnoliopsida > Santalales > Viscaceae > Viscum > Viscum album. The sequence goes on from CAUJRU010000006.1 coordinate 1,360,610, forward strand.
TCGGAGTATTTAACTCAAGAGGGGAGGGGTGAATTGAGTAACTATAAAAATTTCTATTTAAAGGATATTTGTTTTAAAAATAATGATTTCCCCAAAAATAGATACAGCCCAGTTAATCAAGGTTATATTGTTATAAGAGTTTGAATGTATAAAACACTTCTTAGAAGATTGATTAATTGTCAGTAAAATTAAATTGTTTTATTAAAATTACTTTTGAAGTTATCTTACTAAGACAAATTAGATATAACTTATTTCCAAGACTAACTATCAATGTGAATTTAGTATTTTTCTGGATTATGAAGTAAGCAGTAAAACAGAGTAGACTAAATTTAAATGGAACATCATATACAAAACAAGTGGTTTAGTCTAAAGCCGAGACCTAATCCACTCCACTTTGTGATCACCTGCCACCAACCAGTTTATATAAATAATCTCTGATGCACACCCTGGATCGGGGTAAAGAACAGTACATGGACTATCCAGGCCACGCAGGGACCTCTTCTATAGTTTTCGTGGGTAAAACAAATGACCAGGCCACACAGGGACCACTTCCACAGTTGTCATGGGTAAAAAAAATGACCAGGCCACATAGGGACCTCTTCCATAGTTGTCGTGGTTAAACAAGGGTAATGAATTTGGTGTGAGGATTTTGAAATCCTCCAGTTCAGCGCAGGAGTCAGTGTGTGTGTAAAATATACAGAGTACACACTCTGCTCGAAAGTAAATAAAATAATCACTAAGAGAGAGTAAATGTGAGTTTAGAATGATATAGTGATTTGCAGTGTAGCTCTGGACTCCTTGGATAAGATAAAAATGCTTCTGAGTCCCCTTATTTTTCTGTTAAAAAACAGAGTGTCGTGGTTCAGCTTATGTTCTTCAAGAGTGAAGATGTTCTCTGAATTCTAGTGTTCTTCAGTAAAGTCGGATTGCATGCATGAGACAATTGCTTCCTTGAAGATCTTGCAATATCTTCTTCGAGGTTGTGCTCATGATTGGTGTTCTGTTTAGTACAGTGCACTCGCGTTTCTTGAGTTGTCGCATGTTGTTTCTTGCGTCGGTTCCTCTTGGGCACTCTTCTCTTTATCTTTGAATGCATGGGTTTTGGCCGATAGGTTCCATGTGTGTCGTACCTCATACCTCGTAATATGTCTACAAAGAAACATTATATATGTCAGTGCATTAAAAATGTAAAATATGACCGTTAAAAAGTTAAATAGAAAGACGACAAAATCATCTATGAAACAGTGTAACATTAGTTATGAAAACAGTGTCTCCTTCATGGTGTCTCCTTGTCACGGTGTCTCCTTCACGGTGTCTCCATCATGGTGTCTCCTTCACGATGTCTCCTTCACGATGTCTCCTTCATGGTGTCTCCTTCATGGTGTCTTGCTTACGGTTTCTGGATTCCCGGTGCCTTGATGATTGTTTCTTGCTCACTGTGTCTGGCACTTAGGCAAATAGAGTGTCTGGCTTACGGTGTCTATTCTTAGAGTCTTGCTTCACGGTGTCAGGCTTACTGTGCCATGCTGTCTCATGGTCATGGTGTCTCGGGGTCACAGTGTCTCATTGGTCACGGTGTCTCACTGGTCACGGTGCCTGTGTTTTTCTCACAGTGTCTGACTTACTGTGTCAACCTTCACAGTGTCTTGTACTGAGGCAAATAACTGTATTCAGACTTAAACAGTAATATGCATAAAATGAATTTACCTTAACCATTATAATGTATGAGATAACTTGTAACATAAATACACATGATTAATATTATTTGTGAGATTAGTTATCATTAATAAGATTTGTAAACATTAATGGGATTTTTGATCATTAAAACATGATTAATACATGAGGAGTCCAACACATTTATTAGATGTTTTAGGGATTTTTAATGGTATAATTGTGTTTTTTAGGGTTTAGTTGGGTTTATTATGGTTTGTTATGGTGTGTTAAGGTTTATTAGGGTTGAGTATGTATTTTTGGGGTTTTATTAGGGTTGAGTCAGTATCTTTAAGGTTTTATTAGGGTTTATTAGGGTTGAGTACAGTTTATTAGGGTTTACTAGGGTTTGTTAGTGTTTTAATTAGGGTATATGAGTGTTTTTTAGTTTTTGTTAATATATATGAGGGGGTGTTATGTATTTTTAGGTTTTATTAGCATTTTTTAGTGTTTGTGAGAATTTTTAATGGTTTATTAGCTTTTATTTGAATTTATTATGGTTTATTACGGTTTCTTGGGATTTTTAATGGTTTTTTTGCATTTGTTTTTGTTTATAGGGGTTTAGTTGGGTTTTATTAGGTTTTTATATAGTGTGTAAAAGAAAATTAGGGTTGAGAAGGTATTTTTATTGTTTTATTATGGTTTTATTAGGGTTTATTAGTTTTTATTAGGGTTTATTTGGGATTTTTAGGGTTTATTATGGTTTGTTAGCAGTTTATTAGTTTTTTTTGTTTTATTAGGTTATATTAGTGTTTGTTAGGTCTTTTTAGATAATATAGCATGTTTTTATTGTTTGTGAGCATTTTGTTTTTGTTTGTGAGTGCTTTTAGGGTTTTATTATGTTATGTTATTGTTTATTATGGTTTATTAGGGTTTCTAGGGATTTTTAAGGTATATTTGCATTTTTTGTCTTTATTAGGTCATATTAGTATTTTTAGGTCTTTTTAGGTAATATAGTGCATTATTTTTTGTTTTTGATCATTTTTTATTGTTTGTGAGAATTTTTAGGGTTTACGTGGTTATATTAGAGTTTATCATGGTTTCTAAGCATTTTTTAAGGTATTCGACCATTTTTTACTCATTATGGTTTTGTAGGGATTTATTAGGGGTTATTATGGTGTGTTAAGGTTTGTTAGGGTTGAGTAGGGTTTATTTGGCTTTATTTACGATTTATTAGGGATTTTTAGGGTTTGTTTGGGGTTTAATAGGGTTTATTAAAGTTTATTAGTGTCTATTAGGGTTGGTTAGGTTTTCTTAACATGTTTTTAGGGTTTTTTATGTTTTATTATCATTTATTAGGGTTTATTAGGTATTTTGGGGTTTTGTTAGGGTTGAGTAGAGTTTCATAGTGTTTTTAGGGATTATATGGTGTTTTTAGAGATTATTAGAGTTTATTAGGGGTTTATTAGGGTTTAATTTTTTATATTATGGTATATTAGGTTTTAACAATTTTTAGGTTTTTCAAGCTTCTTTAGGGTATTTGTAGCAGTTTTTAGGGTTTGTGTAGCATTGTTAGAGTCTATGTTTCATTTTTAGTGTTTATATATTGTTTTTAGGGATTAGTTAGCATATTTAGAATTTATGTATCATTTTTAAAGTTAATGTAACATTTTTAGGGTTTATGTAGTGTGTTTAGGGTTTAGGTTTTATGTAGCATTTTTTAGGGTTTATGTTGCGTTTTCTGGGTTTATGTAGCATTTTTAGTGTTGGTGTAGCATTTATGTTTCATTGTTTTAGGGTTTAGGTAACTTTTTTAGGGATCATGTAGTGTTTTTAGGGATTATACAGTTTTTTTAGGTTTTATGTAGCATTTTTAATGCTTATATTGCATTTTTTAGGGATTATGTTGTCTTTTTAGGGTTTATGTTATATTTCTATGGTTTATGTAGTGGTTTTAGGGTTTATGTAGTGTTTTTTGGGTTTATGTTGTGTTTTTTTGTTTATGTTGTGTTTTTAGGGTTTTGTTGCATTTTAAGGGTTTATGTAACATTTTTAGGGTTTATGTAACCTTTTTAGGGTTTATGTATCTATTTGAATCCCTTTAGGGTTTTAATGGTTGTTTATGGTTTGTAGTTATTTTAGGGTTTTAAGGGTTGTTAACTAGTGTTTATGGTTTTTTATGGTATCTAATGGATTTTTAATGTTTTTTTTGGGGGGGGGTTTATGGGATTGTTTGGTTTTTTGGGACTTATAGGGGTTTTTAGGTGTTTTCAGTGTGTTTTAGGGTTTGTTTTGGTACTGTAGCGGTTTTGAGGGTTTATATGAGGGGTTTTAGTGTTTTTTAGGTCGTTTAGGGATTTTTAGTGTTCTTTAGAGTTTTATATGGTTCTTTAGGTTTTATTAGGGTTCTTTAAATTTTATTAGTGTTCTTTAGGATTTCTTACATTTTATTAGCGTTTTTAATGTATATTAGGGTTTTGTTGGGATTTTGTCGGCATTAATATCTTTTTCTAGGGTTTATCAACCTTTTTAGGGTTATTTAGCATTTATTAGGGTTTATTAGGGTTTATTTTATTTATTAGGGTTTAGTAATGTGTATTTGGGTTTATAACGATTTATTAGGGTTTGTTATAATTTGTTAGGGTTTATTCCAGTTTATTAGGGGTTTGTTATGGTTTGTTTCAGTTTGTTACGATTTATTTGGCATTGTTAGGATTTTCTATGATTTATTTGGGGTTTTTAGGGTTTGTTATGATTTATTTTGAGGTTATTAAGGTTTTTTAGGGTTTATTAGTGGGTTGTAGGGTTTTGTAGGCTATTATTTAGAGGTTTTTGTAGCGTTTTGTCAGTTTTGTTATGGTTTTTAGTGATTATTAGGGTTTAGTATGGTTTAATAGTATTTTTTATTGTATATTAGGGGTTTTGGGGATTTTGTAGTTTTTATTAGGGTCTAATAAAGTTTTTTAGTTTTTATTACATGTTATTACAATTTAATAGTGTTTATTAGGATTTTTAGGGTTTAATAGTGGGTTTTAGGGGTTATTAGGGTTTATTAGTGGTTCTTTGGGGTTATTAGTGGTTGTTACGGTTTGTTACAGTTTTGTTAGGGTTTTTAGGGATTGTTACGGTTTGTTTGAGTTGTTTGGAGGTATTATGATTTTTTTTGGGTTTTATGGGTGTGTTTGCATTTTTATGCTTTTTTAGGGTTATTTTAGAGTTTTTTGGGGTTTTGTTTGCATTTTGTGAGTTTTGAAGTATTTTTCAGTTTTTATAGAAATTGTTCGGGTTTATGTAACGTTGTTAGTGGTATTAGTGGTTCTTTAGGGGTTTTAGGGTTCTTTAGGGTTGTTTATGGTGTATTAGGGTTTCTTTTGAGGTTTTTAGTGTTTGCGAGGGGGGTTTTAGGGCTTTTAAGGGATTAATATAGTTGGTTAGGGTTTTATTAGGAATATTTAGTATTTTTAGGGTTTTTTAGCATTTTAGGGGTTTTAGCGTATTTAGCGTTTTTTAGGGGGGGGGGGGGGTTTGAGGTTTTTTACGTTTTTTTTTGTTTGTTTTTGAGTTTTTTCAATTTTTTCTTGTTTTTATGGGTTTTATGGTTTTGTAAGGTTTTTAGGGTTTTTATGGTTTTTTATGGTTTTTTGGGTTTTTTGGGTTTTTTGGGTTTTTAGGGTTTTTTTAGGGTTTTGTCTGGTTTTGCCGGGTTTGTTGATGTTTTTTGTGAATATTAGCATTTTGAATGGTTTAATAGAATTTTTGTTGTATATTTGGGTTTTTAGGTAAATTGTATCTTTTATTGAGGTCTAATAGGGTTTTTAGGGTTTATTACGATTTATTATTGTTTATTAGGGTTTAGTAGTGGGATTTAGGGTTTATTAGGGTTTATTATGGCTTATTATTGGTTGGTAGGGTTTTTTAGGATTTATTAGTTCTTATTAGAGTGATTTAGGGTGTCTAAGGGTTTTTAGGGTTTCTAAGGGTGTGTTAGGGTTTCTAATGGTGGGTTAGGGTTTTTTGGGGGGAGTTAGGGTTTCTAAGGGTGTGCTATAGTTTTTAAGGGTTTCTAAGGTTGTGTTAGGTTTTCTATGGGTGCGTTGGGGTTTCTAAGTGTGTACTAGGGTTTCTAAGGCTATGTTAGGGTTTTTAAGGGTGTGTTAGGGTTTCTATGGGTGTGTTAGTGTTTCTTTGGTTTTCTTTGGGTTTTGTTAGCGTTTTTAGAGTTTTTAGGGTTATATTAGGGTTTTTTATGTTTTCTTAGGGTTTTGTTTCGGTGTGCTAGGGTTTCTCACTAATGCTCCTACAATATTCATGGACATAATGAATAGAGTCTTTAGAGGTTACCTCGACAAATTTGTGGTAGTCCGTAAGGATGATATTCAGATATACTCCAAAACGAAGGAGGATCCTGAGGAGCATCTATGAACGGTACTAGAGACCTTATGGAAGGAGAATCTCTATGCAAAGTACATCAAGTGTGAGTTCTGGTTGAAGGTGGAATCATTATTGTGCCATATCATCACGAGCAATGGGATATATGTGGATCCCTCCAAAATAGATGTAATTGAGGGATGACTGAGGCCAACATTGGTAATGGATATACGTAGCTTCTTAGGGCTAGCTGGATATTATCGGCAATTTGTGAGAAATTTCTCACAATTGTCCAACCCTCTTACCAAGATAACTCAAATGGGGTTAAAGTTTTCTTGGAGTGATGAATGCGAAGAAAGCTTCAAGGATTTGAAAAGAAGGCTTATCACTGCGCTCATGCTCACATTACCCATAAGTGGATAACTGTTTGTGGTATTCAGTGTTGCTTTAAAGAAGGGCATGGGATGTGTGTTGATGAAAAATGAAAGATTCATTTCCTATTCTTCAAGGAAATTTAATGTTCATGATTATAACTATCTGACGCATGATCTGGAGTTGGTGGCAGTGATCTTTGCCTTGAAAATCTGGTGGCATTATCTTCATGGGGAGAAATGTGAGATATATACTGACCATAAGAGTCTCAAATATATATTCCCATAAAAAGAGCTTAATATGCGCCAACGAAGATGATTAGAGCTGATCAAAGACTCTGACTGGTCAATCAATTACCACCCTGGGAAAGCGAACAAGGTGGTGGATGCCCTAAGTAGAAAGGACCCAGTGATTATATCGTTGATGATAATTTAAAAGGATCCAATCTTCTTAGATTTGATGAGGATGGACATGGGAATCATAAAGAAGGGAATATCATCAATACTTTCACAAATGATTGTTGAACCGTCACTTTTGGAAAGGATAGAAGATGCTCAAAAAGATGATGTGGGAATTCAGAAAAAAGTGGAAGCTATCGAAAAGGGGAAATCCTTGGAGTTTAAGGTTAATGAAGAAGGAATTGTGAGATTTGGGAAAGGACTATGTGTTCCATCAAGTCCAGAGCTAAAGAAGGAACTTTTGGATGATGCACATAGTTCAAATTTCTCTATTCACCCAGGAAACACAAAGATGTATTGAGATCTTTGAGAACATTATTGGTTGGACAATTTGAAGAAGGAGATCGTTGAATATAAATCAGGGTTCTTGGTGTGTCAGTAAGTGAAGGCAGAGAGGCAGAAGTATAATGGGATGATGCAACCGTTGCCCATACCAGAATGGAAATGGGAGAACATCACCATAAACTTTTTCATTAAGGCAACAATGAAATCTGGGTTGTTATGGATCGTCTTACAAAGGCTGCACATTTCATTACTATTCAGGAGGAATTATCATTGGATCAACAGGCACAAATATATATCAGGGATGTGGTAAGGCTGCATTTAGTACCACTATCTATTATGTCTGGTCGAGATCTAAGATTAACCTCTATGTTTTGGAAGAGTCTTCAACATGCTCTGAATACTGAATTGAACTTCAGTACGGCCTATCATCCTCAAAAAGGTGTCCAATCCAAGCGGACTATCCAAACACTTGAGGACATGTTGATAGCATGCTCAATTGACTTTAAAGGAGGATGGGATCAACATCTTCCTCTGGTTGAGTTCTCTTATAATAACAGTTTCCACTCGAGTATCCAAATGGCACCATATGAAGCCGATTATGGGAAAAGGTGCATAACACCGGTGTGTTGGGATGAGGCTGGTGAGCGTAAGCTGATCATACCAGAAATGATCGAAGAAATGGTGGAGAAGGTGAAAACCATTTAGCAGCATATCACGACAGCCCAGAGTTGATAGAAGAGTTATGAAAATAACCGTCGATGAGACCTTGAGATTAATGTTGGATACATGTTATTTCTACATATATCTCTATGGAAGAAGGTCATTAGGTTAGGAAAGAAAGGGAAGTAATGTCCAAGGTACATCAGCTCCTTCAATATTCTTGATCTTGTCGGGGTTGTGGCCTATCGACTAGCACATCCACCTACCATTTCCAAGGACCATGATGTCTTTCCTGTATCCGTCTTAAGGAAGTACATACCAGACCCTTCACATGTACTCTCTTCAGAGGTGGTATAGTTAGAGGATGATCTTTCTTATGAAGAGCAACCAGTTAAGATCTTATATCATAGAGAAAACGTTCTACGAAATAAGACAATGTACCTCATCAAGGTGTTGTGGTGAAAGCACAAGTTTGAATATGCGATGTGGGAATCAGAGGAAATGATAAAGCAGAGTTAGCCACATCTATTTTAGTGTGGGAAAAGTAAATTTCGAGGGAATTTTTTTTTAAGGGGGGAAGATTGTAACGACGCAAATTTTCATTAATGGAAATCCCTTTTGATCTAATTAAATGACTCTTTATATAAAATGTTTATATAAAATGTCAAATTCTCTGGTTTTATGTTATGAATTTTGATTTTTGCTAATATAGGCGTTGAACAGTGATCACATGATTAGTATAAATATAGGGCTTTAACGAATCCAATTTACTCAGACAAAGGAAGCGATGACCTCATCCAGTAGACATGCCCCATACGAAGCCCATTTGTCAGTGCTTGGAATGGAGGTTGCGTCTTTGGGCTTTTCTCTTGACCAAGACCAAACCGAGCTTGAATATGTCAAGCTTGAGCGGGACCGCCTATGAGAGAAGTAGAAGTAGATAGAGATTACCACCCGAGCAATGTTATCCTATCCACCCCAAGAGTCTGTCACCATCGAACACCTTAATTTTCCATCTTATGCGGGTGTTATAAGGGGTTATGTAACAAGTCATTTGCACTATGGTTATGTACATTATTTTTTATATAACAATGAATATAGTTTCATTATTGTTACCTTGTAAATATATTTAAAATATCAAATAGTATTTTTAGTTAAAGTTCAACTAAGAAATCTGTTTTAATGAATTAATGGATTTTTGAATTAAATAATATTTTAATAAAATATTATTATTATTAAATTAATTTTTATTAAATATAAATGATCGTATAATTTTATGAATGCAATTGTAATTTTTTTTAATGTTCGAAAGCCATTTTTGTCCACACCCTTGAATTTTCAATAAATGTTGGTTTTTATTTTAAATGTGAAAATTAAGATATTTTGAAAATTATTTATATAAAATAAATAATATTTCTGGAATCAGGACGTCGAAATTACCAATGGTGAATTTTTCATAATTTTATGAGATTGTCAAATTTTTTAGAAAAAATTAAATACCGTTTTAATATATAATGTGTTTTATGACATCATAATGACCCAAAAGTGATGTAGTAAAATACTATAAGCTTTATGTCCAGACAATATATGTTTTAACATTAAAATAATGTGATTTTGGGTTTGTTTGAATTATTTTACAAAGCATTAATGGACCCTACATGGCTTATTAAACATCATGTCTTTTTAAATTGTTTTCCTTGGGAGTGTGACTCACCTCCACATAAGCAACCCCATTATTTTAAGAAGTTTGGACTTTGTCCTAATAAAATATTGTTTTCCACTTCCCTTTTCCAAAAACCATGGTCAAAAACCATGGGCTGGTTTGTGGTTTGGATTATTTTAGTGTGAGGTTTCCCAAACCTAAATAAGAATGAATTCCCTCACCTTTCCTATACAAACCCGCCCTAGCTCCAAATTCCTCCACACTCAAATCCATTTAAGTTCATCCATCCTCTGACCTACTCTCTCTAGAATCCTCCAAAGGTGACCCAAGCTCCCAAGAATCCTCTCTCAAGCCTTTGGATGCACAATACCAAGTAAGGGTTTTTTATTCCTTTCTCTCATTTTTGTCCAATTTTCTTTAAGTTGCTATGCCCTTTTAATTTCAATTATAAATATTGGTGTATGGTTTTTCACCTCCCCCATACATCCCTCTTTTTGTTTGAATGATGGGATACCCCTTTCTCTCTCACTAAATTCCTCCCTTGTACACCTGTTATTATGCTGAAATTCTGAATGGAATTTCCCTCTCCTCATTTACATTCTAGAAATTCTTTAGTATCTTGAATCTAAATTCCATTAAAATTGTTGGGACATGTATCTATATCACCCCCTTACTATCCATGTAATGTAAATATGATGAGACACCCCTCTCTCTCTCATAAAACATTTTTTTATGAATTCTTACATCACGTCGTTACGCTGTTGAAATTGCACCGATTTTCCAAGCCAATGTCATTGTGTAGTGAATATCATGTCCATTTCTCTATCAAGGGTATTCACCTTTATGCTCATTTTCTTATTGATTATAAAGTTTCATTTATGAATTAAAATTTTCTTTATAATGTAATAAATTATTATGTTTTATGAAGTCATGTTATATGATCCATGTGGCACACTTATTCCTGAAATGTAATGTTTAAGAAGGGTGTGCCCTTATAGAGCTCCAATGCATTGAGTGAAGTATAGTATCATGATACGCCATTTTCAATGGGTGTTTAATCATGATAATTCAAGTTAAATGAGGTTTTAATCATTCTTCATGTGAAATGAGGATTTACTCTTGCTCCATATGCAATGAGCATTGTGTAATGCTAATTCCATGTTAAGTGTTGTTGCCACATTTCCATGTTATGATTATCATGATTTATCATGCCTTTATGTTCATTCTTCTCTTGTGATCTATTGATATGCCTATTATCTAACATGTATTTTATTCCTCATGTTATACCATGATTATTCCCTTAGTGGGCTTTATAGCTCACCCTTTTCTTATGCATGTCCTCAGGTTATCCCTTGCAATGCTAAGTATGAGGGAATGTAGTGTTCATGTAAAGGAAGTTTTCAATAAAGATCATGTATTTCATGTTTGAAGTTGTTATGTAATGATAATAATCTCCAAATACACTAGACCTCTAGATCTTCTAGTTTATATCAAGTGAATTTTATGTAATAAATTATGTTTAATTTTGTAATAAAAAGAAGGGTTTTTATAATTATTATTTATTCTCATGCACGTGCACACGCAATGCACATGCATTATTGTATTATCAAATGTATTACTATTTATTATTTATTATCATTCCCATGAAAATGCACATTCATGTGGACTTGGTTATTATTTATTGTTTATTACCATGCACATGCACATGCACATGCACAAGTACATGCCCTTAGATGTGCGTTATTATTTATTATTTATTATCATTCACATGCACATGCACATACACATGTAATTCACATGCTTTATTATTTATAATTTTTTATTTATTATCATTCACATGCAAATGCGTAGCCATATGCACATGCACATGTGTTATGATTTATTATTTAACCCATGCACATGCATGTGAATTATTACTATTATTATTATTAGAGGTATTTTTAGGGTTTACTAGCATTTTTTATAATTTTTAGGTGTTATTATCATTTATTATGGTTTGTTAGGGTTTTAGTGTTTTTAATGGTATATTAGCATTTTTTAGGGTTTGGTGGGGGTTATTAGGATTTTATTAGGGTTTATTATGGTGTGTTAAGGTTTATTAGGGTTTATTAGGTATTTTTAGGGTTTTATTAGGATTGAGTTGGGTTTATTAGGGTATATTATGGTATATTATGGTACATTTGGGTATGTTTTGGATTTATTAGGTTTTATTATCGTTCATTATGGATTATTAATTTTTAAGAGGGGATATTAGGGTTTTTAGGGTTTAGTAGTGTTTATTATGGTTTATTAGTGCTTTTATGCTTTGTTAGGTTTTATTAGCAATTATTATGGGTTTTAGGGCTTTTTAATGGTATATTTGCGTTTTTATGGTTTAGGGGGGGTTTATTATGGTTTATTATACTGTTATAAGGTTTAATAGGGTTGAGTAGGTAATTTTAGGGTTTTATTAGTGTTGAGTAGGTATCTTTAGGGTTTTATTAGGGTTTATTAGGGTTGAGTAGTGTTTATTAGGGTATGATAAGGATTTTTTGGGTTTACTAGTGATTGTTAGTGTTTTTATTAGGGTATATGAGTGTTTTTTAGTTTTTGTTAATATATACGAGGGGCTTTTAGGACATTTTAGGTTTTGTTAGCGTGTTTTTAGTTTCTGTAAGCATTTTATATGGTTTATTAGGTTTTATTATAATTTATCATGGTTTATTATGGTTTCTAGGACTTTTTAATGGTTTGTTTGCGTTTTTTGTTTATTGGGGTTTAGTTGGGTTTTATTAGGTTTTATTTTTGTGTGTCAATGTTTATTTGGATTGAGAAGGTATTTTTAGGGTTTTAATATGGTTTTATTTGGTTTTATTAGTTTTTATTAGGGTTTATTAGGGATTTTTAGGGTTTATTAGGGTTGGTTAGGGGTTTATTAGTTTTTTTGTTTTATTAGGTTATATTAGTGTTTGTTAAGTCTTTTTAGATAATATAGTATTTTTTATTATTTGTGAGCATTTTATTTTTGTTTGTGATTGTTTTTAGGGTTTATTAGGTTATATTAGAGTTTATTATGGTTTATCATGGTTTCTAGGGATTTTTTTGGGTATATTAGCATTTTTTTTCATTATTAGGTTATATTAGTGTTTTTAGGTCTTTTTAGGTAATATAGCGTGTTTTTATTGTTTGTGATTATTTTTTTATTGTTTGTGAGCATTTTTTGGGATTATTAGGTTATATTAGAGTTTATCAATGTTTCTAGGGATTTATTAAGGTATACTAGCATTTTATTTCATTATTACAGTTTTTTAGGGTTTTATTAGGGGTCATTATGGTGTGTTAAGATTTGTTATGGTCGAGTAGGGTTTATTTGGATTTATTTATAGTTTTTTAGGGATTTTTAGGGTTTTTTGGGGTTTATTGTGGTTTATTAGTGTTTATTAGTGTCTATTAGGGTTGGTTAGTGTTGTTTAGTTTTTCTTAATGTGTTTTTAGGGTTTATTAGGTTTTATTATCATTTATTAGGGTTTATTAGGTATTTTTGGGGTTTTATTGTGGTTGAGTAGAGTCTCATTGGGTTTTTAGGGATTATAAGTCGTTTTGAGGGATTATTAGAGTTTATTATAGGTTTATTAGGGTTTAATTTTTTATAATATGGTATATTTGGGTTTAATATTTTTTAGGGTTTTGAAGCATCTTTAGGGTTTTTGTAGCATTTTTTAGTGTTTGTGTAGCGTTGTTTGAGTTTATGGAGCCTTTTTAGTGTTTATGTAGCACTTTAAGGGGTTAGTCAGTGGTTTTCAGTTTTATGTATAATTTTTTATGGTTAATGTAATTTTTTTAGGGTTTATGTAGCATGTTTAGTGTTTAGGTTTTACGTAGCATTTTTTAGGGGTTATGTTGCGTTTTCTGGGTTTATGTAGCGTTTTAAGGGGTGATGTAGGATTTATGTTGTAGTTTTTAGGGTTTATGTTACGTTTTTAGGGTTCATGTGTTGTTTTTAGGGTTTATGTTGTGTTTTTAGGTTTTATGTAGCATTTTTTATTGTTTATGTTGCGTTGTTTAGGGTTTATGTTACGGTTCTAGGGTTTATGTAGTGCTTTTTGGGTTTATGTTGCATTTTTTGGGTTTAAGTTGTGTTTTTTGGGTTTCTGTTGCGTTTTTGGGGTTTATGTTGCCTTTTTAGGATTTATGTAATGTTTTTTGGGTTTATGTATCTATTTGTTTCCATTTTTAGGGTTTTAATGGTTGTTTATGGTTTGTAGTGGTTTTTAGGGTTTTTAAGGGTTGTTAATGGGTGTTTATGGTGTTTATGGTATTTGATGTGTTTTCAATAGGTTTTTGGGGGTTTTAAGGGTTTATTTATTTTTTCTGGGTTGATATGAGTTGTTAGGGTTTTTTAGTGTGTTTTAGTGTTTGTTTGGGTATTGTAGTGGTTTTTAGGGTATATGTAATGTGTTTTAGTGTTTTTTGGGTTCTTTAGGGGTTTTAGTGTTCTTTAGAGTTTATTAAGGTTATTTAGGGGTTATTAGGGTTCTTTAGTGTTTATTAGTGTTCTTTAGGATTTTTAACAGTTTGTTAGAATTTTTTATTGTATATTAGGGTTTTATTGGGCTTTTGTAGGCATTAATAGCTTTTTCTAGGGTTTACCAAACTTTTATAGGGTTATTTAGGATATATTTGGGTTTCTTAGGGTTTATTAACGTGTATTTGGGTTTATTACAATTTATTAGGGTTTATTATGATTTGTTAGGGTTTATTGCAGTTTATTAGGGGTTTGTTATGGTTTGTTTCAGTTTTTCACGATTTATTTGGCGTTGTTAGGATTTGTTACGATTTATTTGGGGTCTTTAGGGTTTGTTACGATTTATTATAGGGTTATTAGGATTTTATAGGGTTTATTAAAGGGTTGTAGGGTTTTTTAGGCTATTATTTGGCAGGTTTTGTAGTGTTTTGTCAGGTTTGTTAAGGGTTTTAGTGATTATTAGGATTTATTATGTTTTAATAGTGTTTTTTGTATATTTGGGGTTTTAGGGATTTTGTAGCGTTTATTAGTGTCTAATAGGATTTTTAGGGTCTATTACGGGTTATTATGATTTATTAGTGTTTATTAGGGTTTTAGGGTTTAATAGTGGGTTTCATGTGTTATTTGGGTTTATCAGTGGTTCTTAGGGGTTGTTAGTGGTTGTTAGGGTTTGTTAGGTTTAGTTAGGGTTTTTTAGGACGTTTGTTATTCTTTTATCACACATGTTATTACTATCATTATTATCATTATCAGTATTATCATTATCATTATTATAATTATCATTATTGTTATTTCTGTTATTTTTATTATTATTATCATCACATGCAAATGCACTTTCACATGCGTTATAATTTATTTTTTATTATATACTATTTATTTCCATGCACGTGCATATGTTGTTGTTGTTTTTATTATTATTATTATTATTATTATTATTATCATCATCACACGCAAATGCACATGCAAGTCCGTTATTATTTATTACCATGCACGTGCACACGCAATGCACCTACATTATTCTATTATCACGTGCATTTTTATTGATATTGTTATTATTAATATTATAATTATTATTATTATTCTGATCAAATGAAAATGAAAATTCACATCCGTTATTATTTATTACCATACACGCGCACATTCTATACATGCGCATTATTCTATTATCACATGCGCAATTATTATTAATATTACTATTATTGTTATTATTATCATCACGTGTGCTATGCGTTATTATCTATTTTCAGGCACTGCACATGCAATGCACGTGCATAATTATATTATCACATGCGTTGTTATTGTTGTTGTTATTATTATTATTATTACTATTATTATTATTATTATCATCATCATCGCATGCACATGCACATGCACATGCAAGTGCATTATTATTTATTATTTATTACCATACACGTGCACGTGCAATGCACACACATTATTTTATTATCACATAGGTTGCTATTCTTAATGTTATAATTATTATAGTGGTTGTTGTTGCGGTTGTTGTTGTTGTTTTTATTGTTATTATCATCACATGCAAATGAACATTAAAATACATAAACACACACATTCAATGCATGTGCGTTATTCTATTATCAAATGAATTGTTATTATTTATATTATTATTATTATTATCATCATCATCATCATCATCACATGCAAATGAAATGAACGCGTGTTATTATTTATTACCATGCACATGCACACGTAATGCACATGTAATATTCTATTATCACATGCATTGGTACTACTACTATAATCACTACTACAACTACTACTGTTATTATTATTATCATCACATGCAAATGCAGATGCATGTGTGTAATTATTTATTATTTAATACCATGCAAGTGAATAGGTAATGCACTTGTATTATTCTTTTATTATTATTATTATTATTATTATCACAATTTTATTATTATTATTATTATCATTATCATTATTATTATCATTTCCACATGAAAATCATCATGCACCTGCATTATTATTTATTATTTATTACCATGCACATGAATGCATTATTATTATTATTATTATTACAATTAGTATTATTAATATTATTATCAAATGTATAGCACATGCACTTGCATGTGCATTCTTATTTACTATTATTTATTTATTATTTACTACTATGCACGTGCACAGGCAATGCACTTGCGTTATTCTATTATTATTGTTTTTGTTGTTGTTGTTGTTGTTGTTTATAAGATCAAATAAAAATGCACATGCACGTGCGTTGTTATTTATTATTTATTTCCATGCACGTGCATGCATAATTATCATTACCATTACATTTAAATTCACATACACATGCATTATTATATATTATTTATTACCATGCACATGAAAATGCAATGCACTTATGTTATTCTATTATCACATGTTTTATTATTATTTATTCTCATGCATGTGCACACGCAATGCACTTGCATTATTCTATTATCACATGTGTTATGATTTATTATTTATTATCATTCACATGGAAATGCACTCTCATGTGGACTTAGTTTTTATTTATTGTTTATTACCATGCACATGCACATGCACATGTAGATGCACATGCACATGCACATGGACTTTGATGTGCGTTATTATTTATAATTTATCATCATTCACATGAACATGCATATAAACATGCAATTCACATGCATTATTATTTATTATTTATTATTTATTATCATTAACATGAAAATGCGCATGCATATGCACATGCGTTATGATTTATTATTTAATCCCCGTACATGCATAGGCACATGAACGTGTGTTATTACTACTATTATTATTAGAGGTATTTTTAGGGTTTACTATCATTTTTTAGGATTTTTAAGTGTTATTAACATGAATTATGGTTTGTTAGGGTTTTTGGGTTTCATAATGGTATATTATCATTTTTAGGGATTGGTGGGGGTTATTAGGATTTTATTAGGGTTTATTATGGTGTGTCAAGGTTTATTAGTGTTTATTAGGTATTTTTAGGGTTTTATAGATTGAGTTGGGTTTATTAGGGTATATTATGGTATATTATGGTATATTATGGTATATTATGGTATATTTGGGCATGCTTAAGATTTATTAGGGGTTATTATGGTTCATTATGATTTATTAATTTTTAAGAGGGTATATTAGGGTTTTTAGTGTTTAGTAGTGTTTATTCGGGTTTATTAGTACTCTTAAGCATTGTTAGGTTTTATTAGCATTTATAAGGGGTTTTAGAGATTTTTAATGGTATATTTGCGTTTTTTAGGGTTTAGTGGGGTTTATTATGGTTTATTATGGTGTGTTAAGGTTTATTAGGGTTGAGTAGGTATTTTTAGGCTTTTATAAGGGTTGAGTTAGTATTATTAAGGTATTATTAGGGTTTATTGGGGTTGAGTACAGTTTAATAAGGTTTTTATGGATTTTTAGTGTTTACTAGGGTTTGTTAGTGTTTTTATTAGGGTATATGAGTGTTTTTTAGTTTTTGTTAATATATATGAGGGGTTTTTATGACTTTTTAGGTTTTATTAGCGTGTTTTTTGTGTTTTTGAGCATTTTTTATGGTTTATTATCTTTTATTTGAATTTATTATGGTTTATTAGTGTTTATAGGGATTTTTAGTGGTTTGTTTGCGTTTTTGTTTTTGTTTATTGGGGTTTAGTTGGGTTTTATTAGGTTTTGTTATGGTCTGTCAAGGTTTATTATGGTTGAGAAGGTGTATTTAGGGTTTTATTAGGGTTTATTTGTTTTTGTTACGGTTTTTTAGGGTTTTTTAGGGTTTATTAGTGTTTGTTTGGGGTTTATTAGTTTTGTTGTTTTATTAGGTTATATTAGTGTCTGTTAGGTCTTTTTAGATAATGTAGTGTGTTTCTATTGTTTGTGAGCATTTTTTTTGTGAGCATTTTACAATTTCTTTGGTTATATTAGAGTTTATTATTGTTTATTAGGAATTCAAGGGATTTTTAAGGTATATTAGTGTTTTTGACTTTATTAGGTTATATTAGTGTTTTCAGGTCTTTTTAGGTAATATAGCACGTTTTTATTGTTTGTGATCGTTTTTTTATTATTGGTGAGCTTTTTTAGGGTTTATTAGGTTATATTAGAGTTTATCAGGGTTTCTATGGATTTTTTAAGGTATATTAGCATTTTTTTATTTATTATGGTTTTGTAGGGTTTTATTAGGGTTTATTATGGTGTGTTAAGGTTTTTTAGGGTTGAGTAGGGTTTATTTGGCTTTATTTATGGTTTATTAGGGATTTCTAGATTTTCTTTACGGTTTATAACGGTTTATTTGTGTTTATTAGTGTCTATTAGGGTTGGTTAGGGTTGTTTAGGTTTTTTTAATGTTTTTTAGGGGTTATTTGGTTTTGTTATCATTTATTAGGGGTTTTTAGGTATTTTTGGGGTTTTATTATGGTTGAGTAGAGTTTCTTATGATTTTAGGGATTATAAGGTGTTTTAGGGATTATTATAGTTTATTAGGGGTTTATTAGGCTTTAATTTTTTATATTATGGTATATTAGAGTTTAATATTTTTGAGGGTTTTAATGCGTCTTTAGGGTTTTTGAAGCATTTTTTAGGGCTTGTGTAGCATTGTTAGAGTTTATGTTGCATTTTTAGTGTTTATGTAGTGTTTTTAGGGTTTAGTTACCGGTGTTAGATTTTATGTGTCATCTTTAGGATTTCTATAACGTTTTAGGGTTTATGTAGAGTGTTTAGGTTTTAGGTTTTATGTAGCATTTTTAGGGCTTATGTTCCGTTTTTTGGGTTTATGTAGCATTTTTAGGGGTGATGTAGCGTTTATGATGCATTTTATAGGGTTTATATAACATTTTATGGGTTCATGGAGTGTATTTAGGGTTTATACTGTGTTTTTAGGTTTTACGTAGAGTTTTTTAATGTTTATGTTGCGCTTTTTAGGGTTTATGTTGTGATTTTAGGTTTTATGTTACAGTTCTAGGGTTTATGTAGTTCTTTTAGGGTTTATGTAGTTTTTGTTGGGTTTATGTTGCGTTTTTTGGTTTATGTTGCCTTTTTAGTGTTTTGTGACATTTTTTAGGGTTTATGTATCATTTTTAGGGTTAATGTATCTATTTAAATCCTTTTTAGGGGTTTAATGGTTGTTTATGGTTTGTAGTTTTTTTTAGGGTTTTTAAGGGTTGTTAACGGGTGTTAATGGTTTTTTATGGTATCTGATAGCTTTTTAATTTGTTTTTAGGGGTTTTTATGGGGTTTTTTGCTTTTCTGGGATTGATAGGGGTTGTTAGGGTTTTTAGTGTGTTTTAGAGTTTGTTTGGGTATTGTAGCGATTTTTAGGGTTCATATAATGTGTTTTAGCGTTTTTTGGGTTCTTTAGGGGTTTTTAGTGTTCTTTAGAGTTTAATATGGTTCTTTATGGTTTATTAGGGTTCATTGGGGTTTATTAGTGTTATTTCAAATTTTTTATAGTTTATTATAACTTTTTATTGTATATTAGGGTTTCATTGGGATTTTTTAGGCATTAATAGCTTTTTCTAGGGTTTATCCAACTTTTTTAGGGTTATTTAGGATTTATTGGGGTTTATTAGGGTTTATTTTATTTATTAGGGTTTATTAATGTGTATATGGGTTTATTACGATTTATTATGGTTTATTATGATTTGTTAGGGTTTATTGCAGTTTATTAGAGGTTTGTTATGGTTTGTTTCAGTTTTTTACGACTTATTTGGCATTGTTAGGATTTTTTAGGGTTTATTAGTGGGATGTAGGGTTTTGTAGGCTATTATTTAGTGATTTTAGTAGCGTTTTGTCAGTTTTGTTATGGTTTTTAGTGATTATTAGTGTTTATTGTGGTTTAATACTGTTTGTTATTGTATATTAGGGGTTTTAGAGTTTTGTAATATTTATTAGGGTCTAATAGAGTTTTTTGGGGTTTATTATTGGTTGATATGATTTATTAGTGTTTATTAGGGGTTTTAGGGTTTAATAGTGGGTTTAATGGGTTTTTTGTGTTTATTAGTGGTTCATAGGGGTTTTTAGTGGTTGTTTGGGTCTGTTAGGTTTTTTTTATGGTTTTTAGGTTTTGTTACGGTTTGTTTGAGATGTTGGGGGTTTTATGCATTTTTTTGGGTTTTATGGGTGTGTTTGGATTTTTTATACTTTGTTAGGGTTATTTAAGATATTTTTGGGTGTTCGTTGCGTTTTGTGGGTTCTGAATCATTTTTCAGGTTTTTGTAGCTATTGATAGGGTTTATATAGCATTGTTAGTGGCTTTAGTGGTTCTTTAGGGTTCTTTAGGTTTTTAGGGTTTTGGGGGTTCTTTGGGGTGTATTAGGGTTTCTTTTGTGGTTTTTAGGGTTTACTAGGAGGGTTTTAGGGTTTCTATGGGTTTCATAGGGTTGGTTAGGGTTTTGTTAGGAATTTTTAGGATTTTTAGAGGGGTTTTTAGCATTTTTATTTGTTTTTTTGGGTTTTTAGGGTTTTTTTAGGGTATTTGAGGTTTTTAGGGGTTTTTAGGTTTGTTTTCTGGTTTGTTTTTTGATTTTTTAGTTGTTTTAGGGTTTTTTTAGGATTTTTATGGTTTTTAGGGTTTTTATGGGTTTTTTGGGTTTTTAGGGTTTTTGGGTTTTTTTGGGTGTTTATAGTTTTTAGGGTTTTGTCAGGTTTTGTTGGGTTTGTTAGGTTTTTTTGTGAATATTAGCATTTTGAATGGTGTAATAGCGTTTTTGTTGTATATTTGGGTTTTTAGGTATTTTTTAGCTTTTATTCAGATCTAATAGGTTTTTTAAGGTTTATTACGATTTATTAGTGTTTATTAGGGTTTAGTAGTGGAATTTAGGGTTTATTATGATTAATTATGGTTTATTATTGGTTGGTAGGGTTTGCTAGGATTTATTAGTTCTTATTAGAGTGATTTAGGGTGTCTAAGGGTTTGGTAGGGTTTCTAAGGGTGTTATAGGGTTTGTAAGGGTGGGTTAGGGTTTTTATGGGTGTGTTTGGCATTCTAAGGGCGTGCAATTGTTTCTAAGGGTTTATAAGGTTGTGTTAGGGTTTCTGAGGGTGTGTTATTGTTTCATAGGTTTTCTTAGGGTTTTGTTATGTTTTTTGGGTTTTTTGGGGTTTTTGGGGTTTTTAGGGTTTTGTTTGGGTTTCTTATGGTTTCTTAGGGGTTTTCAGGGTTTCTTCAAGTTTTTTTTGTTTATTGGGGTTTCTTAGTGCTTCTTGGGGTTTGTTAGGGCTTGTTAAGATTTTTTAGGGTTTTTTATGGTTTTTTATGTTTTAGGGTTTTTTGGGGTTTGTCAGGGTTTGTTAGAGTTTTTTAGGGTTATTAGGGTTTTAAGGGTTTGTTAGTGTTTGTTAGGGTTTGTTAGGGTTTTTCATGGTTTTTAATGTTTTTTAGTGTTTATGGGGTTATTCATGGTTTGTTAGGGTTATATAGTTGTTCATGGTTGTCACAGATGTGTTGAGCCATTCACAAGCTTCAATTTGATATGTGGTAGAGGTGAGACGGACACCCAGAGCAGAAGTTATGGTCATTTGAAAGACTTAAGGACCATTTGGGTCTTCAATAACGTGATAAGGTGTTCCTAATGGTCACAGATGTGTAGATCTAATCGAAACCTTCGATTTGATATATGGTAGTGGCAAAATGGACTCCTGGAGTAGAAGTTATAGTCTTTTGGAGGGTTTAAGTACCTTTTTGGGCCTTCAAGGGTGTGAGAAGGTGATTCAGTGGATATAGGAGTGTAGTTCTAGTCTCATTAAACGATTTCATATGTGGTAGAGGCAATACGGACACCCATAGAAGAAGTTATTGCAAAATGGACACTAGAAGCCAATATTTTTACCATCCAAAGGGATTTTGGGTCTTTTGGGGGGTTGAAGAATGTCATAAAGGGTTCCAGTGGTTACCAGAGTGTGTATCTTTTCACAATATTCGATTTGATATGTGCTAGAGACAAAATGTACACATGTAGCAGAAGTTATAGTCATTTTAAATTGAGCAACCCTCCTAGAGCCTAAAAACCTAAGAAAACCACAACTCACTAAAATAGGCATAACTTCTCCTTCAGGTGTCCGTTTGAGAGATTTGAATAGTAAAATCGAAGCTCGTGAGATGAGTGACGACCAAGTGTAATCGAAACTATGAGAAGATCGAAGAAACATAAGATATATTAGTTATACCACTCCAAAAAAAGTCCAACTTATAACGACCATAACATTCACCCCGATTGTCCGGTTGAGCTCCATCATATATCAAATCGAAGGCAGTGAAGAAATCTACGTAGAAGGATAATTTGAACAATGCTGAAGTCATGTTTGGGACCCTAAAATCCGAAAAACCCCTAAGAAGGCCTCCAAAACTCCATTTCTGTGTCCGGATCCCTGTCAAATTCTTCTTAAAACGGTCATAACTTCTGATCTGTGTGTCTGTTTAGCCTCCGACACCTATTTGTATTGTAGTTCGTTCCATGAGATTTAGTTTGACTATTCACGGAGCAGAAATGGACACCTGAAGTAGATGTTATGCCTTTTTTAATGACTCTGTGATTTGTTAGGTTTTTCGAGACACCATTTCCAGTACTTTTGTCCTGTCTGCTGTTTTTTCAAACAACTATAACTTATTATTACTGTTATTATTATTATTATTATTATCCTCATCTCCTGAAAATGCACATTCACATGAATGTGAATTATTATTTTATTTTTATTACCATGCATTTGCACATGCAATGCACACACGTTATTTAATTATCACATGTTTTATTATTATTGTTGTTATTATTATTATTGTGGTTGTTGTTGTTGTAGTTATTATCATCACATGCAAATTCACATCCAAATGCACATACACGCACCTTCAATGAACGTGCGTTATTATATTATCACATTCATTTTTATTATTAATAATATTATTATTATAATTATTATCATCATCATCATCATCACATGCAAATAAAATGCACGAGAGTTATT
Source organism: Viscum album (assembly GCA_963277665.1). Classification (NCBI taxonomy): domain Eukaryota; kingdom Viridiplantae; phylum Streptophyta; class Magnoliopsida; order Santalales; family Viscaceae; genus Viscum; species Viscum album. Next base: position 1,383,501 of record CAUJRU010000006.1, read on the forward strand.
ATTTATTACCATACACTTGCACACGTAAGGCACATGCAATATTCTATTATCATATGCATTCGTACTACTACTATTATCACCACAACTACTACTATTATTACTACTGCTATTATTATTACTATCATCACATCTAAATGTAGATGCACGTGCGTTATTATTTATTATTTATTACCATGCACATGCACATGCATATGCAATGCACTTGTATTATTTTATTATTATTATTATTATCACAATTATTATTATTATTCTTATTCTTATTCTTATCATTATCATTATTATTATCATTATCACATGAAAATGCACATGCATGTGCGTTTTTATTTATTATTTATTACCATGAACGTGCATGCATTATTATTATTATTATTAGAATTATTATTATTAACATTATCATCAAATGTAAAGGCACATGCACATGTATGTGCATTCTTATTTATTCTTATTTATTTATTATTTACTACTATGCATGTGCACATGAAATGAACTTGCGTTATTCTATTATTATTATTATTATTATTATTATTATTATTATTATTATTCTAGTAGTTGTTGTTGTTGTTTGTATCATAAAATACAAATTCACATGCACGTGAATTGTTATTTATTATTTATTACCAAGCACGTGCATGCACCATTATCATTCTCATTACATGTAAATGCACATGAACGAGCGTTATTATATATTATTTATTATCATGCACATGAAAATTAAAAGCATTTATGTTATTCTATTATCACACGTGTTATTATTGTTTATTCTAATAGACGTGCACATGCAATGCACATGCGTTATTCTATTATCACATATGTTATTTTTTATTATTTATTATCAATCACAAGAAAATGAACATTCATTTAGACTTGGTTATTATTTATTGTTTATTACCATGAACATGCACATGCACAAGCACTTGTATGTGCGTAATTATTTATTATTTATTATCTTTCACACACACATGCACATACACAAGCAATTCACATGGGTTATTAATTATAATTTATTATTTATTATCATTCACATGAAAATGTGTAGGCATATGCACATGCACGTGCGTTATGATTTATTATTTAAACCATGAACATGCATATACACATGCACGTGCATTATTTAGACTATTATTATTAAAGGTATTTTTAGGTTTTACTAGCATTTTTTTAGGATTTTTAGGAGTTATTAACATTTATTATGGTTTGTTAGGGATTTAGGGATTTTTAATGGTATATTAGCGTTTTTAGGGTTTTGTGGGGGTTATTAGGATTTTATTATGGTTTATTATGGTTTGTCAAAGTTTATTACGGTTTATTAGGTATTTTTACAGTTTTATTAGGATTGAGTTGGGTTTATTAGGGTATATTAAGGTATATAATGGTATATTTGGGTATGTTTAGGATATATTAGGGTTTATTATGGTTCATTATGGTTTATTAATTTTTAAGAAGGTCTATTAGGGTTTTTTAGTGCTTAGTAGTGTCTATTTTGGTTTATTTGAACTTGTAAGATTTTTTAGGTTTTATTAGCATTTATTAGATGTTTTAGGGCTTTTTAATGGTATGTTTGTGTTTTTTAGGGTTTAGTGGGGTTTATAATGGTTTATTATGGTGTGTTAAGGTTTATTAGGGTTTAGTATTTATTTTGGGGGTTTTAATAGGGTTGAGTTGGTATCTTTAAGGTTTTATTAGGGTTTATTAGTGTTGAGTGCAGTTTATTAGGGTATCTTAGGGATTTTTTGGGTTTACTAGGGTTTGTTAGTGTTTTTATTAGGGTATATGAGTGTTTTTTAGTTTTTGTTAATATATATGAGGGGTTATTATGACTTTTTAGGTTTTATTAGCCTTTTTTAGTGTTTGTGAGCATTTTTAATGGTTTATTAGCTTTTATTTGAATTTATTATGGTTTATTAGGGTTTCTAGGGATTTTTAATGGTTTTTTTCATTTTTTTTGTTTAAAGGGGTTTAGTTGGGTTTTATTAGGTTTTCTTCTGGTGTGTCAAGGTTTATTAGGGTTAAGAATGTATTTTTAGCGTTTTATCATGGTTTTATTAGGGTTTATTAGTTTTTATTAGGGTTTATTAGTTTTTATTAGGGTTTATTTGGGATATTTAGGGTTTATTAGGGTTTTTTAGGGGTTTATTAGTTTTATTGTTTTATTAGGTTATATTAGTGTTTGTTAGGTATTTTTAGATAATATAGTGTGTTTTAACTATTTGTGAGCATTTTGATTTTGTTTGTGAGTATTTTAGGGTTTCTTATGTTATATTAGAGTTTATTATGGTTTATTAGGGTTTCTAAGGATTTTTATGATATATTATCAATTTTTGTCTTTATTTGGTTATATTAGTGTTTTTGGGTCTTTTTAGGTAATATAGGGTGTTTTTGTTGTTTATGATTGTTTTTTTATTTTTTGTAAGCGTTTTTAGGGTTTATTAGGTTATATTAGAGTTTATTAGGGTTTCTAAGGATTTTTTAAGGTATACAAGCATTTTTTCCTTATTAAGGATTTGTAGGGTTTTATTAGGGGTTATTATGGGGTGCTAAGGTTTGTTAGGGTTGAGTAGGGTTTTTTGGATTTATTTATGGTTTATTAGGGCTTTTTAGGGGTTTTTAGGGTTTATTAGGGTTTATTAATGTTTATTAGTGTCTATTAGGGTTGGTTTATGTTTATTATGTTTTCTTAACGTGTTTTAGGGTTTATTAGGTTTTATTATCATTTATTAGGGTTTATTAGCTGTTTTGGGGTTTTATTAGGGATGAGTAGAGTTTCTTAGGGATTTTATAGATTAAATGGTTTTTTAGGGATTATTAGAGTTTATAAGGGGTTTATTAGGGTTTAATATTTTATATTATGGTATATTAGGTGTTAATATTTTTTAGGGTTTTCATGCTTCTTTAGGGTTTTTGTAGCATTTTTTAGGGTTTGTGTAGAATTGTTAGAGTTTATGTAGAATTTTTAGTGATTATATAGTGTTTTTATGGTTTAGTTAGCAGTTTTAGATTGTATGTATCATTTTTAGGGTTTACGTATTTTTTTTAGGATTTATGTATCATGTTTAGGTTTTAGGATTTATGTAGCATTTTTTAGGGTTTATGTTGCATTTTCTGGGTTTATGTAGCATTTTTAGTGGCGGTGTAGCGTTTATGTTGCCTTTTTAGGGTTTATGTAACGTTTTTAGGGTTCATGTGGTGTTTTAGGATTTATACTGTGTTTTTAGGTTTTATGTAGCATTTTTTAATATTTATGTTGCATTTTTTGGGTTTATGTTGTGTTTTTTAGGGTTTATGTTACAGTTCTAGGGTTTATGTAGTGCTTTTAGGGTTTATGTATCGTTTTTTGGGTTTATGTTGTTTTTTTGGTTTATGTTGTGTTTTTAGTGTTTTGTAGCATTTTAAGGGTTTATGTTATGTTTTTAGGGTTTATGTATCAATTTGAAGCCATTTTTAGGGTTTTAATGCTTGTTTATTTTTTTAGTTTTTTAGGGTTTTTATTGGTTGTTAACTGGTGTTTATGGTTTTTTATGGTATATGGTGGCTTTTTAATGGTTTTTTATGGGGGGGTTGTGGGTTTATTTGGACTTTTGGGACTGATAGGGGTTTTTAGGGTTTTTAGTGTGTTTTAGGGTTTGTTTGGGTATTGTAGCGGTTTTTAGGGTTTATATAATGTGTTTTAGCGTTTTTGGCTTCTTTAGGGTTTTTAGTGTTCTTTAGAGTTTAATATGGTTATTTAGCATTTATTAGGGTTCTTTAGGGTTTATTTGTGTTCTTTAGGATTTCGTACAGTTTATTAGCGTTTTTAATGTATATTAGGGTTTTATTGGGCTTTTGTAGGCATTAATAGCTTTTTATAGGGTTTATCAACCTTTTTTGGGTTATTTAGGATTTATCAGGGTTTATTAGGGTTTATTTTATTTATTAGGGTTTAGTAATGTGTATTTGGGTTTATTACAATTTATTAAGGTTTGTTGTGATTTTTTAGGGTTTATTGTGATTTATTAGGGTTTTGTTATGGTTTGTTTCAGTTTGTTACGATTTATTTGGCATTGTTAGAATTTGTTACGATTTATTTGGGGTTGTTAGGGTTTGTTACGATTTATTTTTGGGTTATTATGGTTTTATAAGCTTTATTAGATGGGTTGTTGGGTTTTGTAGGCTATTATTTGGAGGTTTTGTAGCATTTTGTTGGGTTTGTTAGGTTTTTTAGTGATTATTAGGGTTTATTATGGTTTAATAGTGTTTTTTATTGTATATTAGGGGTTTTAGGGAATCTGTAGTGTTTATTGTTGTCTAATAGTGTTTCTTAGTTTTTATTACATGTTATTACAATTTATTGGTGTTTATTAGGTTTTTTAGGGTTTAATAGTGGGTTTTAGGGGTTATTAGGGTTTATTAGTGGTTCTTCAGGGTTATTAGGGGTTGTTATGGTTTGTTAGGTTTTTTTAGGGTTTTTAGGGTTTTTAGGGTTTGTTTGAGTTGTTTGGGGTGTTATGCTTTTTTTGGGTTTTATGGGTGATGCGAACCATGTTGATGTGAACCATGTTGAAGGCACTGGTCCAATTACCCAAGTGGAGGAGTCGGATTTTCAAGTCCTGATGATGCGTGGGAGATGAGGCTCAGTGCTATAATGGGCAAACATCTTGCTTCATTTAAGGCCCAATGGATCTTTCCTTTCATGGATAGAGAAAATGAGCCTATATTATGACTAATTCAAACCCAAAATTGATGTTTAAATCTTCGCACACGTGGTTGCACGAATCTGGATGCCTTTCCCACATGGAGGATTCTAGAAATGGCATCTTTGGACACCAAAGTCAAATCCGGTGGGCTATACACTCAAATTCAAATCCAGTGGGCTATGTTGGAAAGTTGTGTGCTACTTTTCCAAAAGTCTATGTTGGCTTTTATCTTTTTTAATTTTAAGGGGACAAGGTAGGTTTAGACATTATGACTTTAGGGTATTAGACCCTTGACCATTGTATCACCCCCTTGGCTATAAATATCCACCCCATGGCACTGTACTTTCATTAATGACTTAATTGAGAGCTTATGCTTTGTTTCTCTCCGTTGTGTGAGAATTGTTCCAAATTTCCCCCTTGCTCTTATGCATTCTTGCCTTATTAATCTACAACTTAGATTGGTGATCCAAGATCACAAAGCCCCAAATTCCATGCCTCAACCCAAGTGCGTTGATGTGTGGATAGGCTATCACATCCCTCCCTTGAGTGTGTTGTCTAAGTAGTAGGTCGCGCTCCTTATAGAGTTGATTGACTACTTGCATCCGCTATCCGTACACATCATTTTTCACTTACCCCAAAACTGCATCCTACATCCGCCGCCCTACGCAGTGAAGATCGGGCCACCCCGTGCATCTCACATTAGGTGGTATCAGTGCTCCGGTTGACACGGTATGCATCTATCCCTTCATTTATATTTATTTTACCCATTATCCATTAAAAAAACATTTTCTTTGAAAACCTACAGAATTAGCCTTTGTGGTGAAAGATTGAAATATTTTCACATTGAGTCAATTGTTCATCCATATTATTTTCACTTTAAATTCACTCTATGTGATTTATATCTGAAGAAAAAAAGAAAAAAAATCAAATTCTCTCAACTCATCATTTTGTGTTTCTCAAAATTAAGCACATCCTTTTCTTTGATAGATTTAAAAAAAATTCTTACTCTCTGTTCATCATCTTGTGCTTTAAAAATCCAATCACAACACTTTTTGGGGAGATTTGATGAAAAAAAGAAAAAAAAGTGGATACAATTACTTCATCATCGTGCTTTACATTATTCGCACTTTCCATATCCGTACATCACTTTCTCCATCATTTTGCTTCATCCCCATATTATATTTGGCTCATATTGTTATTAATTTTTCTTATCTTGCACTATTAGGAAAAACAAAAAATACCACCTTTCAACCCCCATTTCAACCCACCCTTATCCATTTTTCTGGCCTCTCTTCACCCTTTATCCATTACCACTCAAACGGGTTGTGATAAACCATCCTCCAACACAATCTTGGTTCGGGAAGGATTGGTGGCACGTGATCATCCCAAAAAAGGTATTTCATAAGATCTTGGAATTTGAATTGAGTGTTGAGAGTGGAGATAAATATGCAAAAAAATCTTGTGTGTGTGTGTACATCTCGTTTGTGTAAGTGTGTGTGTGCTTGTGTGCGTGATTGTGAATGTATTGCGTGTGTGAGTGTGTATCCATGTGTGCGTGAGTGTGTAAATCTTGTGTGCGTGTGTGTTTACATCTCATGTGTGTGTGTGTGAGTGTGTATCCTTGTGTGCGTGAGTGTGTACATCTTGTGTGCATGTGTGTGTACATCTCGCATGTGTGAGTGAGTGTGTATCATTGTGTGTGTGTTTCTCCCCTTGTGTGTTTGCGTTTGTGTGACATGTCATGGCAGAAGATCGTGGGAATAAAATTGCTCATGTTAGCGATGAAGGAAGTCAAACTAGATCTCCCACTCCCGAAGCTACGCAATTCCAAATGCAAGTTTTGGTGAGTCACTTCGAGAAGCTTGTTGATCGGAAGTTGGAGGTGCTACATCAGAGGATTGATAACTTGGGGAATCAATGAAGCCCAAGGATGGTCCATGATAACCCATGGCGAGCTCTGGCACCACGTCTCCCCCACTTCATGGAGGAGGAGACGGAAAACCTTAATGGTGATTTTGAGGATGTCCCCCAAAGGAGGAGGTTGTACCAACAACAAAGAGGAGGAAAAAGGAGACAACATGATGATGACCGACTTGGCGGGATCAAGGTGAAGGTCCCTTTATTTCAAGGGAAAAGAGATCCGAAAGCATACTTGGAGTGGGAGATGCAGATCGAGCAAGTCATTTCTTGTCATACCTATTCCGAGGAGAAAAAGGTAAAAATTCCAGCCCATGAATTCATTGATTATGCATTAATATGGTGGGATCAAGTTCAAAAAGAGAGATCTCGATATGGAGGACGTCCTATCCAAACTTGGGAAGACATGAAGTTTTTCATGTGGAAGTGCTTTGTTCCCTCATACTACCATAGAGATCTCCACAACAAACCTCAGAGGATCACCCAAGGGAGTAAGACCGTAGAGGATTACTATAAGGAGATGCAAATTGCCATGATTCAGGAAAATATTGAGGAATATCCAAAGGAAAACATGGCACGGTTTTTACATGGGCTCAATTTGGAGATTTTGGATCAAGTAGAGATGTACCACCATGTAGAGAAACAAGATATGATCCACCAAGCCAGAATATTGACCAAAAAATCAAAAGGAGGAGCAACATGATGAAACCCACTACCCCTTTCACACCGTGGAGAAATCTGAGGAAGGAGATTGGTGAACCATCAAAGGCAAAAGAAGTGGTTGATCGCAAAAGTGACAAGGTAATTCTTCCACCTAAGAATCCTACTTTTGAGGCTAACCAAACTAGGAATCGGGATATTCTGTGTTTCAAATGTCAAGGAAGGGGTCACATTGCTAGTGAGTGCCCAAGCTGGCGCACCATGACCATCAACAGGTATGGAGAATGGGAGATCGATGGAGAGAGCTCGGTAGAGGAGGAGGAAGAATCTCCAGAAATTGATAGTGGAGAGTGTACAGAATATAGTGAGATTCTTGTCACTAAGAGAGTTCTAAGGGCACAAATGACTGTGGGAGAGAAGGAGCAGTGGGATAACCTTTTCCATACATGGTGAAAGATCCATGGGAAGGTATGTTGTGTTATTATTGATGAAGGAATCTGTAGTAATGTTGTGAGTACCGAGTTAGTAGAGAAGCTGGGACTTCCTACTTTGAAGCATTAACATCCACATCAGCTTCAGTGGTTGAATGATTGCGGGGAGCTGAAGGTCACAAAGCAAGTGAAGGTACTATTCACCATTGTGAAGTACAAAGATGAGGTATTGTGCGATGTTGTTCCTATGAAGGCATTCCATTTGTAGTTGGGACGACCGTGGCAGTATGATAAACATGTTACCCATGATGGTTTCTTGAATCGTCACTATTTTGTACTCCGAGGGGAACCTATAACCCTCAACCCTATGTCCCCCAAACAAATTCAGGAATATCAAATTTTGAGAGAGAAGAAAAAAATGAGTGATGAGGAAAAAAAGAGTGAAAATGAAAAAGGAGAAAATGAGGGAAAGAGATAAAATCAGAGAAGAAAAGAAATGGAGAGCAAAGAAAAATCAAGTGGGAAAAAGAATTTGAGAGAAGAGAAAAGCGTGATGTTGGAAAAAATGAGTGAGGTTAAGGAAGCTTTGTTTTCACAACAAACCCTCCAAGTACTCATGTACAAAAAGGTGTTACAAAATACTAACGACTTACCCCATTTTCCAAATGTTGTTGAGTCCTTGTTGCAGGAGTATAATGATGTCTTTCTGTAAGAGGTGCCACTAGGTTTGTCACCCATTAGAGGTATTGAGCATCAAATTGACCTCATACCTGGAGCATCACTACCGAACCGCCCTGCATATCACACCAACCCGGAAGAGACAAAAGAAATTCAAAGGCAAGTTCATGAGCTGTTGGATGTGGGATATGTGAGAGAGATCCTTAGACCTTTTTTGGTAACGGTGCTTCTAGTACCAAAGAAGGATGGAACATGGAGAATGTGCATTGACTGTAGATCCATCAATAAAATCACAGTTAGGTATCATCATCCTATCCCTAGGGTAGATGATATGCTAGATGAATTAAATGGTTCAACTATTTTCTCAAAAATTGATTTAAGAAGTGGATACCATCAAATTAAAATGAAAGAAGGAGTTGAGTGGAAAACGGCATTTAAGACAACACATGGACTTTATGAATGGTTAGTCATTCCCTTTGGTCTCACCAATGCACCTAGCACATTTATGAGGTTAATGAATCATGTCTTACGTGCATGCATTGGAAAAAATTTGGTAGTTTACTTTGATGATATTATTGTGTATAGTAGGAATTTGCATGAACATGTAGATCACTTATGAAAAGTCCTAGAGGTTTTAAGGAAAGAAAACTTGTTTGGAAACATAAATAAGTGTGAATTTTTTCTCGATAAGATTGGTTTCCTTGGATTTGTTGTGAGCGGCAATGGAGTTGAAGTGGATACCGAGAATATAAAAGTAATAAAAGAATGCCCAACTCCATCCTCTGTAGGATAGGTAAGAAGTGTTCATGGTATTTCTAGTTTTTATAGGAGATTATTGAAAGAATTCAACACACTGGAAGCACCGTTGAACGGGTTGACAAAGAATAATGTTCCTTTCAAATGGGGGTAAACTCAAGAGAAGGCCTTCCATGCTCTCAAGGAGAGACTCAACCATGCCCCTCTACTTGTACTTACGGACTTTGGTAAGACCTTTAAAATTGAATGTGATGCAAGTGGAATTGGCATAGGAGGAGTACTCATGCATGAAGGTAAGCATATTGATTGTTTTATTGAGAAGTTAAATGGCCCAACTCTAAACTATGCTACATATGATAAAGAGTTTTCTGCATTGTTTAGAGTACTAGAGACATGGAAACACTATGTTTGGCCTAAAGAATTTGGGATCCATTCTGATCACGAGGCTCTTAAATACCTTAGGAGCCAACATAAACTAAATAGGAGACATTCTAGATGTATGGAATTCATTGAATCATTTCCATATGTCATCAAGCACAAAAAGGGTAAAGAAAATATGGTGGCTGATGCACTTTCACATTGATATTCTCTTTTATCCTTGATGGATACAAAAATCCTTGGTTTTGAATACATTAAGGATTTATATGCCACTGATAGTGATTTTAGAGAACCTTATGAACATTTCAAACCTGGAGTTATTTGGGAAAAGTTCTATTTACATGGTGGATTCTTATTCCGGATTGATAAGTTTTTCATTCCCAATTTCTCTATTCATTTACTTTTACAAAAGGAATCACATTCGGGTGGGTTAATGGGACATTTTGGTGTTTTGAAAACTCTTTTTATTCTTAATGAGCATTTTTATTGGCCTAGGAAATCTAGAGATGTCGAGAAATTTGTGGGAAAGTTCATTGTTTTCTATAAATCCAAATCAAAACAGAAACCACACAGACTATATCTTCCTCTCCCAATCCCCAACACCCCTTAGGAGGACATATCAATGGACATTATTGTGGGGTTACCATGGACCAAGAGGGGGAGAGATTCCATTTTCGTTGTGGTGGATCGATTTTCAAAAATGGAATATTTTATTCCTTATCACAAAACTGATGATGTCGCTAACATTGCAACACTTTTATTTCAGGAAGTAGTCAAGATTCATGGAATTACAAGGATGATTGTGTCGGATCAAGACACAAAATTCCTCATCTACTTTTGGAAGACATTATGGAGAAAACATGGAATGACGTTACTATTTTCCACTACTTTTCATCCGCAAACAGATGGACAAACCGAGGTGGTGAATTGGACACTATCGTCCCTTCTGCGAACCATTGTGAAGAAGAACATAAAGAATTGGGAGGAGTGCCTTCCACATGTTGAATTCGCATATAACAGGGCCAATCATTCCACTACTCAATATTCTCCATTTGAAATTTTTTACAGCTTTAACCCCCTTGCCCCTATTGATCAAGTTCCTTGGCCTTTGCAGGAAGCAGTCAATATGGATGTGAAAGGGCGTGTAGAATTCATCAAGAAAATCCATGAAAAGGAAAAGTTAAATATCGATCAGATGACCTAGAAATACATTGATCGTGCAAATAAGGGTTGCAATAAAATATTGTTTGAGCCCGGTGACCTAGTCTGGGTTCATATGCGGAAGGAAAGATTTCCCGACAAGCAGAAATCAAAACTCATGCCACGTGGTGATGGACCTTTCCGAGTGCTTGAGAAGATTAACAAAAATGTTTGTAAGATAGATTTTCCATGTGAGTATGGTGTAAGTGCCACATTCAATGTTTCTGATCTTTCTCCTTTTTTGGGTGTAGAGGATGAAGAGTCGAGGACGAATCCTTTTCAATAGGGGGAGGATGATGCAAATCATGTTGATGCGAACCATGTTGAAGGAACTGGGCCAATTACCCAAGTGGAGGAGTTAGATTTTCAAGGCCCGATGACGCGTGGGATATTAAAGAGGCTCAATGCTATAATGGGCACACATCTTGCTTCATTAAAGTCCTAATGGATCTTTCCTTGCATGGATGGAGAAAATGGGCATATAGTATCACTTATTCAAGCCCAAAATTGATGTTTAATTCTTGGACCACATGGTTGCATGAATTTGGATGCCTTTCCCATATGAAGGATTCTAGAAATGGCATATTTGGACACCAAAGTCAAATCTGGTGGGTTATGCACTCAAAGTCAAATCTTGTGGGCTATGTTGGAAAGTTGTGTGCTAATTTTCCAAAAGTCTTTGTTGGATTTTATCTTTTTGACTTTTAAGGGGACAAGGTAGGTTTAGAATTTATTACTTTAGGTTATTAGACCCTTGACCACTATATCACCCCCTTGGCTATAAATAGGCACACCATGGCATTGTATTTTCATTCAAGACTTAATTAAGAGATTATGCTTTGTTTCTCTCCATTGTGTGAGAATTGATCTGAATTTCCCCCTTGCTCTTGTACATTCTTGCCTTGTCAATCTACAAGTTAGATTAGTGATCCAAGATCACTAATCCACCAATTATGTGCCTCAACCCAAGTTCGTTGTCGTGTGGATTGGCTATCACATACCTCCCTTGAGTGTGTTGTCTAAGTAGTAGGTCGCGCTTCTTATAGCGTTGATTGAGTACTTGCATCCGCTATCCGTACCCATCATTCTCCACTTACCCCAAAACAGCATCCTCCATCTGCCGCCCTATGCCGTGAAGATCGAGCCACCCCGTGCGTCTCACATCAATGGGTGTGTTTTCATTTTTTATGCTTTGTTAGTGTTATTTTAGCATTTTTTGGGGCTTTGTTGCGTTTTGTGGGTTCTGATGTATTTTCCGTTTTTTATAACAATTTTTAGGGTTTATGTGACGTTGTTAGTGGATTTAGTGATTTTTAGTGGTTTTTAGGGTTTTAAGGGTTTCATAGGGTTTTTAGGGTTTCTAGGCATTTTTAGGAATTTTAGGGTTTTTTTGGCATTTTTAGGGTTTTTAGGGTTTTTAGCGTTTTTTGAGGTTTTTTGAAGTTTTTAGGGTTTTTAAGGTTTGTTTTCGGGTTTTTTCTATTTTTCTTGTTTTTAGGGGTTTTAAGGTTATGTAGGGTTTTTAGGATTTTTAGGGTTTCTGTGGTTTCTTAGGGTTTTTTAGGGTTTTAGTGTTTTTTGGGTTTTTAGGGTTTTTTAGGGTTTTGTTAGGTTTCGCCGGGTTTGTTGGGGTTTTTTGAGAGTATTACAGTTTTTAACGGTTTAATATCATTTTTGTTGTATATTATGGTTTTTAGGTAATTTGTAGCTTTTATTGTGGTCTAGTAGGATTTTTAGGGTTTATTACGATTAATTATTGTTTATTAGGGTTTAGTAGTGGGCTTTAGGGTTTATTAGGGATTATTATGATTTATTATTGGTTTGTGGGGTTTGTTAGGATTTATTAGTCGTTATTAGAGTGATTTAGGGTGTCTAAGGGTTTGTTAGAGTTTCTAAGGGTGTGTTAGGGTATCTAAAGGTGGTTTATGGTTTTTATGGGCGGGTTAGGGTTTCTAATGGTATACTATGGTTTCTAGGGGTTTTTAAGGCTGTGTTAGGTTTTCTGTGGGTGTGTTGGGGTTTCTAAGGGTGTGATTGGGTTTCTAAGGGTGTGTAAGGGTTTCTAAGGGTGTGTTAGGGCTTCTAAGGGTGTGTTAGTGTATCTTAGGTTTGCTTAGGGTGTTTTTTGGGTTTTTAGGGTTTTGTTAGGGTTTCTTATGGTTTTTAGGGGTTTTTTAGGGCTTCTTCTAGGTTTTTTTGGGATTATTGGAGTTTCATAGTGCTTCTTGAGGTTTTCTAGGGCTTGTTAGGTTTTGTTAGGGTTTTTTAGGGTTTGTTAGGGGTTGTTATGTTTTTTAGAATTTTTTGGGGTTTGTTAGGGTTTGTTAGGGTTTGTTAGGGTTTGTTGGGGTTTGATAGTGTTTGTTAGAGTTTGTTAGGGGTTTTTAGGTTTTTTCATGGTTTTTAATGGTTTTTAGTGTTTATGGGGTTATTCATGGTTTTTTAGGGTTATTTAGTTGTTCATGGTTGTCATAGATGTGTAGATCTAGTCTCAAGCTTCAGTTTGATATGTGGTAGAGGTGAAACAGACACCCAGAGAAGAAGTTATGGTCCTTTTGAGGGCTTAAGGACCTTTTGGGAATTTAGGACCATGATAAGGTGTTCCTATTGGTCACAAATGTGTAATTCTAGTCGAAAGATTATATTTGATATATGGTAGAGGCAAAACAGACTCCCGAAGTAGAGGTTATTGTCTTTTTGAGGGTTTAAGTACCTTTTTGGGCCTTCAAGGATGTTAGAAGGTGCTTCAGTGGTTATAGAAGTGTAGGTCCAGTTGCAAGCTTTGATTTGATATGTGGTCGAGGCAAAAGAAGCACCCATAGAAGAAGTTATTGCAAAACGGACACGAGATGCCAATATTTTGACCATGAAAAGGGATTTTGGGTCTTTTGGGGGGTTGAATAATGTCAGAAAGGGTTCTAGTGTTTACCAATGTGTGTATCTTTCCACAATATTCGATTTGATATGTAGTAGAGCCAAAATGAACACACGTAGCAGAAGTTATTGTCGTTTCAAATTCAGCAACTCTCCTAGCGCCTAAACCCCTAAGAAACTTGCAACTCACTTTTTCTCAAGTTGTCCATTTGAGCTCTAACACATATCAAATCAAAATTAGCGAATAGATCTACGGAGAAGGATGACTTGAACATAATTCAAGTCATTTTTGAGACCCTAAAATCCTATAAACCCATCAGAAGTCCTACAAAACTCCATTTCCGTGTACGGATCCCTATCAAATGTTTCTTAAAATGGTCATAACTTCTGATCTGTGTGTCTTTTCGGCCTCCGACACCTATTTTTATCATAGTTATTTCCATGAGATTCAGTTTGACTATTCATAGACCGGAAATGGACACCCGAATAAGAAGTTATTCCTTTTTCAATGACTCTGTGATTTGTTAGGTTTTTCGAGACCCCATTTCTATCATTTTTGTCATGTATGTTATTTTTTCAAACAACTATAACTTATTAAAACTATTATTATTATTATTATCATCATCATCATCTCATCCACATGAACATGCACATGTACGTGCGTAATTATTATATTTTTATTACCATGCACGTGCACATGCAATGCACACAAGTTATTTTATTATCACATTTGATGTTATTATTATTGTTGTTATTATTATTGTGGTTGTTGTTGTTTTTGTTGTTGTTGTTATTGTTATTATCATCACATGAAAATTCACATGCGAGTGCACATACAGGCACATTCATTGCACGTGTGTTATTCTATTATCACATGTGTTGTTATTAATATTATTATTTTTATTATTAATATAATCATCATCACATGAAAATTCAATGCACAGGCGTTATTATTTATTACCATGCATGTGCACACTTAATGCACATGCAATATTCTATTATCACATGCATTGGTACTACTACTATTATCACCACTACTACTAGTATTACTACTACTGTTATTATTACTATCAGTACATGCAAATGTAGATGCATGTGCGTTATTATTTATTATTTATTACCATTCACGTGCATATGCAATGCACTTGTATTATTATTTTATTATTATTATTATCACAATTATTATTATTATTATTATTATTATCATCATCATTATTATTATCATTATCACATGCAAATGCACATGCATGTGCGTTTTTATTTATTATTCCATGCACGTGCATGCATTATTATGATTATTATTACAATTATTATTATTATTATTATTATCATCAAATGTAAATGCACATGAACATGTATGTTCATTCTTATTTATAATTATTTATTTATTATTTACTACTATGCATGTGCACATGAAATGCACTTGCGTTATTCTATTATTATTATTATTATTATTATTATTATTATTATTATTTATGGTTTGTGTCATCAAATACAATTCCCCAAGCACGTGGGTTGTTATTTATTATTTATTACATTGCTTGTACACGTGTCATTATAATTATCATTAAATGTAAATGCACATGCACGTGCATTATTATATATTATTTATTATCATGCACATGAAAATGCAAAGTACTTGCGTTATTCTATTATCACATGTGTTATTATTATTTATTCTCATGGACATGCACACGCAATGCACTTGCATTATTATTTTATCACATGTGTTATTATTTATTATTTATTATCATTCACAAGAAAAAGCACATTCATGTGGACTTTGTTATTATTTATTGTTTATTACCATGCACATGCACATGCACTAGGATGTGTGTTATTAATTATTATTTATTATCATTCACATGCACATGTACATACACATGCAATTCACATGCATTATTATTTATTATCATTCACATGCAAATGTCCAGGAATATGCACATGCACTTGCATTATTACTATTATTATTATTAGAGGTATTTTTAGGCTTTACTTGAATTTTTTAGAATTTTTAGGTGTTATTAACATTTATTATGGTTTGTTAGGGTTTTAGGGTTTTAAATGGTATATTAGAGTTTTTTAGGGTTTAGTGGGGGTTATTAGGATTTATTTAGGGTTTATTATGGCGTGTTATGGTTTATTAGGGTTTATTATGTATTTTTAAGGTTTTAGTAGGACTAAGTTGAGTTTATTAGGGTATGTTATGGTATATTATGGTATATTTGGGTATGTTTAGGATTTATTAGGGTTTATTATCGTTCATTATGGTTTATAAATTTTTAAGATGGTATATTAGGGTTTTTAGGGTATAGTAGTGTTTATTAGGGTTTATTAGTGCTTTTAAGCTCTGTTAGGTTTACTAACATTTAATAGGGGTTTTAGGGATTTTTAATGGTATATTTCCATTTTTAGGGTTTAGTGAAAATAGTGTGTTAAGGTTTATTAGGGTTCAGTAGGTATTTTTGGGGTTTTATTAGGGTTGAGTAGGTATCGTTAAAGTTTTATTAGTGTTTATTAGGGTTGAGTACAGTTTATTAGGGTTTGTTAGGGATTTTTAGGGTTTACTTGGGTTTGTTAGTGTTTTTATTAGGGTATATGAGTGTTTTTTAGTTTTTGTTAATATATATGAGGGTTTTTTTGGACTTTTTAGGCTTTATTAGCATGTTTTTAGTGTTTGTGAGCATTTTTTATGGTTTAGGTTTTATTAGAATTTATTATCGTTTATTTGGGTTTCTTGGTCATTTTAATGGTTTTTTTTCATTTTTTTGTTTATTGGGGTTTAGTTGGGTTTTATTAGGTTTTATTATGGTGTGTCAAGATTTATTAGGGTTTAGAAGGTACTTCTAGGGTTTTATAAAGGTTTTATTAGGTTTTATTAGTTTTTATTAGGATTTATTAGGGATTTTTAGTGTTTATTATGGTTTGTTAGGGGTTTATTAGTTTTTTTTGTTTTATTATGTTATATTAGTGTTTGTTAAGTCTTTTTTGATAATATATCATTTTCTATTATTTGTGAGCGTTTTTTTGTGAGTGTTATTAGGGTTTCTTACATTATATTAGAGTTTATTATGGTGTATTATTTTTGCAGGGTATTTTTAAGGTATATTAGCGTTTTTTGTCTTTATTAGGTTATATTAGCATTTTTAGGTCTTTTTAGGTAATAAAGCATGTTTTTATTGTCTGTGTACTTTTTTGTATTGTTTGTTAGCGTTTTTAGGGTTTATTAGGTTATATTAGAGTTTATAAGGGTTTCTAGGTCTTTTTTAAGATATACTAGAATTTGTTTCCATTATTAGGGTTTTGTAGAGTTTTATTAGGGGTCATTATGGTGTGTTAAAGTTTTTTAGTGTTGAGAAGGGTTTATTTTGATTTATTTATGGTTTATTAGTGATTTTTAGTGTTTTTTGTGGTTTATTATGGGTTATTAGTGTTTATTAGTGTCTATTAAGGTTAGTTAGGGTTTTTTAGGTTTTCTTAATGTGTTTTTAGGGTTTATTAGGTTCTATTATCATTTATTAGGGTTTATTAGGTATTTTTGGGGTTTCATTAGGGTTGAGTAGAGTCTATTAGGGTTTTTAGGGATTATAAGGCATTTTTAGGGATTATTAGAGTTTATTAGGGGTTTATTAGGGTTTAATTTTTTATATTATCGTATATTAGGGTTTAATATTTTTGAGGGTTTTGAAGCGTCTTTAGGGTTTTTGTAGAATTTTTTAGTGTTTGTGTAGTGTTGTGTGAGTTTATGTAGCATTTTTAGTGTTTATGTAGCACTTTTAGGGTTTAGTTTGCGATTTTAGGTTTTATGTAGCATTTTTTAGGGTTTATGTAACATTTTTAGGATTTATGTAGCATGTTTATAGTTTTTGATTTATGTAGCGTTTTTTAGGGTTTATGTTTCTTTTTCTGGGTTTATGTAGAGTTTTTAGGGGTGATGTACCTTTTATGTTGCATGTTTTAGGGTTTATGTAACGTTTTTTGGGTTCATGAAGTGGTTTTGGGGTTTATATTGTGTTTTTAGGTTTTATGTATCATTTTTAAGGTTAATGTTGCATTGTTTAGGGTTTATGTTACAGTTCTATGGTTTATGTTGTTCTTTTTTTGTTTATGTAGCGTTTTTTGGGTTTATGTTGTGTTTTTTGGGTTTATGTTGCATTTTTAGGGTTTATGTTGCATTTTTAGGGTTTATGTAACGTTTTTTGGGTTTATGTATCAATTTTTTTCCTTTTTTAGGGTTTTAATGGTTATTTATGGTTTGTAGTGGTTTTTAGGGTTTTTAAGGATTGTTAACAGATATTTATAGTTTTTATGGTATTTGATGGGTTTTTAATGGTTTTTTGGGGGGGTTTTAAGGGTTTAATTATTTTTTCGGGATTGATACAGGTTGTTAGGATTTTTAGTGTGTTTTAGGGTTTATTTGGGTATTGTAGTGGTTTTTAGGGTTTATGTAATGTGTTTTAGCATTTTTTTGGGTTCTTCAAGGTTTTTAGTGTTCTTTAGAGTTTATTATGGTCTTTTAGAGTTTATTAGGGTTATTTAGGGGTTAGTAGCGTTCATATGATTTTTGACGGTTTATTAGTGTTTTTATTGTATATTAGGGTTTTATTGGGCTTTTGTAGGCATTAATAGCCTTTTCTAGGGTTTATCAACCTTTTTTAAGGTAATTTAGGATTTATTAGGGTTTCTTAAGGTTTGTTTTATTCATTAGGGTTTATTAATGTGTATTTGGTTTTATTACGATTTATTAGGTTTTATTATGATTTGTTAGGGTTTATTGCGGTTTATTAGGGGTTTGTTATGGTTTTTTTAGTTTGTTACGATTTATTTGTCTTTGTTAGGATTTGTTACGAATTATTTGGGGTTTTTAGGGTTTGTTACGATTTATTATGGGGTTATTAGTATTTTTAGGGTTTATTAGCGGGTTCTAGGGTTTTGTAGGCTATTCTTTGGCGGGTTTTGTAGTGTTTTGTCAGGTTTGTTATGGTTTTTTGTGATTATTAGGATTTATTTTGTTTCAATAGTGTTTTTATTGTATATTAGGGGTTTTAGGGATTTTGTAACATTTATTAGAGTCTAATAGACTTTTATAAGGTTTATTACATGTTATTATGATTTATTACTGTTTATTTGTGTTTTAGGGTTTAATAGTGGGTTTCAGGTGTTATTTGGGTTTATTAGTGGTTCTAAGGGGTTATTAGTGGTTGTTAGGGTTTGTTGGGTTTTGTTATGGTTTGTTAGGACGTGTGATATTTTATTATCACACATGTTATTATTATCATTATTATCATTATCATTATTATCATTATCATTATTATAATTATCATTGGTGTTATTACTATTATTATTATTATTATTATCGTCACATGGAAATGCAAATACACATGAATTATTATTTATTATTTATTATATATTATTTATTTCCATACACGTGCATATGTTGTTGTTATTATTATTATTATTATTACTAGTATTATTATTATTAATATCATCACTTGCAAATGCACATACATTTCTGATATTATTTATTACCATGCACACGCACACGTAATGCACCTACATTATTCTATTATCACATGCATTTTTATTGTTATTGTTATTATTACTATTATTGTTATTATTTTTATTATCATCAAATAAAAATGAAAATGCACATGCATTATTATTTATTACCATACACGCACACATTCAATACATGTGCGTTATTCTATTATCACATGCGCTATTATTACTAATATTACTATTATTGTTATTATTATCGTCACGTACGCTATGAGTTATTATTTATTATCATGCACTGCACATGCAGTGCACGTGCATTATTCTATTATCACATGTGATGTTTTTGTTGTTCTTATTATTATTATTACTATTATTATTATTATTATTATTATTAACATCCCATGCACATGCACATGAACCTGCACGAGCATTATTATTTATTGTTTATTACCATGCACGTGCACGTACAATGCACACATGTTATTTTATTATCACATATGTTGTTATTCTTATTCTTATTATTATTGTGGTTATTGTTGTTATTTTTATTATCATCACATGAAAATGCACATGCAAGGCACATACAAATACATAAACATGCACATTCAATGCACGTGCATTGTTCTATTATCACATGCATTGTTATTATTATTTTTAATATTATTATTTTTATCATCATCATCATCATCACATGAAAATGCAATGAATGCGCGTTATTATTTATTACCATGCACGTGCACATGTAATGCACATTCAATATTCTATTATCACATGCATTGGTACTAATACTATTATCACTACTACAACTATTGTTGTTGTTGTTGTTATCATCACATGAAAATGCAGATGCACCTGCGTTATTATTTATTATTTATTACCATGCACGTGCATATGCAATGCACTGATATTATTCTTTTCTTATTATTGTTAATATTATTACAGTTTTTGTTATTATTATTATTATCATTATCATTATTATTACCATTATCAAATGCATATCCACATGCATGTGCATTGTTATTTATTATTTATTACCATGCACATGCATGCGTTATTATTATTATTATTATTATTATTACAATTATTATTATTAATATTATTATAAAATGTAAATGCACATGCACATGCATGTGCAATCTTATCTACTATTATTTATTTATTATTTACTATTATGCACGTGCACATGAAATGCACTTGCGTTATTCTATTATTATTATTGTTGTTGTTGTTGTTGTTGTTGTTGTTTGTATCATCAAATACAAAATCACATGCACGTGCGTAGTTTTTTATTATTTATTACCATGCACATGCATGCATCATTATCATTATCATTACATGTAAATGCACATACATGTGCGCTATTATATATTATTTATTACCATGCACATGAAAATGCAATGCACTTTCATTATTCTATTATCACATGTGTTATTATTATTTATTCTCATTCACATGCACACACAATGCACTCGTGTTATTCTATTATCACATGTGTTATTAGTTATTATTTATTATCATTCACATGCAAATGCACATTCATGTGGACTTTGTTATTATTTATTGTTTATTGCCATGCACATTCACATGCACATGCACATCCACATCCACATCCACAAGCACATGCACATGCACTTGGATGTGCGTTATTATTTATTATCATTCACATGAACATGCACATACACATGCTACTCACATGTGTTATTATTTATTATTTGTTATTTATTATCATTCACATGCAAATGTGCATGCATATGCACATGCACGTGCATTATGATTTATTATTTAAACAATGCACATGCATATGCACATGCACGTGTGTTATTACTACTATTATTATTAGAGGTATTATTAGGGTTTACTATCATTTTTTAGTATTTTTAGGTGTTATTAACTTTTATTATGGTTTGTTAGGGTTTTAGGGGTTTTTAATGGTATATTAGCATTTTTTAGGGTTTGGTGGGGGTTAATAGAATTTTATTAGGGTTTATTAGGGTTTGTCAAGGTTTATTAGGGTTTATTAGGTATTTTTAGGGTTTTATTAGGATTGGTTTGGGTTTATTTGGGTATATTATGGTATATTATGGTATATTTGGGTATGTTTAGGATTTATTATGGTTTATTATTGTTCATTATGGTTTATTAATTTTTAAGAGGGTATATTAGGGGGTTTTAGTGTTTAGTAGTGTTTATTCAGGTTTATTAGCTCTTTTAAGCTGTGTTAGGTTTTAGTAGCATTTATTAGGGGTTTTAGGGATTTTTAATGGTATATTTGCATTTTTTAGGGTTTAATGGGATTTATTATGGTTTATTATGGTGTGTTAAGGTTTATTAGGGCTGATTAGGTATTTTTATGGTTTTATTAGGATTGAGTCGGTATCTTTAAGGTTTTATTAGGGTTCATTAGTGCTGAGTATAGTTTATTAGGGTTTATAAGGTATTTTTAGGGTTTATTAGGGTTTGTTAGTGTTTTTATTTGGGTATATGAGTGTTTTCTAGTTTTTGTTAATATATAAGAGGGGTTGTTATGAATTTTAAAGTTTTATTAGCGTGTTTTTAGTGTTTGTGAGCATTTTTAATGGTTTAGTAGCTTTTATTTTAATTTATTATGGTTTATTAGGGGTTCTGGGGCTCTTTAATGGTTTGTTTGCGTTTTTTTTGTTTTTTGGAGTTTAGTTGGGTTTTATTAGGTTTTGTTATGGTGTGTCAAGGTTTATTGTGGTTGAGATGGTATTTTTAGGGTTTAATTAGGGTTTAATTGTGGTTTATTAGTTTTTATTAGGGTTTATTAAGGATTTTTAGGGTTTATTCATTTTTGTTAGGGGTTTATTAGTTTTCTTGTTTTATTAGGTTATATTAGTTTTTGTTAGATCTTTTTAGATAATATTGTGTGTTTTTATTATTTGTGAGCATTTTGTTTTTGTTTGTGAGCTTTTTAGGGTTTATTAGGTTATATTAGTGTTTATTATTGTTTATCCAAGTTTCTAGGGATTTTTTAAGGTATACTAGAATTTTTTTTCTTTATTTGGGTTTTGAAGGGTTATATTAGGGGTTATTATGGTGTGTTAAGATTTTCTAGGGTTGAGTAGGGTTTATATGGCTTTATTTTTGGTTTATTAAGGATTTTTAGGGTCTGATTGGGATTTATTAGGGTTTATTAGTGTTTGTTAGTGTCTATTAGTGTTGGTTAGGGTTGTTTAGGTTTTTTTAATGGGTTTTTAGGGTTTATTAGCTTTTATTGTCATTTAAAGGGGTTTGTTTGGTATTTTGGAGTTTTATTAGGGCTGAGTAGAATTTCATTAGATTTATAGGGATTATAAGGTGTTTTTAGGGATTATTAGTGTTTATTAGAGGCTTATTAGGGGTTTATTAGTGTTTAATTTTTTATATTATGGTATATTAGGGATTAATAATTTTGATGTTTTTGAAGCGTCTTTAGGGTTTTTGTAGTATTTTTTAGGGTTTGTGTAGCGTTTTTAGAGTTTATGTATCATTTTAAGTGTTCATGTAGCATTTTTAGGGTTTAGTTAGTGGTTTTAGGTTTTACGTATCATTTTTAGGGTTTATGTAATGTTTTTAGTGTTTATGTAGCGTGTTTAGGGTTTTGGTTTTATGTAGCATTTTTTAGGGTTTATGTTGCATTTTCTGGGTTAATGTAGCGTTTTTAGGGGTGATGTAGCCTTTATGTTGCATTTTTTAGGGTTTATGTAACTTTATTAGGGTTCATGTAGTGTTTGTAGGGTTTATATTGTGTTTTTAGGTTTTATGTAGCGTTTTTTAATGGTTATGTTGCATTTTTTAGGGTTATGTTGTGTTTTTAGGGTTTATGTTATAGTTCTAGGGTTTATGTAGTGATTTTAGGGTTTATGTAGCGTTTTTTGGGTTTATGTTGCGTTTTTTGGTTTATGTTGCATTTTTGGGGTTTTTGTTGCATTTTTAGGGTTTATGTAATGTTTTAGGGTTTATGTTTCTTTTTGAAGCCTTTTTAGTGTTTTAATGGTTGTTTATGGTTTGTACTGTTTTTAGGGGTTTTAAGGGTTGTTAACAGGTGTTTATGGTTTTTTATGGTATCTGAGTGCTTTTTAATTTTTTTTTGGGGGGGGGTTATGGGTTTATTGTTTTTTGGGAATGATAGGGGTTGTTTGGGTTTTTTGTGTGTCTTAGGGTATGTTTGGGTATTGTAGCAGTTTTTAGGGTTTATATAATGTGTTTTAACATTTTTTTGGGTTCATTAGGGTTTTTAGTGTTCATTAGAGTTTAATATGGTACTTTAGGGTTTAGGGTTTATTAGGGTTCTTTTGGGTTTATTAGTGTTCTTTAGAATTTGTTACAGTTTATTAGCATTTTTTATTATATATTAGGGTTTTATTGGGATTTTGTAGGCATTAATATCTTTTTTTGGATTTATCAACCTTTTTTAGGGTTATTTAGGATTTATTAGGGTTTATTAGGTTTTATTAGTGTTTGTTTTATTTATTAGGGTTTATTAACGTGTATTTGAGTTTATTACTATTTATTAGGGTTTATTATGATTTGTTAGGGTTTATTGGGGTTTATTTGGGGTTTGTTATGATTTGTTACGATTTATTTGGTGTTGTTAGGATTTTTTACGATTTATTTGTGTTGTTATGGTTTGTTACGAATTTTTTCAGGTTATTAGGGTTTTTAGGGTTTATTAGTTGGTTTTAGGGTTTTGTAGGCTATTATTTTGAGATTTTTGTAGTGTTTGGTCGAGTTTGTTTGGGTTTTTAGTGATTATTAGGGTTTATTATGGTTTAATAGTGTTTTTATAGTATATTCAGGGTTTAGGGAATTTTTTGCATTTATTATGGTCTAATAGAGTTTGTTAGAGTTTATTACAGGTTATTACAATTTATTAGTGTTTGTTAGGGTTTTTAGGGTTTAATAGTGGGTTTTATGGGTTATTATGGTTTATTAGTGGTTCTTAGGGGTTATTAGTGGTTGTTAGGGTTTGTTAGGTTTTGTTAGGGTTTTTAGGGTTTGTTACTGTTTGTTTGAGTTGTTCGGGGTTTTATACGTTTTTTAGGTTTTATGGGTGTATTTGGATTTTTTACGCTTTGTTAGGGTTATTTTAGCATTTTTGGGGTTTTGTTTCGTTTAGTGGGTTTTGAAGCATTTTTTGGGTTTTTGTAGCATATGACAGGGTTTATGTAGCATTATTAGTGGATTTAGTGGTTCTTTAGGGTTTTTAGGGTTCTTTACGGTGTATTAGGGTTTATCTTGATGTTTTTAGGGTTTTCTAGGGGTTTTTAGTGTTTTAAGGTTTTCATAGGGCGGGGTAGGGTTTTGTTAGGAACTTTTAGGATTTTTGGGGTGTTTTAGTGTTTTTATTGTTTTTTTTGGTTTTTTAGGGTTTTTAAGGTTTTTTAAGTTTTTTAGGGTTTTAGGTTTTTTTCGGGTTTTTTAGGTTTTTTGGGTTTTATGGGTTTTAGGGTTGTTTAGGTTTTTTAGGGGTTTTTAGGATTTTATAGGGTTTAAGGGTTTTAATGTTTTTATGGGTTTTAGGGTTTTTATGGGTTTTTATGAGTTTTTAGGGTTTTGTCAGGTTTTTCCAGGTTTGTTAGGGTTTTTTTGTGAAAATTATCATTTTTAATGGTTTAATAGCATTTTTGTTTTATATTTGGGTTTTTAGGAATTTTTTAGCTTTCATTGGGGTGTAATAGGGTTTTTAGGGTTTATTACGATTTATTGGTGTTTATTAGCGTTTAGTAGTGTGCTTCAGGGTTTATTAGGGTTTGTTATGTTATATTATTGCTTAGTAGGGTTTGGTAGAATTTATTAGTTCTTATTAGAGTGATTTAGGGTTTGTAAGGGTTTGTTAGGGTTTCTACGGGTGTTTTAGGATTTCTAAGGGTGGGTTAGGGTTTTTATGGGCGGGTTAGGGTTTTTAAGGGTGTGCTATGGTTTCTATGGGTTTCTAAGGTTGTATTAGGGTTTCTATGGGTGCGTTGGGGTTTCTAAGGGTGTGTTAGGTTTTCTAAGTGTGTGTTAGGATTTCTAAGGGTGTGTTAGGGTTTCTATGGTTGTGTTAGTGTTTATTAAGTTTGCTTAGGGTTTTTTATGTTTTTTAGGGTTTTTAGGGTTATGTTAGGGTTTCTTATGGTTTTGAAGGGGGTTTTAGGGCTTCTTCAGGTTATTTGTGTTAATTGGGGTTTCTTGGTACTTTTTGGGGTTTGTTAGATCTTGTTAGGGTTTCTTAGGGGTTTTGGGGGTTTGTTATGTTTTTAGGGTTTTTTTGGATTTGTTACGGTTTGTTACTGTTTGTTTGGGTTTGTTAGTGTTTTTAGGGCATGTTAGGGTTTTTCATGGTTTTTAATTATTTTAAGTGTTTATGGGGTTATTCATGGATTTTTAGAGTTATTTAGTTGTTCATGGTTGTCACAGATGTGTAGAGCTAGTCGCAAGCTTCAATTTGATGTGTGGTAGAGGTGAAACAAACACCCAGAGAAAAAGTTATGGTCATTTGGGGGACTTAAGGACCTTTTTAGTCTTTAAGAATGTGATAAGGTGTTCCTATTGGTCACATATGTGTAGATCTAGTCGAAAGCTTCGATTTTATATATCGTAGAGGCAAAACGGACTCCCGGAGTAGAAGTTATGATCTTTTGGAGGGTATAAGTACATTTTTGGGCCTTCATGGATGTGAGAAGGTCCTTTAGTGGTTATAGGAGTGTAGGTCTAGTCTCAAGCATCTATTTGATATGCGTTAGAGGCAAAACGGACATGCATAGAAGAAGTTATTGCAAAACGAACACTAGAATATAATCTTTTGACCATCCAAAAGGATTTTGTGTCTTTTTGGGGGTTGAAGAATGTCATAAAGGGTTCCAGTGGTTACCAGAGTGTGTATCTTTTCACAATATTCAATTTGATATGTGGTACAGCCAAAATGAAAACATGTAGGAGAAGTTATTGTCATTTTAAATTGAGCAAACCTCCTAGTTCCTAAAAACATAAGAAACCCGCAACTCACTAAAATAGGCATAACTTCTCCTTCAGGTGTCCATTTGAGCACTTTGACTAGTAAAATACAAGATCGTGAGATGAGTGAGGACCAGGTATAATAGAAACTATGATAAGATCAAAGAAATAGAAGATATATTAGTTATTCCACTCCAAAAAAAATGTCCAACTTCAAACGGCCATAACATTCACTCCAAATTTCTTGTTTGAGCTCTACCACATATCAAATTGAAGGAAGAAAAGATATCTACATAGAAGGATATCTAGAAAAAAGTTCAAGTCATGTTTGGGACCCTAAAATCCCAAAAAATGATCAGAATGCCTCCAAAACTCCATTTCTATGTCTGGATCCCTGTCAATTTTTTCTTAAAACGGTCATAACTTCTGATCTGTGTGTCTGTTCGGCCTCCGGCTCCTGTTTTTATTATAGTTCATTTCATGAGAATTAGTTTGACTATTCATAGAGTGGAAATGGATAGATGAAGAATAAGTTATGCCTTTTTTAAGGACTCTGTGATTTGTTAGGTTTTTCGAGACACCATTTCTAGCACTTTTGGCATGTCTGCTATTTTATCAAACAACTATAACATATTATTACTGTTATTATTATTATTATTATCATCATCTCATGAAAATTCACATGCACATGCACGTGCGTTATTATTAAATTTTTATTACCACGCATGTGCATATGCAATGCACACATGTTATTTTATTATCACATGTGTTGTTATTATAATGTAATTATTATTATTGTGGTTGTTGTTGTTGTTGATGATGATTATGTTGTTGTTGTTCTTATCATAACATGCAAATGAACATCCAAATGAACATACATGCACATTCAATGAACGTTCATTATTCTATTATCACATGCGTTTTTATTATTATTATTATTATTATTATTATTATCATCATCATCATCATCACATGAAAATGCAATGCACGTGAGTTATTATTTATTACCATACACATGCACACGTAATGAACGTGAAATATTCTATTATCACATGGATTAGTACTACTACTATTATCAAAACTACTAATACTATTCTTACCACTGTTGTTATTATTACTATCATCACATTCAAATTTAGATGCACGTGCGTTATTATTTATTATTTATTACCATGTATGTGCATATTCACTACACTTGTATTATTCTTTTATTATTATTAATATTATTATCACAGTTATTATTATTATTATTATCATTATCATTATCATTATCATTATTATTATCATTATCACATGAAAATGCATATACATGTGTTTTTTTATTTTTATTTATTACCATGCACGTGCATGCGTTATTATTATTATTTTTATTACAATTAGTATTGTTAATATTATTATAAATTGTAAGTGAACATGCACATGCATGTGCATTCTTATTTATTATTTGTTTTATTATTTACTACTATGCACGTGCACATGAAATGCACTTGAATTATTCTATTATTATTATTCTTGTTGTTGTTGTTGTTGTTGTTGTTGCATCTATTATTTGTATCATCAAATACAAGTGCACATGCACGTGCTTTGTTCATTATTATTTATTTCCATAAATGAGCAGACGTCATTATCATTATCATTACATGTAGATGCAAATGCACATGAAAATGCAATGCACTTGCATTATGCTATTATCACATGTGTGTTTCATCTGGAAATGGGGATGACCTTGTTTTTTTAAGGTTCTAACATTCCAATCGGTTTCTAACAGGTTTATTCATAGAACCAGAAACACCCAATGATTATATATCCATTTGGACCTATATTCCAAAGGTAGGTGCTCATTAGTTGTGGACCGATGAGGCTTAATAATTTTCATTGGCTGAGAGGATGGGAGTTCAGGCTCATCACACCTTTTTGGGGGGATTATTTCCTACTCCGGGACTCTATTATAGATTTATGTTATGTTCACAAATCCTTATTAATTCACCGAGCATGAAAATGATTTTTCCTATAGATTTGGAAATTATTGATTGATATATATGGGATTTATAAAATCCATTATATGTATTTGAGTTTCTTCATCGATGGAGAATAATCCGTACAAATTAGATATTCTTAGTCAATGGTATCCTTCAATACATTATATAGAAATATCTTGGTCATTATGATGACCATACTGGTTTTAAAGCCACTCACTGAGGCACTTGAAGTTTATTGACATTCAAAAAGACAAGGATTATTTCATATTTGGGATCATACCTGCAGATGGGCTACCTATGTATCCTCGTTAAAAAGGAATAAGAACTCACGTAGTTAAATTAGAAGGATATAGTTTAACATCATATGGGACGGAAAAGAATTAATGAAAGAAGGGATTGAACCTTAGAAATGCTTCTTACATACTCTACTATTAAGGTAGAGATCAAAGTCCACATAGTTTGGGTGAATAAATATGGGGTTTATGCATGGTTAATGGCCCAAAAAGAGATGTCGTGATTACTTTTACACTCTAATCTCATGTGAGTCATGCTCGGTTTTAGAAACAAGAGGTATCCGTAAACCTGACGACTATGCCACAAAATATGCATTCACAAGAAATGATGTCGGGCTTATGAATGTATGACTTCCCAAGTAGATGGAGACGAGGAATTACTTCAGGAAAGAAGCCCGGGAGCAGGGTCCATAATGGTATTTTTACTTTATGGAGATTTGGAGTTTTAACCCGGGGCACACTCCTAAGGAGGATTCCGAAATTAAAGGGGACTTATAACATGGGTCTTAATCCTGAGAAGGGGGCCCAAATTAAAAGGGACTTCTGATTGGGGCTTATTACTGAGATGGAGGAACAAATCGAAAGAAATTAAGATTGGGGCTTACTCTTGAGGAGGATACCCGATGTTAAAGGAATCTATGAATGGGGATTACTCTTGAGAAGGAGGCCCAAATTAAAAGGGACTTATTATTGGGGCTTATTACTTAGAAGGAGTCCCAAATCAAATGAAATTAAGATTGGGGCTTACTCCTGAGAAGGATTCCCACTGTTAAAGGAAACTATGATAGGGGCTTACTCTTGAGAAGGAGGCCCAAGTTAAGGGGACTTGGGGATTACTCCTGAGGAGGATTCCCTAAATAAAAAGGTCTTCTAATCTTAATGGATGAGGTTATATGGAGTAAAACCACTAACCGTAGTGACATAGAGCTTGTATGTCCTGAGGTTTTGGGAGAAGTTCTCATATAATTCCTTTCAGATAAGGAATCAAACAAAAGAACCATTCCATAAATGGCTTTGAAAAGGGGTTCGAGGGATAATATCTTGAAGAGGAGAGGTGAACGGGAGAGGCACACAAATGAAGTTGGCGTGCAAGTATAGGTCGTAGAATTCATTTGGCATGCATTTCATGGCCGCGCAAGTGTACTTTCATGGCATGGGTTCACCTGGGCGACGAATAATTTGTAGGGTAATACTTGGGAGATACTTAACTCATGCCTTTAGTATTATCCTAATATGTTTTCAAAAGGATGGCACTCAAGTTTCATCGAAAGGGTAGGGTGGCGCGCAAGTGTTTCCATGTTTTAAAGAGGTCTGAACACTTAGGTGTGCAAGTGTTGATGAATTCCAAACACTTATGCCTTATTCTACTCCTTCAAGTCTTCTATTCTAGGTAAAAAGTTACCTTATAAACTTTCGGAAGAGTTTGGTTGAATACTAGGGAGACCAAAGCATGAATTTTACTTTTGGAAAATCTGTCAGTGAAATGGGGGCCCAGATGGGCTATTTATAGGCCACCATGCATCTTGGGTGAAAAAACCAAATAGGGAATGCAAGTGAGCTGCGCATCCCATAGGTGGTGTGCAAGTGACTTGCACGCCTCACTCCAAATGGTCTCCTAGATCATGCATTCGTTAACTTTTTTATGTTCTTCAAAGGATGACCCTCTCTGTGCTTAAGGTATTCCCCTTTTCCATTCATTGGACTCTGTGATGGAAAGGAGCATAAAAAAAAAGTCCCCCCTCATAGTTGGATCTGAAAAGGAAAGAGGATCTGGCTCTGAGGTAAAGCTGGAGAAATCAAGGGTCTGTGGCGCGCAAGTTCGTCACGCAGATGCTGGGGTGCACAGGTATGGCACACAGGTTGTCTGGATCGCCTATATATACAGGCTCACTCCTACATAAACTCACTCAGCTTCCAGAAACATAATATCTCGTCATGCAGGTGCTTGTGTCTTCAGTTAATCACCCTTCTGGATTTTGTCACACTTCTGCAGAAGGTATTTGACTTGCTTGCCTTCACTAGGGTGGAAAAACTTACATGACCGGTTTTACTTTTCCATTTTTTTGATTTCCTTCATCAAAATTTCACAAAACAAACTTACTTAAAAGTTTATTGTTTGATCTTTGTGCAGATTCAATGGCTACCAGAAGAATTGGATTAGCTGATGAGTTGGCCAGAAAGAGAATAGTAGACATGATGAACGTCATCGGCCACGAATATTATGTTATATACGATAGCACTCTCCCAAATTTGGCTAAGTACATGAAGAAATATCATGCCAATTTCCCATAGAGCATCCACTTGCCTTTGTATGGATATGGTCATCTGCAAGGAGTTAACATTCCAGAGGCAAAGAATTATATCCCTCATTCCTGGTTTCAAACCTACACCAACTTCTCTTCGGCAAATGTCTCAGTTTCAGGATCATTTTTCAATGCTGGGACAGTGGAGAAGGCATACATAATGCATCATAGCCCATGTGCTCTAGATCTGAACCCTCACACGCCTGAGCTGTAGCCGCATTGCTATCCCTCTATTTTCCCAAATTCTCAGATGGACCAATCTAAGGGATGAAATAAGAGTTGGGATTTCCGTCTTGGAGGAGGTGTGAAGCCGACTTGAATTTGGGCATATTGGGTGCGACAAACCTATGCAGAATTTGTTGATGATCTGAAGGGAGCTTCAATATATGAAACTGTCTGGGCTGGGCAGACATATTTCTACAGGAATGAAAATTTCTTGCCGCATTTATTCATTCGTTGGATCCCGAAAACGAATTATTTCCATATGACTCATGGAGAAGTAGGCATTAGTTTGTGGGAAATCTACAAGATTTTAGGGGCTCCAATTTTGGGAGATATGTATGATGAATTATCCAACCCAAGGTGACCTGGAATGATTCAGAGAAGACTCCGGCTTTGGCTCAAGAGTTAAGTAAAATTTTCTACAAGATTAAGAATACCACCACCACAAAAACCCACTCCAGAAAAGATATTCATCCAGAGGAGTGGATGGACATGTTTCTGATTAAGAAGAGAGAGGAGCTACCTTCCTTCACTAGTACTACTAGTTTCCCTAGAGAAGCATAGAGGGGTGCTCCGAGCACATTTTGGCCAACTCTAGAAGAATGAGAGTTTGATAGGTGGGGGTATGAAGTAAACCATAAAATTCTAGCAAAGACCCATCTGATAGGATTTTTGGCCTTGT
This sequence comes from Viscum album, assembly GCA_963277665.1. Lineage (NCBI taxonomy): Eukaryota > Viridiplantae > Streptophyta > Magnoliopsida > Santalales > Viscaceae > Viscum > Viscum album. The sequence goes on from CAUJRU010000006.1 coordinate 1,414,982, forward strand.
GACTCAGTGTTTACCTTTTACCAGTTCCGGATTCGATAGGAGGTGTGAGGCTGGGGACCTTTTTCATTGCAGCCAAGCTGGATTAAAGGAAGATGGTTGGGTTGGCTAGCCCAGTTTTTGAAAAGATTCATAGGATCTTACTTCATGTTTATATTGGTAAGTCTCCTCTGAGAATAGTGGGACCATTCCAAGTTTAATGGGGATGTATTGCCACCCACTTCAGAACATATGCTGTACAAAGTGGGGTACAGGTTTTTCGATGTTCTTTCTGGTCGTCTATTCATGCCTTTTCTGTAATTTCTCCCTTATCCCTCAATGCTTATAATATCAAAATAAGGCTGAGCATGTTCAAGTAGTTTCACTTATTTCCTTATGTAAATCCACCCACATGGAGATTTTTTGATGATGGAACTGCCATCATAGAGTTAAGGGTATATATACTGGCATGTTGGGATGGTACATTGGCCATGAGGATTGAAGGAGAAATTATATGTGAGGCCTATGCTCAATACAGATCCCCACATCAATTCAAATGTCTGCAGCAAATTACAATATCCCCTCTGGTGCAAGTCAGGTTAGAGAAGCATCGGATGGTTGGTCGTCAACTATGGTTGCTGACATCTATGGAGAAGACTGGGGCAGTATTCGATCTACCAGCTGTTGAAGCAGTAAGTCGATTGACTACATGTTATGCCGAGAGATGGGTATCATAATACCCTGAAGGGGTACTGAATCAACTGGTCCCTCGGGTGGGGATAAAGAATAGAACCATTAGAAAATAATCTCTTCATTTGGAAGGTAACTCTTCCACACCTGGATCTGATTCACCGGATTCCCAGGATGGGGATGATGAGGCTCGAAATGCATCAAAGCGGCATCATGAAGATATAATCCACATGCCAGAGTCAAGAGACCTACTCCATCGACTCCTGGAGAGTTACATCATTGAGGGGATTTAGTCTCCATTATTTTAAAGAGAATCAAGTTTCATTTTCTTATCCTTTATATGTGATTTCGGGAGCTAGGATGAAGTTGATTTCCCAGATTGTAGGACCCTCCTCACGGCCTTCTAGTACGCATTCTGAATATTTACGACCAAAGGCTATCTGGACATGGTGGAATTTATATCATGATGTTGAAACCACCTGGATGAGCTTATGAAAAGGGCTACATATTCCTGGAGTGGGGAATCTCTGGGCTTCCTCTGACATCCTTTTTGAGGACAACCCTAATGAAGTGAGGGATTACATCAAAGAGCTGGAAATGCTCATATATGCCACTGATGAGTTTGTTCCTGTTACCAAGCGGGTGAAGGAAATGATGGTCCATGGTACCATTAAGGGGATTGTTCCTTCATTAGACAAAGAGTGGCTTGATTACATTTCTCTTGAAGATATAAGATTCTTTTTTCTCATATTTCTACTTTCTTTTAAATTTGAATTTAGTCAATGCTTTGTTATTCAAGGAAATAATCTTCTTCATCCTACAGCATGTAAAGGAAAGAACCACTGATATCCCTTCGCCGCGGTATAGCCCTGGAGGCACTGCTCTTGGAGCCAATGAATATCCTCATGAGTTGGGCGAAGTATCTCAAGGCCAGCAAGTCATGGATGAGGAGTTAGAATGGGTGTTATTTTCTCTGATACCTGTTTTCAGAGATGATGACGCCATTCCACCTAAAAAGGCCAAGAAGCAAAGGCATCGAAGAATGAAGACCACAATAAAACGCTTTATAAGTAGTGGTATGTCTTTCTGGTAGTCATGAATCTTAACTTATGAAAAAGTGCTCAAACTTCTCGGGAATGAGGGGCTTGTTCATTTTCCCCTTTAAGGGAAAAAACTGACCATCCTCAGAGTACAATGGAGGGTGCTATAGAATAGCAGCAATTTCTAACTGAAACGATTATTTCTGAAGAAATTTTGAGAGAAAATGAGCCGGCATTTGTTCCTAGCACCGCTTCTATTTCTGATTCAAGGAGAAAAGAGACTTTTGGTAAATCAACAATACTTCCTATAACCTCAAATGAGACAACAACTGACTTCCATTCGGTGATGTTTTAGGTTCAACACATGCACCAAAAAAATTGGAAACCACTGAAAGTGACCCCAGAACTGTCTTTGAAGAAGCTATCAGGGGTCAGAGATTGCTAGATAAAAGTCATGAAGAAGACGTGCCGAGTGCTCGCACTAGTGAGACTAACCTGGGATCTGAGACATCATTGGATAAAATGATGAATCTTGGAATTTCCTTTGAAGATATTTTAGAACATGTTAAATTACCATGTGATTTAGAAGATTTTGGAGATCTATTAATGGAATCAACTAGACGGGAGTTTCATCATTTTTCCTTTTAATCTTCTCATGATTACACTTCTAACCATGTTTGGTTAAAAAATATACAGTTCCATCTGAAGAAACTGTTGAACCAACAATGCTTGAAAGGGGTGTAGACATTGATGTCAACACTGTTATTGCAGAAACACTGGATCCAGTGGAAATTACCACGACTGATCCTCATGAAACCCATCCTGAAAATCCTATTGAATCTAGGAATGATGGGGAGGAGTCTTCCAATGTTTCTGATCTACTGTTAGGTAAAAGATGATGATAATTGTGGATTACTTAACCTGTAAGAAAAATCAATCAAATTTTACTGTCCTTTGAAACTAACCATACTTTAAATTGACCAAATGAGGCTGTCAATTTCAATCAATAGATCTCGAGGTGAAGCTTCAGCCTCAGCCCAAACAGTAGCAGAAAGTGAATCAATCGGGGTTAGGGAAGGAGAAGAACAGGGCACTTCCTTAAGTGCATTAATCCCAGACTATGTTCCACCCTATGCTAGCGATGCCGAATCATAACCATAGGTGAAAAAGGCACTCCAATTCTCATATCGCAAGGCATGGAAAAATATGTGGAAGATAATATCTGAGGTGCCTCTTGAAGATCTACCATCAAAAATTATAATAATTTCATCCCTATTCATAATGTTGGGATATAGAGGTTTTGGATATCAAGAAATCCATGTCGAAGTGAAACAAGTCATTCGAAGGAGGGAGTAATAGCAAAGGTTTCATCCAGAACTGATTAGAGCTAGATTGCTGACCAATATCAGTGAATTCCATACTGTAGTGTCCCGAGCTGAGGTTGATCATGCTTCAAAGCTGAAGGAACTAAACCAGAAGATCAAGGAAAAGATTTTCCAGTAGTTTCACCTTCACTAAGAGCTTGATGCAATTATTGGGGAGCTTAACCAGCTTTATAATTCATTGGAAGATGTCCAAGACGATGGTATAAAAGCCAACAAAGATGCCAAAAAAGCACTCTTTCAAGATGAAGAGAGTGAAGATGGTCGATTAAATGAACATTAAGTGGATACTGATGAAGCTCGGGATGTTGTGAAACAGATGAGAAACCATGTTGAAAGTATTCTGTAATTTCTGAAAAAAAAAGAGAAGAGATTCCAGTATAGGGATGTTCTTCTAATCATGCTCAACAATGAAAACCAGTTCATTTTCAATCATTTGTACCTTCATTTTATTGCTAATTGCTCTTATTTTACCTAATCCAATGGTCCTAGTACACATAGTTTTATTTTTACTAGGTTTATATAAACAACCCCCCCAAAATTTTCATCTTTTAATTGCTCAATATTTCCTAAATCATAAAAAATGTATGTTTAGTGTGTTGGGACTCAATTTTTGTTTAGAGTACCCTTTATGGGTTCCAATTTAATGAGTACCATGTATTTTGTTATTGGCAGTTTAAATTCAAGCATGTTGGACTATAAAAAGGCTAATATTTAAGGTCAAATAGCTTTGACCAAATGGATGATAGTGACAATGTTCTTGATAATTTGTTTGGAAATATATTACCATATTCAATTTTGGAGCGGAAAAATTGTAAACGGTGGCTTGAGAAATTATGAATCTGAGGAATGACATGGGAAAAGAGCTAAAAGTCATTAGAGGAAGTATTTTCTAATAATGATGTTACCACTACTTGACAAACCTGTTATGGGGGCTGAATTCTACTGGGCCAACTGGGGAATATGATGCATAGTCAAATAGTAATATCTTATGGCTGACAGGTCTGTTATGTAGACAACATATGCAAGGCCACCTAAGGGCACGTACTGCATAGTCAGGTAAAAGAACTCTCAAAAATTTGACTTTCTATTGTTAAAAGCCGAATAAAGTTTTATGGAGACTCAAATTTTACAAAGCATAGAGTCTACTTTATGGAGAAAGGTACTTGAATATGGAGAGGATATTTCCAATCAGAATTTTCAAATAATTGGAGGAATGTGCCTTCTATGAAGGTCCGACCCAAATGTAGGAAAAAATGGTATTTGTGGTTTTAAATCATATGACTAAAACCGGATATAGAAACATTATACGACATATGGTCAAGTGGTCCAAGGTTATTTCATATTGCTCTGAACATATAGAGAAGGAGGAAAATTTAAACCGCAGACTTGAATAAATTCATATCATGAAAAAGAGTATGGAACAAATATGTTAAGGGTGGTAGTTTTTTTTGCAGATCCCTACAAATCGTCATTAAGACGAATAGAGGAAAAGTGGATTATCCTAAGAATGAAGTTACCATTACATGACTAACCCATTATGGATGTTGAATTATGTAGGTCCAACTAGGGCATAAGCTGCATAGTCAAATAGTAGCTGCTTTTGGCTGATAGGTCCATTATGGAGACAACTTATGAAAGGCCACCTAAGGGCACGTGCTGCATAGTCAAGAAAAAGAACTCTCATGTATCAGACATTCTGCGACCAGAAGTCAAGAAAAGGGTTATGGAGACCATGAATATTATATGTATAATGTTTCAGCTGGGTCCTGAATTGAGATTCTGGATGTCACTACGTATCTCATTAGGATGAGAATCAAGCCACACGTAGTTCTTAAAATACAGTTTAAAGTCATGAAGGATGAGAGCATGGAAGATCTTAGTTTAGGGTCGTAGAGATCACACCATAGTGAGGCAAACACATCGTGCATTTGTTATAAACCTGATGTGAATAAAGACCAGGGTGTTCCATATCACACCATGTGTTCCTAGGGTGACTTTTCTGCCATGGGACTGAAATAGGAGTATGGGGTTGGGCCCAAATGACCGGGGCTGGACTCGAGGAATGCTCGAGCGTTCCTACGTATCCCATGAGGATGGGAATAAAGCTTCAGGTAGTTATTGAAATACCCTTTTTACATATTTGGATCGTACATATGAGGGGTAAAGAGGACTTTATTGCAATTATGGCTGGACCCAAGATTAAAGACTTTGGTTTCACTACGTATCTCATAAGGATGAGAATCAAGCCATACGTGGTTCTTGAAATATGACATGGTTGGAGACCATGTCAATGATTATTCCTCTCGATTGAGGGTATCAGGTATTGTTGTCGTTTATTTTCATACAGGACAAAAGTGAAAATAGTTTAAGGTCATATTCATGGACCAGTGCTATGCAGTTTAATGTCATGCCGCAAGGACAATGGGGGACTGTATAGTTTAACTTCATATAGCTAGGATGATGGGAGGTACCCAATTTAACGTCATGTAGGAAAAAAGTGAACTGATATGAATAAGATGATTGATGGGGACTTCATGGATCAACATCATATTGGATGGAGGTGAATCGATGTGAAGAAAGTGGTCTCGGGCTTGAACCTTAGGAGGTTGCCTACGTACCCGACCTAGGAGGCAAGGATCAAAGTCTGCTTACTTCAAGTGAGAGGTATTTGGAAATTGGGGTGTACATGAGGAAAAAGACCTGAAGATTTTGTTGGTACTTAATCATGGTTAGCAGCCCATAAAAGATGTCATGGTCGAAGCTTACTCAATGCTCACATGAGTCTTTCTCAGTGTGAGAAACAAGTGGCAGAAATAGACCTGACGATCATGTCACGAAAGATGCGACCATGAAAGATGGTGTGGGGATTATGCATGGTTAGCTACCCGGGGCATGCATGGCAACAGAGTTTAAAAGACAATTGATCATGTGGCGATCATAGTTTAATGTCATGTGTCACAGACATGGGTTTCTTGTAATTTTAACATCCAGCAGCTCGTACGATGCACCGTTTAACATCATGTTGGACGATATAGGGGACACAGTTTAACATCATGTTGGACAATAAAGGGGGCTATGCAGTTTAATGTCATGCAACAAGGACAGCGGGTGTATTTTTGTTACATAAAATACTTCTTCAAGAATCTTGCATTGGTTGGAGTTGTAATGAGTTCTCTATCCATTGAGATTATAGAATAAGCTCCATTGGAGTAGACCCTATGTATTGAGTAAGGTCCTTCCCACTTTGGCTCAAGCTTTGCAGGCTTCTTTCCTAGTGTCATTGGGGTTCTGAGGACCAATACCAATTCTCCTTGAATGAATGATTGAAGGCAATCTTTTTTATTCAAAGCTCATGCTATTCGATTCTGATAGACTTCTAAATGGTGCAGTGTGCAAAATATTTTTTCATCTAGTCATTCCAATTCATCCAATCACTTTTGAGATTGTTCATCTGTAGATAATTGATCACAAATGGATACTCTAAGGGAAGGTAATTGGACTTCAATAGGAAATATTTCTTCCGTTACATATACCAATGAATATGTAGTTGATCGTGTAGCAGTGCGGGTGGTAGTCTGATAAGCCCATAGAGCACGAAAATTTTTATCAGGCTATGACTTCTTATCTTTATCCACCATCTTTTGAAGTATGCTTGAAAGAGTCTTATTGAAAGCCTCTACTTGACCATAGGCCGCTGCATGATACCGAGATGAATGGTTGGATCTGATATTGTATTCTTTATACAATTTTCTTACAATAGATGAACAAAATTTGGTGCCATTATCCATCAATATGGTACGAGGAACACCAAATTTGGTAATGATGTTGGACTTGAAAAATCTTACAATAATTTTATCACTAAATTCTATGAAAGGTATTGCCTCTGCCCATTTGGAAAAGAAGTCAGTAGTAGCAAGAATATACTTAAACTACTTAGATGTACCCGGAAGATATGGTCCTACTACATCCATTGCCCATGTAGCAAACGACTAGGAGTATTTAGCCGTATAAAGAAAATATGGAGGTTGATGAATAAAGTTGGCACATACTTGGAATGAATGACACTTCTTAGTAAAATCAACACAATCATGCATCATTGAAGGCCAGAAGTATCCAAGCCTTCTAATTTGACCAGAAAGCCTATGTCCAGACTGGTGGGCACCACAAACGTCTACATGTACATCATTCATGACAGCCATTATCTCTTCACCATCAATACATCTGAAGATAATTCCATCAAAAAATCGCTTGTAGAGAATTTTTTGGTGATCTGATCAATCATAAAGAGAAAAATTGACCACACGTCGCCGAACTTGTTCTTTCCTGGCTCTATCAGGTGGGAGTGTTCTATTTTGAAGGAATTCCCTGATAGGTGTCATCCATCCTATAGTATGACCATATGGTTTAGAAATAGGACTGATTTCATTGATTTCCTCTGTTCTGAATTGAAAAAAAGGTGAAATTATACGATGGTGGGCAATAATGACGATTGATTCATCTCGATTTGGATCTGTTAGGGTTTTGGCTACATTAGCTAGTGCATCAGCTTGGGCATTTTGTGATCGCAGGACATTAGAACATGTCAGTTCTGAGGGAAATTAATCCATTAACTCTCTGATGTAATCACACAAAGGGATTAACTCTTCCTTTCTAATGGCATAATCCCCATCGATTTGTTTGATTACCAAATCTGAATCACCTTTTACCTTCAAGTGATTCACTAGTGCCTAAAGTGCCAATTCCATGCCTGTGATGAGAACTTGATATTCTGTATCATTATTTGCAGCGCCTTCCAACAATAATAAGGAATAGGGTAGCACTACCTCATCTAGGGAAATAAGCATGATTCCTAACCTAAATTTTTTGAATTTAAGATCTTCCATTTTCTTCCCTATTGGACTTCTGGAGGCACCAACAAAGTACAATTCACATGTTTTAGGATTATCTTGAATAGAGAAGACTTCCTCCGGAGGAAGTTCAATATTTAAAGATGTATCTTCTACAGATGGGTGTTCATCAAGGAAATCAGCCATAGCTTGCCCCTTTATTGCATTTTGAGACACATACTAGATATCAAACTACTATAAAATAACTGCCCACCTTACCAGACGTCCTGTATGCATTGGATGACTAAGGATAAATTTGAGCAAGTTATTATGAGATACCAATTAGACCTCATGATGTTGCAGGTAGTGTCTCAATTTATGAACTGCAAGGATTAATGCAAGGAAGAACTTTTCAATACTTTAATATTGATTTTTTTCCTCTAGAATAGTCTGACTGAGATAGTAAAGGTTGTTTTCATTCTCAGTATCATTCTATTGGGAAAGTAAGGCACACAATGATCTTTCTAAAGCTGTCACATAGAGAATAAGTGGACTTCCTTAAACAGTTGTCATTAGTAATGGTGGACTCATTAGATATTTTTTGAGGATATCAAATGATTCTTGACATTATTCAGTCTACTGGTAGGTTACTCCATTCATCATTAATCTGGTGAAAGGTAAACACTTGTCTGCCAAATTGGCAATGAAATGCCGAATGTAGGCCAACTTTCATTGAATTCCTCTTAATTCCTTCAAATTTCTAAAATGTGGCATGTCAAGGATTAATTTTTTCTTCTCAGGATCAACTTCTATACCACGATGGCATACAAAAAAGTTGAGAAATTTTCTTGAGGTTACCCCGAAAGCACATTTCAAGGGGTTCATCTTCAAATTGTGTTGTTGAAGTTTGTTGAATATGATTTCCAGATCATCCATGTGATCGGACCGTTGTCTGGATTTAACCACCAAATCATCCACATAACATTCAACAAATTTCCCTTAAAAGGGTTTGAAGAATGGTTCATGGCACATTGATACGTTGCACATTCATTCCTCAGGCCAAAGGGCATTACCCGATAACAAAACACACCTTGAGGAGCTCTAAAAGCTGTAGAATCTTCATATTCGGGGGCCATTTGTATTTGATTGTACCCAGAGTAACCATCCATGAAGGAAAGAGCTTCAAAGCCCACTGTTTCATCAATTAAGAGTTCTGTGATCGAAACTGGAAAATCATCCTTGGGACAATGCCAATTAAGATCTCTGAAGTCAATGAAAACTCTAATTTTTCCATTCTTCTTTTTCATATGAACAATATTAGACAGCCATTTGAGATATTGAACTTCTCTAATGATGTTAGCCTTGATAATCTTATCAACTTCAGATTCAATTTTGGAGGCATAAGTTGGGTGTGTTCTTCTTACTGCTTGCTTGAATCCTCGATGTTCTTATGGAAAACCCAAATGATGAGTGGAAATATCAGGATCAAGACCTGTAATTTCTATATAATTCCAAGAAAATACATCTCGATTTTTCTTGAGAAATGAATTATACATTTCTTTCTCTTCAAAAGACATGGCTGCACTAATTAAACTGGGGCGTGGATCTTCTATTGTACCTAGAATTATTTCTCTGAGTTCATACAAAGTGGTAGAGATACCCTCTTCAAATGCTGGCGGAGCATCCCTGAGATATTCAGCTTCTTCTTCAATATGTGTTACTTCTTATGTTTCTACATGCATAGTAGATGACGAAGCAGAATTTCCATGGTTAGGGGAGGAGTAAAAATTTGAACATCTCGAAGAAGAGGCTGCCATTTCTGACCCTATTGATGATAAAGTGTCTTCCTGGGGTGATAAAGAGGAAATGATGGATTGAGAATCGAAATAATTTTTTTCCTCAGGTATTGATATAACTTCTTCTGTCCTGTTTGATGAAGTATAGAATTGCTGGATTTTAGCAGATGAAATGAATACATCTCCATTTAAGCATTCATCACTTCTTGGAAAATCAACAATTTCTCTCATGCTGTCTGGCATGATTTCCGTAATTGACATTATGGAAGTTTCCATAAGAGTGTTTTGATTTAGGTCTATCCAGTCAATTTGACTGATAGACAACACATAATCTGTACCCACATGTATGAATGGGTTTATTAGAATGTTTTCCAAACCATTTGGAGAAGTAATTTTGGTGACCTCCTTTGCCGTGGATTTTTCCTTTCCCTCTAGGTGATAAAATTTTGCTTCAATGTATTGAGATTCACACATTTTTAATGGGGCCTTGTCACCATACAATGTCCCAATTTGACCATTGAAACAATATTTGAGACATTGATGGTATGAAAAAGGTACGACATCATGTTGATGTAGCCAAGGTCTTCCAATATAAATGTTGAAGGCGGTGTCTTGATGAAAAACCATGAAATTGAAATTTGACATAAGGTCTCCAAACTGAATTCTAAGTGTTATCTTGCCCAGAGGTTCTTGTTTATTATTATCGTATCCTTACAAAATCAAAGTAGAAAGAGATAAATCAGATTCGATGAGGCTCAATCGACAAAGTGTATGAATATGAATGAGGTTGACTCTGGATCCATTATCAATGAAAGATCATCATATGTCTATGTCATTGACTTTTCCAGTTAGATACAGAGGTCATATAGGTCCATGTACAACATCATATTCATCTTCATCTATAAAAGATATCACTACGTGGAATTCTACAGGATCATTATCTATAAGGTAGACCTCATCCGCAGTAATTTTACTTTCTAATTCTTGAGGACTTGACAAAGCCTCAATAAGCCCCTCCTGAAAATCTTTTGACATATTCAAGGCATCCAGAATTGATAACTTGGCCGGTACTTGGGCCAAATTTTTCAAGACATCATACTTTTGGTCCAAAGGTCTACGTTTCCCAGCAATAAAATGTTGTTTTGCAGGTGCCTTGGAAGTTGATGCTTTGGAAGTAGTTGCATCCCGTATTAGGGTAGGAATTGGAAACACTCCTGGATTTGGTAGATTAGACTGACTAGGCCAAACTATTTTCAAATGGGAAGAAGGTGTAACCTCTAACCGGTCCTCCAAAATAACTATATTAGGACTGAATCTTCCATGTGTGGAAGAACTTTCTTGTTCCTATTGAGCCCACTAAAGGGATTTGTGACGAGTGTCTGTCGCATATACAGTTCTAGTAGGGGTAGGATGGAAATAGTGGCCTCTGGAATATCCATATCTTCCTCTGTATCCTAGACCTCTGTCTCTTCCTCTAATTCCTCTATTAGATATAGGAAACTTAGCCTCATCATGATCGAAACTAAAATTGGCACAGTGACCCGTTAAATGAATCATTTTAACAGAACCAAAGATCAATTCCTCATCTGATAATGATTCTGCCTGAAGAACCAGTTCAGGCTGTGCCATTTGGTGGGGTGGTTCCCGTGCTTTTGAAGCAGATGGCATAAAATATGCCAGAGTCAAAGACAACATAGGCTTTGACACAAGGTAGTCTTCTTCTGACCACTCTTCTTTCTTCAAATTACACCAATTCTTTGAGTATTTTCCTTCTGATGAAGGGGATTTTGTTGTGGCATAAATAGCAGAAGACTCAATTGGTTGTTTCAATTGCGTTCGTAAAATGGCATGAGTTCGGTTGATCATTTTACTGACCATCCAATCATCATATTTTTGCACATTTTTACTTTTCACTTCGTGCCACTCGCCTTCTTCCTCTGGATCAGTAGTAATAACACATGCTACCTGGGCTGAAGAACCTTTCAGTTTTACTTATCCAGAGTCCACCATCTTTTTCAGGAGGTCTTTGACGATAAAACACTCTTGAATTGGATGCCCCAACACCTGATGAAATAGTAAATAGTAGGGGTGCTCTTCATCTGCTTCCTTGTTCGGCCTTTTGGTCCTTGGCAACTGAACAAGATTGTTTTCCAGAGCTAAGATAATATAACCAGGAACATGTTCATTCCAGAAAGAATAAAAATTGTTATTTAAATCCCCAAACTGTTTCCGCATTTGATCTCTTTGATCATTTTGATGAGGTGATTGTTGCTGTTGACGCTCAGGATGTGGAGCCCTTTTATATGATGAAGGTTTTGAAGTGTAAGCAGGTACAGATGCTTGTTTAAGTGTAACTGTAGCAGTCTTTGCTTTCCCTATTCTCCTTCCCAGAGCTGATGGAATTATACGAGTTTTAGCCCTAGTCTCTATAAGAGAGTATTCGATCTGTTGAGCGATTGAAGTAAGGTCTCTAAATCCTCCTGTGTATTTCACACGGATCAATGTTGTGCGTAATTCATCACGAAGATTTTCCACACAGATTGGCAGCAACTCTTATTGAGTGAGTTCTAAACTTAAGGAATATGTTAATCCCTTCCAGCGGGCTATGAAATCCGAATCTCTTTCATTTTCCCTTTTCTTACAATTAGTAAGATCAAAAACTATCGTCTTTAGTAATGTTGAGCTAAATTGAAGAAGGAATTTTTGATGGAGATCTTCCCACCCAGTAATTGACCCAGATTACAAACTTGTATACCGGACAAAAGCAGGTCCTTATAATGACTGCACAAAACACCTGAGCTTAACTACTTCTTATTGTTGAGGAATTCCCATAATAGGATCACAACGAGAATGAAAATATGTTAAGGGTTATTCTGGATCTCCCGAACCATTAAAAATTGGGAATGTAGTATTTGAAAAATTTAATGGGTGAGGAATTGCATCCAACCATTCTGGGTAAGATCTCTTTTCCAATTGAACTGGTGCACTTCGCCCTTCCATATCTTCCAACCGAGTTGTTAATTACTCAATTTTAGTCATTAATTCTTGAGAAACATCTAGTTGAGCTTGGACCTGAGCAGGTGGAATAACTAGAGTTTGGATGGGTGTGGCGACCGGTACTGCCACTGATGGTAGTATTGCTAGTTGTTGTCACATATGACCCATAGGATTGGACCTATGAGGGTTTACTTGTAAAGGGGGATATTCTTGATCCATCCCAATAGCTGCAACAAATTACCTTGATTGATTAACTCTAGCATGCTTAGGAGAAAGACTACCTTGAAGTAGTTCTGCATTTAACCTCCTTAACTCCTTCATTTCTTCTTCATGTTGTGTGAAACTTTCCTATAATGAGAGTGATTGGTCTTATATGGAGGTAGGGTAGGATGTAACCTGAATTTTACCCTTTTCCTTGGCATGTGCCTTTCTGATGTATGGAAGGGCATTACCCAAAATAATTTCTTGCCTCTGGGAAACCCTCTGGCTTCTGGTATGAACACCTCCTTCATTTGTTTATGTGTATACAGCCTGTTGAATAGGAACTTCTTCATCTGATTCCTCTGAGTGAGCCTCATGTTTTGGGGGATCAGTGACAATGGAATTGATGATATTTATCGATGCATAATGCATTGCATCCCTTCTGTTAGCGTTTATGTGATACTGTCTTCTTCCATGTCTTTATGATACGTTGTCGTTTGTTTGGTTGATCCCTAAGGAACTTCTTGATGAACTGTAATTTGGAGGGAATTTCCTGATAATTCGGCTCTGTGTTTCTCTTGTGGATTCTTCCCTAATTGAGAGAAAACTAACTTTCGCTGAGGAAGTGGTTGAGAATTTGAAAAGGTCCCCAGTCCAGTGGACTGGGGATATTCTTGTTTTTATTGATCAACTCCTTGAATCCTATATGTTGATCCCAAGGGTTGGATTAAAAGAGTCCCCAAACTGGAAAGCTAAGGTGGATCTAGAGTTGCTACATATGAAACATTCTTAAAAGCTCTCCTGATTTTGCCGATTTTAGTCTGAAAATTGGCCAGATGCATCATCCAACATCCACTCAAATCACCTAGATCAGATGACCGCTGGATTATTTTTGACACCTCTGTCACCTGATGATGCACATGCTCTAAACGAGATGTCTGTTCGATATTATCCTTTTATTGATACAAGAGTAATTCGTCAACTTGATCTTTATATGTATGACTTTGGGATGAACTAGTTGAAGCATGTTCTTAATAAATCCTTTGATTACACAGAAAACTAGTTAGTTGTGGACATCCATTGGCAATAACATTGCATGAGACCACTTTTGGTGGGATTTGTTGACTGGAGAGCACAGTGAAATGCAATGCTCCATGAACACCCCATCCCCTGATATGAATACCAGATGGGGAGTTAGTAATTAACTCGCGCAAACTTTTTAATGCGCCTAGGCATGTATGTTGAAGGGATCTCTGTTGCTTTTCAACCATTGGATGTCGAGAAACTGAGAGAGATTCCAATTCAATTTGGTGTTGAAACCCTTCTATTACCATAACATGATGTTGATATTCATCATAAGGTAATATTTTCTCTTTTAAGTGACAAAAAGTTTTCTATATGTTGAGACGAATATCATGAATACAATCTTCTATCTACGTTTCTGGAATATCATACTGAGAGTCAGCCAAAGGCCAAAACATGACTGGTATTTCACCTTTCGCCAATTTTTTTCTCTTATTCATAAATTCCTCTTTTTCATTTGATGATGATTATTCTACCTGATTGGACCAAAGATGGTTCTTCTTAGTTTCTTCATCAGATTCAACATTATTGGTAGAGAATTCATTTGTCAAATTAGAAGATGGATGAACCAGGGGTGGTTTGCAGAATGACCTACACCCAGGGCTATCTTCTGATTGAGAATATATTTCGCCTACTAGCAGTAAGGCATCAGACATGACTGGATTTGCATTTGCAAGTGCCTCAAGATAAGAGGGATTTCTCATTACTGCATTTTCCATTGAAGAATTTTCCAGGCAATGCGAATTACTACTGTAGAGAGAAATTTCTCAGCTAAATTAATCATCATAGGGAGGACCACCATGTTTTGTTACAACAAAAGATTAAACCTTTTTCTCCATGGTCTTCTAGCCACACAGAGGGTTATAGTGGCTCTCATCTGAAGATGATGCTTTGAGATTGACCGAATTATCATGAAGTAAGCCTTCACGAGGAAGTGTCTGATGAAGACCTTTGGAATTATTATAGTTATTTCTAGAATTTGGAAATGAGAGACTAGAATCTTGAGTTGCAATAGATAATTGTCTGAGGGCTTCAATAACTCCATCATTGAGTAAGGCCTTATTGTAGATTGGCTCTTGATTTTTTAACTGTGATGGATGGGCATTTTTCTTGGATGCCTTCTTACTCACTTTGGAAACCTCTTATTGACAAAAGTGGTTATTATGGGAAGGTGTATGTGCCTTCCCAGGAGAAATGGGTAGGTTAGGCTGACTATCTTTATTTAAATCGGGTGTATGTGCCCGACTTGATTGTCCGTATGACATGTAGGAGTATGCCCCACGACCCTCCTGGACTGGAACAGAGGTGTGTATCTGCTCCAGGGTGACATGTTGATGAGTCACTCCACTGATAGGGATAGATTTATGTTTTTTCCCTATGATTTCACTGATGTTGTTATAATATTCTGACAGGTATCCAGAATATGGGCAGGGATTTTCTTTTGCTCTTTCACCATTGACAGAATGTGCTGGGTGACTTTAGCAACTGGAACTGGAATATATATCCATCAGTGTTTGGAGTAGGTGTGTGTTCCTGCTCCTGTCCTCCTTTTCCTGTTAGTGAATTCTGATAGTACTCATGTGTGGGGGTAGAAAGTTATGTCTGCCACCTGTTTGTCATTGAAGCTTTCCAATTGACATATCCGGGTGCTACCAAAAGAGACTTTTGTTTAGATTGACGAATTATAGGTGTATGTGCCTGCTGATTGTCCTCCATCGAATATTATTGATGAACTTCCTTCAATACTATCAGACAAGACTTCTGGCAAAATTGATGAGTGTAAGCAGGTGTATGTGACTGTTTACAGGTGGTCACCACATTTGGTTTGTGTGCTTCTTTAGATGCAGTCAGAAGAGCCTACTGACTGGATGATGATTTATAAATAGGTGTATGTGCATGCCTATAGTACTCTGCCGGAATTTCCTGGCAGGATTGGTGAGTTACTACCAGAAGAGTCTGCTGGGAAGTGAAATTATGATGGAAGGGTGTATATGCCCGCTCATTGTTTTCCATCAAGTTAGGTTGATGGAAATCTCTGGAGGGGGAAGAGGTAAGGGCCTGCACCCTATTGGACGAATTCAACCTATGATGGTTCATCTTATGTACTTAGGTCTAAGGAACCTAAGCCGAACGCCTAGAGGCGATACCCCCATCATGTTTAGTGTGCACTACCGCACGATTCTGGTGGTGATTGTTGGTGGGAGTCTTTAGGAAGGACTCTTATCTTATGGAAATGAGGCCTTGAGTGACCTCTTGATTCACCTACCTATAATATGGGAGGGATTGGTTGTTGTGTTTTGGGGATAAAGACCGGAAATGCTTGGTGATGGTGCTTGGCACCACCTTCTTCTTGACCACTTGTCGTCACTGTCCCTACAACCCAGGTGAGTTATTAACTTGGAGGGATTGTCCAGCGGCCTCAAGAGTTGGAATGGTACTGTGTTGAAGGTATTCCTTCACCAATGCATTTGAAACCCAGCATTGAAGACGCTAAGTAGGTGATGTCTTCCATAGAGTGGACGAGGATCCAGCTGGAGCAGCGGCTGAGGCATTCACATGTGTGATCCTTAAAGAAGCCATTTTGTGTTGCAGAGAGATCTTGAAAAAGAGTTCATGTTTGATATAGCAGACATAATCAAGATAAGTTTGGAATGACTACATCTTTTGGATAAGCACATATGTTATTGATTGATTTGTTGGACTTCATATTGAGTTTAATAGGGGCTTAACAAATAAGTAATACATCATTTAACTTGGTTAAGGATTCACATCGGGTTCACAATTTTTTGTTTCATCTGGAAATGGGGATGACATTGTTTGTTTAAGGTTCAAAATTTCCAATCGGTTTCTAACAAGATTATTCATAGAACCAAAAACACCCAATGATTCTATATCCATTTGGACCTACTTTCCAAAGGTAGCTTCTCATTAGTTGTGGACCAATGAGGCTTAAAAATTTGCATTGGTCGAGAGGATGGGAGGTCAGGCTCATCACACCTTTTTTGGTTGAATTATTGCCTAGTCTAGGACTCTAGTATAGATTTATGTTATGTTCATGAATCCTTATTAATTCACCAAGCATGAAAATGAGTTTTCCTTTAGATTTGGAAATCGATGATTGGTATGTATGGGATTTAGATAATCCTTTATATGTATTTGAGGTTCTTCATCGATGGAGAATCATCCGTACATATTAGATATTCTTGTTCATTGGTATCCTTCAATACATTATATAGAAATCTCTTGGTCATTATGATGACCATACAGGTTTTAAAGCCACTTAGTGGGGAACTTGATGTTTATCTCCATTCAGAAAGACATGTATTATTTCAGAGTTAGGATCGTACCCATAGATGGGCAACCTACGTATCCTCATTAAAAAGGAATCGGAACTCATGTAGTTCGATAATAAGGATATAGTTTAACATCATATGGGAAGGAAAATAATTAGTGAAAGATGGGCTTGAACCTTATAAAGGATTCCTACATACTCTACTTTTAAGGAAGAGATCAAAGTCCACATAGTTCGGGTAAAGAAATATGGGGCTTATGCATGGTTAATGGCCTAAAAATATATGTCGTGATTACTTTTACACTCTAAGATCATGTGAGTCATGCTCGGTGTGATAAAAAAGAGGTATCAATAAACCTTATGATTGTGCCACAAAAGATATAGTCACAAGAAATGATGTGGGGCTTACGTATGTATGACTGCCCATGTAAATGAAGACCCGGACTTACATTAGGAAAGAAGCCCAAGAGTAGGGTCCATAAAGGTATTTGTACATTATGGAGATTTAGCGTTTTAACCTGGGGCTTATTCCTAAGGAGGATGCCCAAATTAAAGGGGACTTATAACATGAGGCTTACTCCTGAGAAGGAGGCCCAAATTAAAAGGTACATATGATTGATGCTTATTCTTGAGAAGGAGGCCCAAATCAAATGAAATTAAGATTGGGGCTTACTCCTGCGGAGGATGCCAAATGTTAAAGGAAACTATGACTGGGGCTTACTCCTAAGAAGGAGGCCCAAATTAAAATGGAATTATGATTGGGGTTTATTCCTGAGGAGGAGGACCAAATCAAAAGAAATTAAGATTAGGGATTACTCTTGAGGAGGATTCCCAATGTTAAAGGAAACTATGACTAGGGCTTACTTGTGAGAAGGAGGCCCAGGTTAAGGGGACTTGGGGCTTACTCCTGAGGAGGATTCCCTAAATAAAGAGGTCTTCTCATCTTAAATATGATGTTATATAGAGGAAAACCTCTAACCGTAGTGACATAAAGCTTGTAAGTCACGAGGTTTTGGGAGAGGTTCTCATAGAATTCCTTTCAGATAAGGAAGCCAACAAAGGAATCATGCCATAAATGGCTTTGAAAAGGGGTTCGAGGGTAAATATATTGACGATGAGAGGTGAATGGGGGAGGCACACAAATGAAGTTGGCATGCATGTATAGGTCGCGTAAGTCATTTGGCGCGCAAGTCTTGCCCGTGCAAGTGTACTTGCATGGCATGGGTTCACCTGGGTGACGAAGAATCTGTAGTGTAATACTTGGTGGAGACTTAACTCAAGCCTCTAGTATTATCCTAAGATGTTTCCAAAAGGACGGCGTACAAGTTTCATCGTAAGGGTAGTGAGGCGCGCAAGTGTTTCCATTTATTAAGGAGGTTCAGACACTTAGGGACACACGTTTTGAGGAATTTTAAAGACTTAGGCCTTATTCTACTTCTTCAATTATTCCATTCTAGGTAAAAAGTTACCTTATAAGCTTTCAGAAGAGTTGAGTTGAAGACAAGGGTGACCAGAGCTTGAATTTGACTTTTGGAAAATCCGTCCATGAAATGGGGGCCCATAAGGGCTATTTATAGTCCACCTTGCATGTTGGTGAATGTACCAAATACGGCGCGCAAGTGAGCCATGCAACCCATAGGTGGCACGCAAGTGACTTGTGTGGCACCCATGTTACTTGCGCGCCTCACTCCAAATGGGATCCTAGTTCATGCATTCGTCAATTTTTTGGATGTTCATCAAAGGATGACCCTCCTTGTGCTTAAGGTATTCCTCTTTTCCATTCATT
Source organism: Viscum album (assembly GCA_963277665.1). Taxonomy (NCBI): domain Eukaryota; kingdom Viridiplantae; phylum Streptophyta; class Magnoliopsida; order Santalales; family Viscaceae; genus Viscum; species Viscum album. Next base: position 1,434,054 of record CAUJRU010000006.1, read on the forward strand.
GGACTCTGTGATAGAAAGGATCATCAACAATGTGTTATTATTATTTATTCTAATGCACGTTCGCACACAATGCACGTGCATTATTCTATTATCACATGTGTTATTATTTATTATTTATTATCATTCACATGCAAATGCATATTCATGTGGACTTTGTTATTATTTATTGTTTATTACCATGCACATGCACATGCACTTGTATGTGTGTAATTATTTATTATTTATTATCATTCACATGCACATGCAGATACACATTCAATTCACATGCGTTATTATTTATAATTTTTTATTTATTATCATTCACATGCAAATGCGTAGGCATATACACAAGCACGTTCTTTATGATTTATTATTTAAACCATGAACATGCATATTCACATGCACGTGTGTTATTACTATTATTATTATTAGAGGTATTTTTAGGGATTACTATCATTTTTTAGGATTTTTTGGTGTTATTAACATTTATTATGGTTTTTTAGGGATTTAGGGTTTTTGTATAGTATATTAGCATTTTTTAGGGTTTGGTGGGGGTTATTAGGATTTTATTAGGGTTTATTATGGTGTGTCAAGGTTTATTAGTGTTTATTAGGTATTTTTAGAGTTTTATTAGTTTTGAGTTGGGTTTATTAGGTTATATTATGGTATATTATGGTATATTATGGTATATTTGGGTATGTTTAGGATTTATTAGGGTTTATTATGGTTTGTTATGGTTTCTTAATTTTTAAGTGGGTATATTAGGGTTTTTTAGTGTTTAGTAGTGTTTATTATGGTTTATTAGCGCTTTTAAGCTTTGTTAGGTTTTATTAGCATTTATTTGGGGTTTTAAGACTTTATAATGGTATATTTGTGTTTTTTAGGGTTTGGAGGGGTTTATTATGGTTTATTATGGTGTTTTGAGTTTTATTAGGGTTGAGTAGTTATTTTTAGGGTTTTATTAAGGTTGAGTCTGTATCTTTAAGCTTTTATTAGGGTTTATTAGGCTTGAGTACAATTTATTAGGGTTTGTTTGGGATTTTTAGGCTTTACTAGGGTTTTTTAGTGTTTTTATTAGTGTATATGAGTGTTTTTTAATTTTTGTTAATATATATGAGGTGTTTTTGTGACTTTTTAGGTTTTATTAGCACGTTTTTAGTGTTTCTGAGCATTTTTAACGGTTTATTAGCTTTTATGTGAATTTATTATGGTTTATTAGTGTTTCAAGGGCTTTTTAATGGTGTGTTTGCATTTTTTTATTGGGGTTTAGTTGGGTTTTATTTAGGTTTCGTTATGGTGTGTCAAGGTTTATTAGGGTTGAGAAGGTATTTTTAGGGTTTTAATGGTTTTATTGGGATTTATTAGTTTTTATTTGGGTTTATTAGGGATTTTTAGAGTTTATTAGGGTCTCTTAGGGGTTTATTAGTTTTTTTGTTTTATTTGGTTATATTAGTGATTGTTAGGTCCTTTTAGGTAATATAGCGTGTTTTTATTGTTTGTCAGAATTTTGTTTTTGTTTGTGAGCGTTTTTAGGGTTTCGTAGGTTATATTAGAGTTTATTATGGTTTATTAGGGTTTCTAGGTATTTTTAAGGTATATTAGCCTTTTTTTTGTCTTTATTAAGTTATATTAGTGTTTTATGTATTTTTTAGGTAATATAGGGCATTTTTATTGTTTGTGATCATTTTTTTATTGTTTGTGAGCGTTCTAAGGGTTTATTAGATTATATTAGAGGTTATCAGGGTTTCTATGGATTTTTTAAGGCATAGTAACATTTTTTTTCATTATTAGGGTTTTGTAGGGTTTTATTATGGGTTATTATGGTGTGTTAAGGTTTGTTAGAGTTGAGTAGGGTTTATTTGGATTTATTTACAGTTTGTTAGGGCTTTTAGGGTTTTTTGGGGGTTTATTAGTGTTTATTAGTGTTTATTAGTGTCCATTAGGGTTGGTTAGGGTTGTTTAGGTTTTCTTAACGTGTTTTTAGGGTTTATTAGGTTTTATTATAATTTATTAGGGTTTATTAGGTATTTTTGGGGGTTTATTAGGGTTATGTAGAGTTTCTTATGGTTTTTAGGGATTATTAGGCGTTTTAGGGATTATTATAGTTTATTGGGGGTTTATTAGGCTTTAATTTTTTATATTATGGAATATTAGGGTTTGATACTTTTGAGGGTTTTAAAGCATCTTTAGAGTTTTTGTAGTATTTTTAGGGTTTGTGTAGAATTGTTAGAGATTATGTAGCATTTTCAGTGTTGATGTATAATTTTTAGGGTTTAGTTAGCAGTTTTAGGTTTTATGGATCATTTTTAGTATTTATGTAACGTTTTTAGGGTTTATGTAGCGTGTTTAGGGTTTAGGTTTTTTGTAGCATTTTTTAGGGTTTATGTTGTGTTTTTTGGGTTTATGTATCATTTTTAGGGGTGATGTAGCGTTTATATTGCATTTTTTAGGGTTTATGCAATGTTTTAGGGTTTATGTATTGTTTTTAGGGTTTATATTGTGTTTTTAGGTTTTATGTAGCATTTTTTAATGTTTATGTTGCGTTTTTAGGGTTTATGTTGTGTTTTTAGGGTTTATGTTACAGTTCTATGATTTATGTAGTGCTTTTAGGGTTTATGTAGTGTTTTTGGGATTATGTTGCGTTTTTTGGTTTATGTTGCATTTTTAGGGGTTTTGTTGCAATTTTAAGGGTTTATGTGATGTTTTTAGGGTTTATGTATTTATTTAAATCCTTTTTTAGGGTTTTAATGGTTGTTTATGGTTTGTAGTTTTTTTTGGGGGTTTTAAGGGTAGTTAGAGGGTGTCTATGATTTTTATGGTATCTGATGGCTTTTTAATGGTTTTTTTTGGGGGGGGGGGGTTATGGGTTTATTTGTTTTTTTGGGATTGATAGGGGTTGTTAGTGTTTTTTAGTGTGTTTTAGGGTTTGTTTGGGTATTTTAGAGGATTTTCGGGTTTATAAAATTTGTTTTATCTTTTTTGGGTTCTTTAGGGTTTTTAAATGTTCTTTAGAGTTTAATATGGTTCTTTAGGGTTTATTATGGTTCTTTAGTGTTTTTTAGTATTCTTTAGTATTTGTTACCATTTATTAGCATTTTTATTGTATATTTGGTTTTTATTGGGCTTTTTTAGACATTAATAGTATTTTCTAGGGTTTATCAACATTTTTGGGGTTATTTAGGATTTATTATGGTTTATTATGGTTTATTTTATTTATTAGGGTTTAGTAACATGTATTTTAGTTTATCACGATTTATTAGGGTATATTATGATTTGTTAGGGTTTATTGCGGTTTGTTTGGGGTTTGTTATGGTTTGTTACTATTTATTTAGAGGTTATTTGGGTTTGTTAGGGTTTATTAGTGGGTTGTAGGGTTTTTAGTCTATTATTTGGAGGTTTTTGTATCTTTTTGTCGGGTTTGTTAGGGTTTTTAATTATTATTAGGGTTTATTATGGTTTAATAGTGTTTTTATTGTATATTAGGGGTTTTAGGGCTTTGTTAGCATTTATTAGTGTCTAATAGAGTTTGTTAGGGCTTATTAAAGGTTATTACAATTTATTAGTGTTTATTACGGTTTTTAGGGTTTAATAGTGGGTTATAGGGGTTATTAGGGTTTTTAGGGGTTCTTAGGGGTTATTAGTGGTTATTAGGGATTGTTTGGTTTTGTTAGGGTTTTTATGTTTTGTTACAGTTTGTTTGAGTTGTTTGGGGTTTTATGCGTTTTTTGGATTTTATGGGTGTGTTTGGATTTTTTAAGCTTTGTTAGGGTTATTTTAGCGTTTTTTTGGGGTTTTGTTCTGTTTTGTGGGTTTTGAATCATTTTTCGATTGATTTAGCAATTGTTAGGGTTTATGTAGCATTGTTAGTGGCTTTAGTGGTTCTTTAGGGTTTTATAGGGTTCTTTATGATGTATTAGGGTTTCTTTTGATGTTTTTGGGGTTTGTTAGGGGGGGTTTAGGGTGTTTAAGGGTTTCATAAGACTGGTTAGGGTTCTGTTAGGCATTTTTAGCCTTTTTATGTTATTTTAGCGTTTTTAGGGGTTTTAGGGTTTTTTGCGTTTTTTGAGGTTTTGTTGAGGTTTTGTTGAGGTTTTTTAGGGTTTTTTGGTTTGTTTTCGGGGTTTTTTGGATTTTTCATGTTTTTAGGGGTTTTAGGGGTTTTTAGGGTTTTTTAGGGTTTTTAGGATTTTTTTAGGGTTTTTACGGTTTTTTAGGGTTTGTTGAGTTTTTATGGTTTTTCCAGGTTTGTTATTGTTTTTTTATGAATATTAGCGTTTTGAATGGTTTAATAGCATTTTTGTTGTATATTTGGGTTTTTATGTATTTTGTAGCTTTTATTGGGTTCTAATAGGGTTTCTAGGGTTTATTACGATTTATTAGTGTCTATTAGGGTTTAGTAGTGGGATTTAGGGTTTATTAGGGTTTATTATTGGTTGGTAGGGTTTGTTAGGATTTATTAGTGCTTATTAGAGTGATTTAGGGTTTCTAAGGGTTTGTTAGGGTTCCTAATGGTGTTTTAGGGTTTCTAAGGGTGGGTTAGGTTTTTTATGGGCGGTTTAGGGTTTCTAAGGGTGTGCTATGGTTTCTATGGGTTTCTAAGATTGTGTTAGGGTTTCTATGGTTGTGTTGGGGTTTCTAAGTGTGTTCTAGGGTTTCTAAGGGTGCGTTAAGGTTTCTAAGGGTGTGTTAGGATTTCTATGGTTCTGTTAGTGTTTCTTAGGTTTGCTTAGGGTTTCGTTAGTGTTTATAGGGTTTTGTTAGGGTTTCTTATGGTTTATTAGTGGTTTTTTTACGGTTTCTTCAGGGTTTTTTGTGTTTATTGGGGGTTTCTTAGTGGTTATTGGGGTTTGTTTGGTTTTGTTAGGGTTTTTTAGGGTTTTTTAGTGTTTGATAGTGTTTTTTATGTTTTTTAGGGTTGTTTGGGGTATTTTAGGGTTTGTTAGGATTTGTTAGGGTTTGTTAGGGTTTGTGAGTGTTTGTTAGGGTTTGTTAGGGTTTGCATGGTTTTTAATGATTTTTAGTGTTTATGGGGTTATTCATGGTTTGTTAGGGTTATTTAGTTGTTTATGGTTGTCATAGATGTGTAGAGCTAGTCACAAGATTCAATTTGGTATGTAGTATAGGTGAAACGGACACCCAGAGGAGAAGTTATGGTCATTTGGAGGACTTAAGGATCTTTTGGGACTTTAAGAACGTGATAAGGTGTTCTTATTGGTCACAAATGTGTAGATCTAGTTGAAAGCTTTGATTTGATATATGGTATAGGCAAAACGGACTCCCGGATTAGAAGTTATGGTCTTTTGGAGGGTTTAAGTACATTTTTGGGCCTTCAAGGATGTGAAAAGGTGCTTCAGTGGTTATAGGAGTGTAGGTCTAGTAGCAAGCTTCGATTTGATTTTTGATAGAGGCAAAAAGGTCACCCATAGAAGAATTTATTGCAAAACGAACACCAGAAGCCAATCTTTTTACCATCCAAAGGGATTTTGGGTCTTTTGGGGGGTCGAAGAATGTCAGAAAGGGTTCCAGTGGTTACCAGAGTGTGTATCATTTCACAATATTCAATTTGATATGTGGAAGAGCCAAAATGAAAACACATTGCAGATGTTATTTTCGTTATAAATTGAGCAACTCTCCTAGCGCCTAAAAACCTAAGAAACATTCAACTCACTAAAATAGGCATAAATTCTCCTTCAGGTGTCTGTTTGAGTGTTGTGACCAGTCAAATCGAAGATCATGAGATGAGTGAGGAACAAGTTTAGTATAAAAAATGAGAAGATCAAAGAAATATAACATATATTAGTTATACCACTCCAAAAAAATTCTAACTTCATACGGCCATAACTTTCGTTTCGGTTGTCCGTTTGAGCTTTACCACATATGAAATCAAAAGTAGTGAAGATATCTATGTAGAAGGATGACTTGAACAACGTTCAAGTCACGTTTGAGACCCCAAAACCCCAGAAACCCATCAGAAGGCCTCCAAAACTCCATTTCTGTGTACGGATACCTAACAATTTTTTAAAAAAAAATTGTCATAACTTCTGATCTGTGTGTCTGTTCGGCCTTCGACACCAATTTCTATCGTAGTTCGTTCCATGAGATTCAGTTTGACTATTCAAGGAGCAGAAATGGACACTCGAAGAAGAATTTATGCCTTTTTCAATGACTCTGTGATTCTTTAGGTTTTTCGAGACCCCATTTCTAGCATTTTTGTCATGTGTGCTGTTTTTTCAAACAACATAACTTATTATTATTGTTATTATTATTATTATTATTATCATCATCTCATCCACAGGCATGTGCATGTGCACATGCGTTATTATTATATTTTTATTACCATGAATGTTCACATGCAATGCACACACGTTATTTTATTATCACATGCATTGTTATTATTATTATTATAATTATTATTGTGGTTGTTGTTGTTGTTGCTATTGTTATTTTTATTACCATCACATGCAAATGCACATGAAAATACACATGCATGCACATTAAATGCACGTGAGTTATTCTATTATCACATGCGTTATTATTAATAATAATAATAATATCATCATCATCATCATCATCATCACATGCAAATGAAATGCACAAACATTATTATTTATTACCATGCACGTGCACACGTAATGCACATGCAATATTCTATTATCACATGCATTGGTACTACTACTATAATCACCACTACTACTATTATTATTACTACTGTTGTTATTATTACTATCATCAGATGCAAATTTAGATGCACGTACGTTATTATATAGTATTTATTACCATGCACGTGCATATTCAATTCCCTTGTATTATTCTTTTATTATTATTATTATTATACCAATTGTTATTATTATTATTATTATTATTATCATTATCATTATTATTATCATTATCACATGAAAATGCACATGCATGTGCATTGTTAATTATTATTAATTACCATTCATGTGCGTTCTTATTATTATTATATATTTATTATTTACTAATATGCACGTGCACATGAAATGCACTTGCGTTATTCTATTATTATTATTATTATTATTATTATTATTATTTTGTATCATCAAATACAAATGCACATGCATGTTCCTTGTTATTTATTATTTATTACCATGCACGTGAATGCATCATTTTCAATATCATTATATGTAAATGCACATGCACATGCGTTATTATATATTATTTATTATCATGCACATGCAAATGCAATGCACTTGCGTTATTCTATAATCACATGTGTTATTATTATTTATTCTCATGCACGTGCGCATGCAATGCACGTGCATTATTCTATTATCACATGTGTTATTATTTATTATTTATTATCATTCACATGCAAATGCACATTCATGTGGAATTGGTAATTATTTATTGTTTATTACCATGCATATGCACATGCACACGCACTTGTATGTGCGTTATTATTTGTTATTTATTATCATTCACATGCACATGAACATACACATGTAATTTACATGCGCTGTTATTTATAATTTATTATTTATTATCATCCACATGCAAATGCGCAGACATATGCACATGCACGTGTGTTATGATTTATTATTTAAACAATGCACAAGCATATGCACATGCACATGCATTATTACTACTACTATTATTAGAGGTATTTTTAGGGTTTACTAACATTTTTTAGAATTTTTATTTTTTATTAACATTTATTATGGTTTTTAGGTTTTTATGGGTTTTTAATGGTATATTAGCATTTTTAGGGTTTTGTGGGGGTTATTAGGATTTTATTAGGGTTTATTAAGTTGTTTTAAGGTTTATTGGGATTTATTATGTATTTTTAGGGTTTTATAATGATTGGGTTGGGTTTATTAGGGTATATTATGGTATATTATGGTATATTTGGGTTCGTTTAGGATTTACTAGGGTTTATTATCATTCATTATGGTTTATTAATTTATAAGAGGGTATATTAGGGTTTTTAGGGTTTATTAGTGTTTGTTAGGGTTTGTTAGTACTTTTAAAATTTGTTAGGTTTTATTAGCATTTATTACGGTTTTAGGGCTTTTTAATGGTATATTTGCATTTCTTAGGCTTTAGTGGGGTTTATTATGGTTTATTATAGTGTGTTAAGGTTTATTAGGGTTGAGTAGTTATTTTTAAGTTTTTATTAGTGTTGAGTAGGTATCTTTACGTTTTTATTAGGGTTTATTAGGGTTGAGTAGTGTTTATTAGGGTTTGTTAGAGATTTTTTGGGTTTACTAGGGTTTGTTAGTGTTTTGATGAGGGTATATGAGTGTTTTTTAGTTTTTGTTAATATATAAGTTGGTTTGTTAGGACATTTTAGGTTTTATTATCATGTTTTTAGTGATTGTGAGCATTTTTATGGTTTATTAGGTTTTATTAGAATTTATTATGGTTTATTAGGGTTTCTAGGGCTTTTTCATGGTTTGTTTGTGTGTTTTTTGTTTATTGGAGTTTTTTTTGTGTTTTATTAGGTTTTCTTATGGTGTGTCAAGGTTTATTGGGGTTGATAAGGTATTGTTAGAGTCTTATTATGGTTTTATTAGGGTTTATTAGTTTTTATTAGGGTTTTTTACAGATTTTAAGGTTTTATTAGCATTTGTTAGGGGTTTATTAGTTTTTTTGTTTTATTTGGTTATATTAGTGTTTGTTAAGTCTTTTTTGATAATAAAGCGTTTTTTATTATTTGTGAGCATTTTGTTTTGGTTTGTGAGCATTTTTAGGGTTTCTTAGGTTATATTAGAGTTTATTATGGTTTCTATGGATTTTTAACGTATATTAGTGTTTTTTTCTTTATTAGATTATATTAGTGTTTTTTGGTATTTTTAGGTAATTTAACATGTTTTTATTGTTTATGATCATTTTTTTATTGTTTGTGAGCGTTTATAGGGTTTATTATGTTATATTAGAGTTTATCAGGGTTTGTAGGGTTTTTTAAGGGGTAGTAGTGTTTATTTTTGTTATTAGGGTTTTGTAGGGTTTTATTAGGGGTCATTATGGTGTGTTAAGGTTTATTAGGGTTGAGTAGGGTTTATTTGGATTTATTTATGGTTTATTTGAGATTTTTAGGGTTTGTTTGGGGCTTATTACGAATTATTAGTGTTTATTAGTGTCTATTACGGTTAGTTAGTATCGTTTAGGTTTTCTTAACATGTTTTTAGGGTTTATTAGGTTTTATTATCATTTATTAGGGTTTATTAGGTATTTATGGGGTTTTATTAGGGCTGAGTAAAGTCTCTTAGGGTTTTTAGGGATTATAAGTAATTTTTAGAGTTTTTTAGGGTTTTATTAGGGTTTAATTTTTTATATTATGGTATATTAGGGCTTAATATTTTTGAGGGTTTTGAAGCATCTTTAGGGGTTTTGTAGCATATTTTAGTGTTTGTCTAGCGTTGTTTGAGTTTATGTTACATTTTTAGTGTTTATGTAGTGCTTTTAGGGTTTAGTTAGCGGTTTTAGGTTTTATGTAGCATTATTTAGGGTTTATGTAACGTTTTTAGGGTTTATATAGCGTGTTTAGGGTTTAGGTTTTATGTAGCATTTTTTAGGGTTTATGTTGCATTTTCTGGGATTATGTAATGTTTTTTGGGGTGACGTAGCGTTTTTGTTGCATTTTTAGGCTTTTGGTTACATTTTTAGGGTTCATGTAGTGTTTTTTGGGTTTATGTTGTGTTTTTAGGTTTTATGTAGAATTTGTTAATGTTTATATTGTGTTTTTTATGGTTTATGTTACGGTTCTAGGGTTTATGTAGTGCTTTTTGGGTTTATGTAGTGTTTTTTGGGTTGTATTGTGTTTTTTTGGGTTTATGTTGCATTTTTAGGGTTTCTATTACATTTTTAGGTTTTATGTAATATTTTTTTCGGTTTATGTATCTATTTGTTTCCTTTTTTAGGGTTTTAGGGGTTGTTTATGGTTTGTTGTGGTTTTTAGGGTTTCAAGGGTTGTTAACAGGTGTATGTGGTTGTATGGTATTTGATGGCTTTTCATTGGTTTTTGGGGGTTTTAAGGGTTTATTTGTTTTTTCGGGATTGATAGGGGTTGTTAGGGTTTTTTAGTGTGTTTCAGGGTTTATTTGGGTATTATAGCATTTTTTAGGGTTTATGTAATTTGTTTTAGCATTTTTTGGGTTCTTTCAGTTTTTTTAGTGATCTTTAGAGTTTATTTTGATTCTTTAGGGTTCTTTAGTGTTTATTAGTGTTCTTTAGGATTTGTTTCGGTTTATTAGCCTTTTTATTGTATATTAAGGTTTTATTGGGATTTTTTAGGCATTAATAACTTTTTCATAGGTTTATCAACCTTTTTAGGGTTATTTAGGATTTATTAGGGTTTCTTATGGTTTATTTTATTAATTAGGGTTTATTAATGAGTATTTGGGTTTATTATGATTTATTAGGGTTTTTTATGATTTTTTAGGTTTTATTGGGGTTTATTAGGGGTTTCATATGGTTTGATTCAGTTTGATACAATTTATATGGCGTTTTTAGGATTTTTATGATTTATTTGGGGTTTTTAGGGTTTGTTATGATTTATTATGGGGTTATTAGGGTTTTTTAGGATTTATTAGCGGGTTTTTGTGTTTTGTAGACTATTATTTGGCGGGTTTTGTAGTGTTTTGTCGGGTTTGTTAGGGTTTTAGTAATTATTAGGATTTATTATGGTTCAATAGTGTTTTTATTGTATATTAGGGGTTTTAGGGATTTTGTAGTGTTTATTAGAGTCTAATAGAGGTTTTTAGGGTTTATTACAGGTTATTATGATTTATTAGTGTTTATTAGGGATTTACGGTTTAATAGTGGTTTCCGGTGTTATTTCAGTTTATTAGGGGTTCTTAGGGGTTTTTATTGGTTGTTAGAATTTGTTAGGTTTTGTTAGAGTTTTTAGGGTTTTTTAGGGGTTAATATTATTATTATTATTATTATTATTTCATCATGTGCGCTATGATTTATTATTTATTATCATGCACTGCACATGCAATGCACGTGTGTTATTCTATTATCTCATGCATTTTGGTTATTATTATTATTATTATTCTTACTATTATTATTATTATTATTATTAGCATCTCATGCACATGCACATGCACATGCACATGCATTGTTATTTATTTTTTATTACCATGCACGTGCAGATGAAATGCACACACGTTATTTTATTATCACATACGTTGTTATTCTTATTGTTATTATTATTATTGTGGTTGTTGTTGTTCTTCTTCTTTTTCTTCTTATTATTATCATCACGTGAAAATGCACATGAAAATGCACATGCAAATACATAAACACACACATTCAATGCACGTGCATTGTTCTTTTATCACATGCATTGTTATTATTATTATTATTATTATCATCTTCATCATCATCACAAGTGAATACAATGCACGCACGTTATTATTTATTTCCATGCCCGTGCGCACTTAATACACATGCAATATTCTATTATCACCTCCATTGGTACTATTACTATTATCACTACTACTACTACTATTTTTATTATTATTAACATCACATGAAAATGCAGATGCACGTGCGTTATTATTTATTATTTATTACCATGAACGTGCATATGCAATGCACTTGTATTATTCTTTTATTTTTATTATTATTATTATCAGAGTTATTATTATTATTATTATTATTATTATCATTATCATTATTATAATAATTATCACATGCAAGTCCACATGCATGTGCGTTGTTATTTATTATTTATTACCATGCACGTGCATGCGTTATTATTATTATTATTACAATTAGTATTATTAATATTATTATCAAATGTAAATGCACATGTACATGCATGTGCATTATTATTTACTATTATTTATTTATTATTTACTACTATTCAAGTGCACATGCAATGCACTTGCGTTATTCTATTATTAATATTAATATTATTATTATTATTGTTGTTGTTGTTTTTGTTGTTTGTATCATCAAATACAAATGCACATGCACGTGCGTTGTTGTTTGTTATTTATGACCAGGCACCTGCATTCGTCATTATTATTATCATTACATGAAAATGCACATACACGGGCATTATTATTTATATTTTATTTCCATTCACATGAAAATGCAATGCACTTGCATTATTCTATTATCACATGTGTTATTATTATTAATTCCCATGCATGTACACACGCAATGCACTTGTGTTATTCTATAATCACATGTGTTATTATTTATTATTTATTATCATTCACATGCAAATTCACATTCATGTGGACTTTGTTATTATTTATTGTTTATTACCATGCACATGCACATGCAAATTCACATTCATGTGGACTTTGTTATTATTTATTGTTTATTACCATGCACATGCACATGCACATGTAAATGCACATGAACATGCACATGCACTTGTTTGTGCGTTATTATTTATTATTTATTTTCATTCACATGCACATGCACATACACATGCAATTCACATGCATTATTATTTATTGTCATTCACAAGAAAATGCGCATGCATTTGCACATGTACGTGTGTTATGATTTATTATTTAAACCATGCACATTCATATGCACATGCACGTGTGTTATTACTACTACTATTATTAGAGGTATTTTTAGGGTTTACTATCATTATTTGTGTTTTTTAGGTGTTATTAACATTTATTATGGTTTGTTAGGGTTTTAGGGTTTTTGTAAGGTATATTAGCATTTTTTAGGGTTTGGTGGGGGTTATTAGGATTTTATTAGGGTTTATTATGGTGTGTCAAGGTTTATTAGGAGTTATTAGGTATTTTTAGGGTTTTATTAGGATTGATTTTGGTTTATTAGGGTACATTATGGTATTTTATGGTATATTTGGGTATGTTTAGGATTTATTAGGGTTTATTATGGTTCATTATGGTTTATTAATTTTAAAAAGGGTATATTAGGGTTTTTTAGTGATTAGTAGTGTTTATTCGAGTTTATTAGCGCTTTTAACCTTTGTTAGGTTTTATTAGCATTTATTAGGGGTTTTAGGGCTTTTTAATGGTATAGTTGCGTTTTTTAGGGTTTAGTGGGGTTTATTATGGTTTATTATTGTGTGTTAAGGTTTATTAGGGTTGAGTGGGTATTTTTAGGGTTTTATTAGGGTTGAGTTGGTATCTTTATGGTTTTATTAGGGTTTTATTAGGGTTGAGTGCAGTTTATTAGGGCTTGTTAGGGATTTTTAGGGTTTACTAGGGTTTGTTAGTGTTTTTATTAGGGCATATGAGTGTTTTTTAGTTTTTGTTAATATATATGAGTGTTTGTTATGACTATTTAGGTTTTATTAGCGTTTTTAGTTTTTGTGAGCATTTTTTAAGGTTTATTAGCTTTTATTTGAATTTATTATGGTTTATTAGGTTTTCTAGGGATTTTTATGGTTTGTTTGCATTATTTTGTTTATTGGGGTTTAGTTGGGTTTTATTAGGTTTTGTAATGGTTTGTCAAGGTTTATTAGGGTTGAGAAAGTATTTTTTGGGTTTTATTAGGGTTTTATTAGGGGTTTATTAGTTTTTTTGTTTTATTATGTTATATTAGTGTTTGTTTGGTATTTTTAGATAATATAGTGTGTTTTTATTGTTTGTGAGCATTTTGTTTTTTTTTTGTGAGCTTTTTAGGGTTTATTTGGTTATATTAGAGTTTATTATGTTTTATTAGGGTTTCTAGGGATTTTAAGGTATATTTTCTTTTTTTTCTTTATTAGGTTATATTAGTGTTTTTCGATCTTTTTAGGCAATATAGCACATATTTATTGTTTGTGATCATTTTTTTATTATTTGTGATAATTTTTAGGGTTTATTAGATTATATTAGAGTTTATCAGGGATTCTTAGGATTTTTAAGGTATACTAGCATTTTTTCTATATTAGGGTTTTGTAGGGTTTTATTTGGGGTTATTATGGCGTGTTAAGGTTTGTTAGGGTTAAGTAGGGTTTATTTGGCTTTATTTATGGTTTATTATGTCTTTTAGGGTTTCTTTTTGATTTATTAGGGATTATTAGTGTTTATTAGTGTCTATTAGGGTTGTTTAGGGTTGTTTATGTTTTCGTAATGTGTTTTTAGGGTTTATTAGGTTTTATTATCATATATTTGGTTTTATTAGGTATTTTTGGAGTTTTATAAGGGTTTATTAGAGTTTCTTAGGATTTTAGGGATTATAAGGTGTTATTAGGGATTATTAGAGTTTATTAGGGGTTTATTAGGGTTTAATTTTTTATATTATGGTATATTTGGGTTTAATATTTTTGAGTATTTTAAAGCGTCTTTAGGTTTTTTGTAGCCTTTTTTAGGGTTTGTGTAGCGTTGTTAGAGTTAATATAGCATTGTTAGTGTTTATATAGAATTTTTAGGGTTTAGTTTGTGGTTTTAGATTTTTTCTATCTTTTTTAAGGTTTCGGTAAAATTTTTAGGGTTTATGTAGCGTGTTTAGGGTTTATGTTTTATGTAGCTTTTTTAGGGTTTAAGTTGCATTTTTTGGGTTTATGTAGCATTTTTAGGGGTAATGTAGCGTTTATGTTGAATTTTTAAGGGTTAATGAAACTTTTTTAGGGTTCATGGATTTTTTTAGGCTTTATATTGTCTTTTTAGGTTTTATGTAGCATCTTTTAATGTTTATATTACATTCTTTAGGGTTTATGTAGCGTTTTTTAGGATTTAAACAGTGCACATTCATTATAGTTTATTAATTTTTAAGAGGGTATATTAGGGTTTTTAGTGTTTAGTAGGGTTTATTTGGGTTTATTAGCACTTTTAAGCTTTGTTAGGTTTTATTAGCATTTATTTGGGGTTTTAGGACTTTTTAATGGTATATTTGCGTTTTTTAGGGTTTGGTGGGGTTTATTATGGTTTATTATAGTGTGTTGAGGTTTATTTGGGTTGAGTTTGTATTTTTAGGGTTTTATTAAGGTTGATTCAGTATCTTTGTGGTTTTATTAAGGTTTATTAGGCTTGAGTATAGTTTATTAGGGTTTGTTAGGGATTTTTAGGGTTTACTAGGGTTTTTAGTGTTTTTATTCGGGTATATGAGCGTTTTTTAGTTTTTGTTAACATATAAGAGGGGTTGTTGTGACTTTTTAGGATTTATTAGATTTTTTTAGTGTTTCTGAGCATTTTTAATGGTTTATTAGCTTATATTTGAATTTATTATTGTTTATTAGGGTTTCTAGGGCTTTTTAATGGTTTGTTTGAGTTTTTTTATTGGGGTTTAGTTGGGTTTTATTAGGTTTTGTTATGGTGTGTCCTGGTTTATTAGGGTTGAGAAAGTATTTTTAGGGTTTTTTATGGTTTTATTATGGGTTATTAGTTTTTATTTGGTTTTATTATGGATTTTTAGTGTTTATTAAGATTTGTTAGGGGTTTATTAGTTTTTTTTGTTTTATTAGGTTATATTAGTGTTTGTTAGGACTTTTTGGTAATATAGCATGTTTTTATTTTTTGTGAGCATTTTGTTTTTGTTTGTGAGCATTTTTAGGGTTTCGTAGGTTATATTAGGGTTTATTATGGTTTATTATGGTTTCTAGGGATTGTTAAGGTATATCAGCCTTTTTTGTCTTTATTAAGTTATATTAGTGTTTTTAGGTCTTTTTTAGGTAATATACGGCATTTTTATTGTTTTTGGTCGTTTTTTATTATTTTTGAGTGTTTTAAGGGTTTATTAGTTTATATTAGAGTTTATCAGGGTTCTTAGGGATTTTTTAAGGCATACTAGCATTTTTTTCATTATTAGGGGTTTGTAGGGTTTTATTATGGTTTATTATGGTGTGTTAAGGTTTGTTAGAGTTGAGTAGGGTTTATTTGGATTTATTTATGGTTTATTAGGGCTTTTTAGGATTTTTTGGGGTTTATTAGGGTTTATTAGTGTTTACTAGTGTCCATTAGGGTTGGTTAGGGTTGTTTTGGTTTTCTTAATGTGTCTTTTGGGTTTATTTGGTGTTATTATCATTTATTAGGGTTTATTAGGTATTTTGGGGGGTTTATTAGGGTTATTTAGTGTTTCTTAGGGTTTTTAGGGATTATAAGGCATTTTAGGGATTATTAGAGTTTATTGGGGGTTTGTTAGGGTTTAATTTTTTATATTATGGTATATTAGGGTTTGATATTTTTTAGGGTTTTAAAGTATCTTCAGCGTTTTTGTAGCATTTTTTAGGGTTTGTGTAGCGTTGTTAGAGATTATGTAGCATTTTTACTATTTATGTAGCATTTTTAGGGTTTGGATAATAGTTTTAGATTTTATGCATCATGTTTAGGGTTTATGTAACATTTTTAAGGTTTATGTAGGGTGTTTATGGTTTAGGTTTTATGTATCATTTTTTAGGGTTTATGTTGCGTTCCATGGGTTTATGTAGCATTTTTAGGGGTGATGTAGCGTTTATGTTTCATTTTTAGGGTTTATGTAATGTTTTAGTGTTTATGTAGTGTTTTTATAGTTTATATTGTGTTTTAGGTTTTATGTAGCATTTTTTAATGTTTATGTTGGGATTTTTAGGGTTTATGTTATGTTTTTTAGGGTTTATGTTACAGTTCTAGGGTTTATGTAGTGCTTTTAGGGTTTATGTAGTTTTTTTGGGTTTATGTTGCATTTTTTGGTTTATGCTGCATTTTTAGGGGTTTGGTTGCATTTTTAAGGGTTTATGTGATGTTTTTAGGGTTTATGTATTTATTTAAATCCTTTTTTAGGGTTTTAATGGTTTTTTATGGTTTGTAGTCTCTTAGGGTTTAAGGGTTATTAACAGGTTTTTATGGTTTTTATAGTATCTGATGGCTTTTAAAGGCTTTTTTGGGGGGGGGGGTTTATGGGTTTATTTGTTTTTTTGGGATTAATAGGAGTTGTTAGGGTTTTTTAGTGTGTTTTAGGGTTTGTTTGGGTATTGTAGAGGTTTTTAGGGTTTATATAACGTGTTTTATCTTTTTCGGGTTCTTTTGGGTTTTTAATGTTCTTTAGAGTTTAATATGGTTCTTTAGGGTTTATTAGGGTTCTTTAGGGTGTATTAGTGTTCTTTATGATTTTTTACTATTTATTAGCATTTTTATTGTATATTATGGTTTTATTGGGCTTTTGTAGGCATTAATAGCTTTTTATAGGGATTGTCAACCTTTTTAGGGTTATTTAGGATTTATTAGGGTTTATTAGGGTTTATTTTATTTATTAGGGTTTAGTAACGTGTATTTGGGTTTATTACGATTTATTAGGGATTATTATGATTTTTTAGGGTTTATTGTGGTTTATTTGGGGTTTGTTATGGTTTGTTACGATTTATTTTGAGGTTATTAGGGTTTATTAGGGTTTATTAGTGGGTTGTAGGGTTTTCTAGGCTATTATTTGGAGGTTTTTGTATCGTTTTGTCAGTTTTGTTAGGGTTTTAGTGATTATTAGGATTTATTGTGGTTTAATAGTGTTTTTATTGTATATTATGGGTTTTAAGGCTTTTATAGCATTTATTAGGGTCTAATAGAGTTTGTTAGGGTTTATTACAGGTTATTACGATTTATTAGTGTTTATTACGGTTTTTAGGGTTTAATAGTGGTTTTTTGGTGTTATTAGGGATTATTAAGGGTTCTTAGGGTTATTAGTAGTTATTAGGGATTGTTAGGTTTTGTTAGGGTTTTTAGGTTTTGTTATGGGTTGTTTGAGTTGTTTGGGGTTTTATGCGTTTTTTGGATTTTATGGGTGTCTTTGGATTTTTTATGCTTTGTTACGGGTATTTTAGCGTTTTTTTTTGGGGATTTGTTGTGTTTGTTGGGTTTTGAATCATTTTTAGGTTTTTTGTAGCAGTTTTTAGGGTTTATGTAGCATTGTTAGTGGCTTTAGTGGTTCTTTAGGGTTTTATAGGGTTCTTTAGGGTTCTTTATGGTTTATTAGGGTTTATTTTCAAGTTTTTAGGGTTTGTTAGGGGTTTAGGGGGTTTAAGGGTTTCATATGATTGGTTAGGGTTTTGTTAGAAATTTTTAGGCTTTTTATGGTATTTTAGCATTTTAGGGGTGTTTAGGGTTTTTTGCGTTTTTGAGGTTTTTTTAGAGTTTTTTGGTTTGTTTTCATGTTTTTTTAGATTTTTCTTGTTTTTAAGGGTTTTAGGGTTTTTAGTGTTTTTAGGGTTTTTAGAATTTTTTAGGGTTTTTAGTGTTTTTAGGGTTTTATGGGTTTGTTGGGTTTTTATGGTTTTGTCTGGTTTAGCCTAGTTTGTTATTTTTTTTTGTGAATATTAGCGTTTTGAATGTTTTAATAGCATTTTTGTTTTATATTTGGGTTTTTAGGTATTTTGTAGCTTTTATTGGGTTCTAATATAGTTTTTAGTGTTTATTATGATTTATTAGTGTTTATTAGGGTTTAGTAGTGGGCTTTAGGGTTTATTAGGGTTTATTATTGGTTGGTAGGGTTTGTTAGGATTTATTAGTGCTTATTAGAGTGATTAAGCGTTTCTAAGGATTTGTTAGGGTTTCTAAGGGTGTGTTAGGGTTTCTAAGGGTAGGTTAGGGTTTTTATGGGGGGTTAGGGTTTCTAAGGGTGTGCTATGGTTTCTATGGATTTCTAAGGTTTTGTCAGGGTTTCTATGGTTGTTTTGGGGTTTCTAAGGGTGTACTAGGGTCTCAAAGGGTGTGTTAAGGTTTCTAAGGGTGTTTTAGGGGTTCTAAGGGTGTGTTAGAGTTTCTTAGGTTTTCTTTGGGTTTATTTAGGGTTTTCAGGGTTTTGATAGGGTTTCATATGGTTTCTTAGTGGGTTTTTAGGGTTTCATCGGGTTTTTTTGGGTTTATTGGGGTTTCTTAGTCGTTATTGGTGTTCGTTAGGGCTTGTTAGGATTTTTAGGGGGTTTTAGGGCTTTTTTAGGGTTTGTTATGTTTCTTAGGGTTTTGGGGGTTTGTTAGAGTTTGTTAGGGTTTGTTAGGGTTTTGCATGATTTTTAATGGTTTTTAGTGTTTATGGGGTTATTCATGGTTTTTTAGGGTTACTCAGTTGTTCATGGTTGTCATAGATGTGTAGAGCTAGTCACAAGATTCAATTTGATATGTGGTATAGGTGAAACGGACACCCATATGAGATGTTATGGTCATTTGGAGGACTTAAGGACATTTTTGGACTTTAAGAACGTGATAAGGTGTTCCTATTGGTCACAGATGTGTAGATCTAGTCAAAAGCTTCGATTTGATATATGGTATAGGAAAAACCGGACTCCCGGATTAGAAGTTATGGTCTTTTGGAGGGTTTATGTACCTTTTGGGCCTTCAAGGATGTGAGATGGTGCTTCAATGGTTATAGGAGTGTAGGTCTAGTAGCAAACTTCAATTTGATTTGTGGTAGAGGCAAAAAGGACACCCATAGAAGAAGTTATTGCAGAACGGACACCAGAAGCCAATCTTTTTACCATCCAAAGGGATTTTGGGTCTTTTGGGGGGTCGAAGAATGTCAGAAAGGGTTCCAGTGGTTACTAGAGTTTGTATCATTTCACAATCTTCGATTTTATATGTGTTAGAGCCAAAATGAAAACACATAGCAGAAGTTATTTTCGTTTTAAATTGAGCAACTCTCATAGCGCCTAAAAACCTAAGAAACCCGCAACTCACTAAAATATGAATAACTTCTACTTCGGGTGTCTGTTTGAGTGCTATGACCAGTCAAATCAAAGCTCGTGAGATGTGTGAGTACAATGTTTAGTAGAAACTATGAGAAGATCAAATAAATATAAGATATATTAGTTATACCACTCCAAAAAGAGTCTAACATCAAACGGCCATAACTTTCGCTCCGGTTGTCCGTTTGAGCTCTACCACATATCAAATCGAATGTAGTGAAGAGATCTATGTAGAAGGATGACTTGAAAAAAGTTCAAGTCACGTTTGAGGACCTAAAACCACAGAAATCCATCATAATTCCTCCAAAACTCCATTTCCGTGTATGGATACCTATCAATTTTTTTTAAATGGTCATAACTTCTGATCTGTGTGTCTGTTCGGCCTTTGGCGCCTATTTTTATCATAGTTCGTTCCATGAGATTCAGTTAGACTATTCAAGGACAAGAAATGGACACTCGAAGAAGAATTTATGCCTTTTTCAATGACTCTGTGATTTGTTAGGTTTTTCGAGACCCCATTTCTAGCATTTTTGTCCTGTGTGATATTTTTTCAAACAACATAACTTATTATTACTATTATTATTATTATTATTATTATTATCATCATCTCATCCACATGCACATAAATGTGCACGTGCATTATTATTATGTTTTTATTACCATGAATGTTCACATGCAATGCCCACATGTTATTTTATTATCACATGTGTTGTTGTTATTATTGTTATTATTATTATTATTATGGTTGTTGTTGTTGTTGTTGTTATTGTTGTTTTTGTTGTTGTTGTTGTTGTTATTGTTATTACCATCACATGAAAATTAACATGCAAATACACATACACGCACATTCAATGCATGTGAGTTATTC
Organism: Viscum album; assembly: GCA_963277665.1. Classification (NCBI taxonomy): domain Eukaryota; kingdom Viridiplantae; phylum Streptophyta; class Magnoliopsida; order Santalales; family Viscaceae; genus Viscum; species Viscum album. Next base: position 1,454,435 of record CAUJRU010000006.1, read on the forward strand.
TATTATCACATGTGTTGTTATTAATAATAATAATAATATTATTATTATTATTATCATCATCATCATCACATGCAAATGCAATGCACAAACATTATTATTTATTACCATGCACGTGCACACGTAATGCACATTCCATATTCTATTATCACACGCATTAGTACTACTACTGTTATCCACACTACTACTATTTTTATTACTACGGTTGTTATTATTACATTCATCACATGCAAATTTAGATGCACGTACGTTATTATTTAGTATTTATTACCATGCAAGTGCATATTCAATGCCCTAGTATTATTCGTGTATTATTATTATTATATTATCCTTATTATTATTATTATTATTATTATTATCATTATCATTATTACTATCATTATCACATGCAAATGCACATCCATGTGCGTTGTTATTTATTGTTTATTACCAATCATGTGCATGCATTATTATTATTATTATTATTATTACAATTAGTATTATTAATATTATACCCAAATGTAAAGGCACATGCACATGCATGTGCGTTCTTATTATTATTATTTATTTATTATTTAATACTGTGCACGTGCACATGAAATGGACTTGCATTATTCTATTATTATTATTATTATTTTGTATCATCAAATACAAACGCACATGCATATGCGTTGTTATTTATTATTTATTACCATGCACGTGCTTGCATAATTTTCAATATCATTATATGTAAATGCACATGCACATGCGTTTTTATATATTATTTATTATCATGCACATGCAAATGCAATGCACTTGTGTTATTCTATTATCACATGTGTTATTATTATTTATTCTCATGCACGTGCACACGCAATGCACGTGCATTATTCTATTATCACATGAGTTATTATTTATTATTTATTACCATTCACATGCAAATGAACATTCATGTGGACTTGGTAATTATTTATTGTTTATTACCATGCCTATGCCCATGCACATGCACATGCACATGCACATGCACATGCACATGCACATGAACTTGGATGTGCGTTATTATTTATTACTTTTATCATTCACATGAACATGAAGATACACATGTAATTCACATGCGTTATTATTTATAATTTATTATTTATTATCATTCACATGCAAATGCGCAGGCATATGCACATGCACATGTGTTATGATTTATTATTTAAACAATGCACATGCATATGCACATGCACGTGCATTATTACTATTATTATTATTAGAGGTATTTTAAGGGTTTACTAACATTTTTTAGAATTTTTATTTGTTATAAACATTTATTATGGTTTGTTAGGGTTTTATGGGTTTTTAATGGTATATTAGCGTTTTTAGGGTTTTGTGGGGGTTATTAGGATTTTATTAGGGTTTATTAAGTTGTGTTATGGTTTAATGCGGTTTATTAAGTATTTTTTAGGGTTTTATAAGGGTTGAGTTGGGTTTATTAGGGTATATTATGGTATATTATGGTATATTTGGGTTTTTTTAGGATTTATTAGGGTTTATTATCATTAATTATGGTTTATTAATTTCTAAGAGGGTATATTAGGGTTTTTTAGGGTTTATTAGTGTTTATTAGGGTTTATTAGTGCTTTTAAACTTTGTTAGGTTTTATTAGCATTTATTAGTATTTATTACGGTTTTTAGGGCTTTTTAATGGTATATTTGCGTTTCTTAGGCTTTAGTGGGGTTTATTATGGTTTATTATAGTGTGTTAAGGTTTATCAGTGTTGAGTAGGTATTTTTTGGTTTTTATTAGGGTTGAGTAGGTATCTTTACAGTTTTATTAGGGTTTATTAGGGTTGAGTAGTGTTTATTAGGGTTTGTTAGAGATTTTTAGGGTTTACTAGGGTTTGTTAGTGTTTTTATGAGGGTATATGAGTGTTTTTTAGTTTTTGTTAATATATATTAGGGGTTTCTAGGACTTTTTAGGTTTTATTACCATTTCATTAGTTATTGTGAGCATTGTTATGTTTTATTTGGTTTTATTAGAATTTATTAGGGTTTCTTAGGGTTTCTATGGCTTTTTAATGGTTTGTTTGTATTTTTTTTGTTTATTAGAGTTTTGTAGGAATTTATTAGGTTTTCTTATGGTGTTTCAAGGTTTATTAGGGTTGGGAAGGTATTTTTAGGGTCTTATTATGGTTTTATTAGGGTTTATTAGTTTTTATTTGGGTTTATTAGGGTTTTTTAGGTTTTATTAGTGTTTGTTAGGGGATTATTAGTTTTTTGTTTTATTTGGTTATATCAGTGTTTGTTAAGTCTTTTTTGATAATAAAGGTTTTTTATTGTTTGTGAGCATTTTGTTTTTATTTGTGAGCGTTTTTTTTGTTTCTTAGGTTATATTAGAGTTTATTATGGTTTCTAGGGATTTTTAAGGTATATTAGTGTTTTTTGTCTTTATTAGATTGTATTAGGGTTTTTTGGTATTTTTAGGTAAAATAACATGTTTTTATTGTTTTTGATCATTTTTTTATTGTTTATGAGCGTTTATAGGGTTTATTATGTTATATTAGAGTTTATCAGGGTTTCTAGGGATTTTTTAAGGTATATGAGTGTTTCTTAGGAGTCATTATGGTGTGTTAAGGTTTGTTAGGGTTGAGTCGGGTTTATTTGGATTTATTTATGGTTTATTAGGGATTTTTAGGGTTTTATTACGATTTATTAGTGTTTATTAGTGTCTATTAGGGTTGGTTAGGGTCATTTAGGTTTTCTTAACATGTTTTTAGGTTTATTAGGTTTTATTATCATTTATTAGTGTTTATTAGTTATTTTTGTGGTTTTATTAGGGTTGAGTAGAGTCTCGTAGGTTTTTAGGGATTATAAGGCATTTTTAGGTATTATTAGAGTTTATTAGTGTTTTTTTAGGGTTTATATTTTTATATTATGGTATATTATGCCTTAATATTTTTGAGGTTTTTGAAGCATCTTTAGGGTTTTTGTAGCATTTTTTTTGTGTTTTATGTAGCATTGTTTGAGTTTATGTTTCATTTTTAGTGTTTATGTAGTCCTTTTAGGGTTTAGTTAACGGTTTTAGGTTTTATGTACCATTATTTAGGGTCAATGTAACATTTTTAGGGTTTATGTACCGTGTTTAGGGTTTAGGTTTTATGTAGCATTTTTTAGGGTTTATGTTGCGTTTTCAGGGTTTATGTTATGTTTTTTGGGGTGATGTAGCGTTTATGTTGCATTTTTAGGCTTTTTGTAATGTTTTAGGGTTCATGTAGTGTTTTTTGGGATTATGGTGTGTTTTTATGTTTTATGTAGAATTTTTTAATGTTTATATTGCGTTATTTAGTGTTTATGTTACGGTTCTAGGGTTTATGTTACGGTTCTTGGGTTTATGTAGTGTTCTTTGGGTTTATGTAGCGTTTTTTGGGTTATATTGCGTTTTTAGGGTTTATGTTGCGTTTTTCGGGTTTGTGTTTCTTTTTAGGGTTTATTTAATGTTTTTTGGGTTTATGTATCTATTTGTTTCCTTTTTTAGGGTTTTAGTGGTTATTTATGGTTTGTTGTGGTTTTTAGGGTTTTAAGGGTTGTTAACGGGTGTTTATGGTTTTATGGTATTTGATGGGTTTTCATTGGTTTTTTGGGGGTTTTAAGGGTTTATTTGTTTTTTTGGGATTGATAGGGGTTGGTAGGGTTTTTTAGTGTGTTTCAGGGTTTGTTTGGGTATTATTGCGATTTTTAGGGTTTATGTAATGTGTTTTTGCATTTTTGGGGTCTTTAGGTTTTTTTAGTGTTCTCTAGAGTTTATTATGATTCTTTAGGGTTCTTCATGGTTAATTAGTGTTATTTAGGATTTGTTTTGGTTTATTAGAATTTTTATTGTATATTTTGGTTTTATTGGGCTTTTGTAGGCATTAATAGTTTTTTCTTGGGTTTATCAACCTTTTTAGGGTTATTTAGGATTTATTTGGGTTTCTTAGGGTTTATTTTATTAATTAGGGTTTATTAAAGTGTATTTGGGGTTATTATGATTTATTAGGGTTTTTTATGATTTGGTCGGTTTTATTGCGGTTTATTAGGGGTTTGTTATGGTTTGATTAAGTTTGTTACAATTTTTTTGGCGTTTTTAGGGTTTGTTACGATTTATTTGGGGTTGTTAGGGTTTGTTATGATTTATTATGGGGTTATTAGGGTTTTTAGGATATATTTGTGGGTTTTAGGGTGTGGTAGGGTATTATTTGGCGGGATTTGTAGTGTGTTTGTCGGGTTTGTAGGGTTTTAGTAATTATTAGGATTTATTATGGTTCAATAGTGTTTTTATTGTATATTAGGGGTTTTAGGGATTTTGTAGCATTTATTAGAGTCTAATAGGGGTTTTAAGGTTTAATATAGGTTATTATGATTTATTAGTGTTTATTAGGGGTTTAGGGTTTAATAGTGGGTTTCAGGCGTTGTATGGGTTTATTAGTGGTTCTTAGGGGTTATTAGTGGTTGTTAGGGTTTGTTAGGACGTGTGTTATTCTATTATCACACACGTTATTATTATCATTATTATCATTATCATTATTATCATTATCATTATTATAATTATAATTACTGTTATTACTATTATTATTATTATTATCATCACATGCAAATGAAGATGCACATGCATTATTATTTATTATTTATTATTTACTATTTATTTCCATGCGCGTGTATATGTTGTTGTTGTTATTATTATTATTATTATTACTATTATTATTATTATCATCACATGAAAATGCACATGCATGTTTGTTATTATTTACTACCATGCACGCACGCACACAATGCACCTACATTATTCTATTATCACATGCATTTTTATTTTTATTGTTATTATTACTATTATTGTTATTATTGTTATTATCATCAAATGAAAAATGCACTTGCGTTGTTATTTATTACCATACACACGCACATTCAATACATGTGTGTTATTCTATTATCACACGCACTATTATTATTAATATTACTATTGTTGTTATTATTATCATCACGTGCGCTATGAGTTATTATTTATTATCATGCACTGCAAATGCAATGCACGTGCATTGTTCTATTATCTCATGAATTGTTGTTGTGGTTATTATTATTATTATTACTGTTATTATTATTATTATTATTAGCATCTCATGCACATGCACATGCACATGCACATGCATTATTATGTATTTTTTATTTCCATGCACATGCACATGCAATGCACACATGTTATTTTATTAGCACATACGTTGTTATTCTTATTGTTATTATTATTATTGTAGTCTTTGTTGTTGTTGTTCTTCTTCTTATTCTTATTATTATCATCACATGAAAATGCACATGTAAATGCACATGCAAATACATGAACACGCACATTCAATGCACGTGCGTTATTCTATTATCAGATGCATTGTTATTATTATTGTTATTATTATTATCATCTTCTTCATCATCACAAGAGAATGCAATGCACACGCTTTATTATTTGTTACCATGCACGTGCACACTTAAGGCACATGCAATATTCTATTATCACATGCATTGGTACTACTACTATTATCACTACTACTTTTACTACTGTTATTATTATTAACATCACATGCAAATGCAGATGCATGTGCATTATTATTTATTATTTATTACCATGCACGTGCATATGCAATGCACTTGTATTATTCTTTTATTATTATTATTATTATTATTATCGTAGTTATTATCATTATTATTATCATCATCATAATTATCATTGTTATTATCATTATCACATGCAAATCCACATGCATGTGCATTGTTATTTATTATTTATTACCATGCACGTGCTTGCGTTATTATTATTATTATTATTACAATTAGTATTATTAATATTATTATCAAATGTAAATGCACATTCACAAGCATGTGCATTATTATTTACTATTATTTATATATTATTTACTACTATGAAAGTGCACATGCAATGCACTTGCGTTATTCTATTATTATTATTATTTTTGTTGTTGTTGTTCTTGTTGTTGTTTTTATCATCAAATACAAATGCACATGTACGTGCATTGTTGTTTGAAATTAATTACCATGCACGTGAATTCGTCATTATCATTATCATTACATGAAAATGCACATACACATGCGTTATTATATATATTTTATTACCATTCACATGAAAATGCAATGCACTTGCATTATTATATTATCACATTTGTTATTATTATTAATTCTCATGCATGTACACACACAATGCACTTGTGTTATTCTATTATCACATGTGTTATTATTTATTATTTATTATCATTCACATGAAAATTCACATTCATGTGGACTTTGTTATTATTTATTGTTTATTACCATGCACATGCACATGCACATGCACTTGGATGTGCGTTATTATTTATTATTTATTATCATTCACATGCACATGCACATACACATGCAATTCACATGGATTATTATTTATAATTTATTATTTACAATCATTCACATGAAAATGCGCATGCATATGCACATGCACATGTATTATGATTTATTATTTAAACCATGCACATTCATATGCACATGCACGTGGGTTATTACTACTACTATTATTAGAGGTATTTTTATGGTTTACTATCATTATTTAGGATTTTTAGGTGTTATTAACATTTATTATGGTTTGTTAGGGTTTTAGGATTTTTGTATGGAATATTAGCATTTTTTAGGGTTTGGTGGGGGTTATTAGGATTTTATTAGGGTTTATTATGGTGTGTCAAGGTTTATTAGGGGTTATTAGGTATTTTTAGGGTTTTATTAGGATTGATTTGGGTTTATTAGGGAACATTATGGTATTTTAAGGTATATTTGGGTATGTTTAGGATTTATTTGGGTTTATTATGGTTTATTAATTTTTAATTCGGTATATTAGGGTTTTTTAGTGATTATTAGTGTTTATTCGGGTTTATTAGCGATTTTAAGCTTTGTTTGGTTTTATTAGCATTTATTAGGGGTTTTAGGGCTTTTTAATGGTATAGTTGCGTTTTTTAGGGTTTAGTGGGGTTTATTATGGTTTATTATGGTGTGTTAAGGTTTATTAGGGTTGAGTGGGTATTTTATGGGCTTTATTAGGGTTGAGTCGGTATCTTTATGGTTTTATTAGGGGTTTATTAGGGTTGAGTGCGGTTTATTAGGGTTTGTTAGGGATTTTGAGGGTTTACTAGGGTTTGTTAGTGTTTTTATTAGGGAATATGAGTGTTTTTTAGTTTTTGTTAATATATATGAGGGGTTGTTATGACTATTTAGGTTTTATTAGTGTATTTTTAGTGTTTGTGACCATTTTTAATTGTTTATTTGCTTTTACTTAAATTTATTATGGTTTATTAGAGTTTCTAGGGTTTTTTTATGGTTTGTTTGCTTTTTTTTGTTTATTTTGGTTTAGTTGGGTTTTATTAGGTTTTGTTATGGTGTGTCATGGTTTATGAGGGTTGAGAAGGTATTTTTAGGATTTTATTAGGGTTTTATTAGGGTTTATTCGATTTTATTAAGGGTTATTTGGGATTTTTAGGGTTTATTATGGTTTGTTAGGGGTTTATTAGTTTTTTTTTGTTTTATTAGGTTATATAAGTGTTTGTTTTGTATTTTTAGATAATATAGCGTGTTTTTATTGTTTGGGAGCATAATTTTTGTGTTTGTGAGTGTTTTTGGGTTTCTTTGGTTATATTAGAGTTTATTATGATTTATTAGAGTTATTAGGGATTTTTAAGATATATTAGCTTTTTTTCCTTATTAGGTTATATTAGTATTTTTAGATATTTTTATGTAATATAGCACATTTTTATTGTTTGTGATCATTTTGTTATTATTTGTGAGCATTTTTAGGGTTTATTAGTTTATATTAGAGTTTATTAGGGTTTCTCAGGATTTTTTAAGGGATACTAGAATTTTTTTTATATTAGGGTTTTGTAGGGTTTTATTTGGGGTTATTATGGTGTGTTAAGTTTTGTTAGGGTTGTGTAGGGTTTATTTGGCTTTATTTATGGTTTATTATGTCTTTTAGGGTTTCATTGGGGTTTATTAGGGTTTATTAGTGTTTTATTAGTGTCTATTAGGGTTTGTTAGGGTTGTTTAGGTTTTCTTAATGTGTTTTTAGGGTTTATTAGGTTTTATTATCATTTATTAGGGTTTATTAGGTATTTTTGGGGTTTCATAAGGGTTGAGTAGAGTTTCATAGGATTTTAGGGATTATAAGGTGTTCTTAGGGATTATTAGATTTTATTAGGGGTTTATTAGGGTTTAGTTTTTTATATTATGGTATGTTAGGGTTTAATATTTTTTGAGTGTTTTAAAGTGTCTTTAGGTTTTTTGTTGAATTTTTTAGGATTTGTGTAGCATTGTTAGAGTTAATATATAATTTTTAGTGTTTATGTATCATTTTTAGGGTTTAGTTAGTGGTTTTATATTTTTTGTATCATTTTTAGGGTTTCTGTAACATTTTTAGGGTTTATGTAGCGTGTTTAAGGTTTAGGTTTTATGTAGCGTTTTTGGGTTTAAGTTGCATTTTGTGGGTTTATGTAGCATTTTTAGGGGTAATGTAGTGTTTATGTTGCATTTTTTAGGTTTATGAAAAGTTTTTAGGGTTCATGGAGTGTTTTTAGGGTTTATATTTTCTTTTTAGGTTTTATGTAGCATATATTAATGTTTATGTTGCATTTTTTAGGGTTTATGTTGCTCTTTTTAGGATTTATGATACAGTTCTAGGGTTTATGTAGTTATTTTAGGGTTTATGTAGCGTTTTTTGGATTTATGTTGTTTTTTTTGTTTATGTTAAGTTTTTAGGGGTTTTGTTGCATTTTATAGGGTTTATGTAATGTTTTTAGGGTTTATGTATCTATTTGAAGCCCTTTGAGGGTTTTAATGGCTGTTTATGGTGTGTAGTGTTTTTTAGGGTTTTTAAGGGTTGTTAACGGGTATTTATGGTTTTTTATGGTATCTGATGGCTTTTTAAAAGTTTTTGGGGGGTTTTTATTGGTTTATTTGTTTTTTTTGGGATTGATAGGGCTTTTTAGGGTTTTTAGTGTGTTGTAGGGTTATTTGGGTATTATAGAGGTTTTTAGGATTTATATAATGTGTTTTAGCATTTTTTTTGGGTTCTTTAGGGGTTTTAGTGTTCCTTAGAGTTTAATGTGATTATTTAGGGTTTATTAGGACTCTTTAGGGTTTATTAGTGTTCTTTAAGAATTGTTACAGTTTATTAGTGTTTTTTATTGTATATTAGGGTTTTATTGGACTTTTGTAGGCATTAATAGTTTTTTCTTGGGTTTATCAACCATTTTTAGTGTTATTTAGGATTTATTAGGGGTTATTAGGGTTTAGTAACATGTATTTGGGTTTATTACAATTTATTAGGGTTTATTATGCTTTGTTAGGGTTTATTGCTGTTTATTAGGGGTTTGTTATGGTTTGTTTCAGTTTTTTATGATTTATTTGGCATTGATAGGATTTGTTACAATTTATTTGTGCTTGTTTGGGTTTCTTAAGATTTATTTTGGGGTTATTAGGGTTTTTTAGGGTTTATTAGTGGGTTGTAGGGTTTTTTAGGCTATTATTTAGGGGATTTTATAGCATTTTGTTAGGTTTGTTAGGGTTTTTAGTGATTATTAGGGTTTATACTGGCTTAATACTGTTTTATACTGTATATTAGGGGTTTTAGGGCATTTGTAGTGTTTATTAGGGTTTAATAGAGTTTGTTAAGGTTTATTATAGGTCATTACGATTTATTAGTGTTTATTAGGGTTTTTAGGGTTTAATAGTAGGTTTTAGGGGTTATTAGGGTTTATTAGTGGTTCTTGGGGGTTATTAGTGGGTGTTAGGGTTTGTTAGGCTTTGTTAGGTTTTTTAAGGTTTGTTACGGTTTGTTTGAGTTGTTTGGGATTTTATGTGTTTTTTTGGGTTTTATGGGAGTGTTTGGATTTTTATGCTTTGTCTAGGTTATTTTAGCATTTTTGGGGTTTTGTACTATTTTGTGGGTTTTGAAGCGTTTTCGGGTTTTTGTAGAAATTGATAGGGTATATGTAGCGTTGTTAGTGGATTTAGTGGGGATAACCCAATTTGTTAACATTCAAACAAGTATAACTTCTGATCTGGATGTCTGTTAGGCCTGTACCACATATCATATCGAAAAATGATTCATTTTCTTTGATTGAATTGGTTGTGGAGTTGAAAAGTGGTTTAGATTAGAAGTTATTGTCGTTTTAACATTCTATGGCTTTTCAAATACACATATATATGTATTTATTCGTAAATGTGTGTGTGTCGGTGTGTCAGTGTGTGTGTGTGTGTGTTTGTGTGTCTTGGTGTGTGTGTTGTATATATATATATATATATGTATTTATATATTTATAAACACATAAAAACATATTTTATAAATGTATTTAAAACTAATCTTATATATATATTAATATAAAAAATATATACGGATAAAAAACATATTAATATAAATATATACTAATATAAGAACGAATATATTTATACTAATATATGAATAAATATATATATATTAATATAACTAAATGTATTTATATTAATATGAATCTATATTAATATATGAATAAATATAACTATATATATAAATAAATAAATATATCATTAAATAGAGAAAAAAAGAAATGTCTTAGTGGTAAAGGTGATGGTACGCAATGGGGGAGGTCACGGGTTCCGGTTCGGGTGCAAGCAAGGAGGTGCACACATGTGGGGGATGCGCGGGAAGGGCAACGTGCGGGAGAAATTGAGGGGGGTCCACCAAGCCTCGATTAACAGCGATTTTTTAGCACTGTTAATGCACTTTTCTAGCGTTGATAACTGTCATTTTTGTAGTAGTGTGCACATGCAATGCACATGCGTTATTCTATTATCACAATTGTTATTATTTATTATTTATTATCATTCACATTAAAATGCACATTCATGTGGACTTGTTTATTATTTATTGTTTATTACCATTAACATGCACATGTACTTCTATGTGCATTATTATTTATTATTTATTATCATTCAAATGCACATGCACATACACATTAAATTCACTTGTGTTATTATTGATTATTTATTATTAATTATCATTCATATGCAAATATGTAGGCATATGCACATGCACGTGCGTTATTATTTATTATTTAAACCATTCACATGCATATGCACATGCACATGCGTTATTACTATTATTATTATTATTAGAGGTGTTTTTAGGGGTTAATAGCATTTTTTAGTATTTCTAGGTGATATTAACATTTATTATTGTATGTTAGAGTTTTAGTGTTTTTAATGGTATATTAGCATTTTTTAGGGTTTGGTGGGGGTTATTAGGATTTAATTATGGTTGAGTAGGTATCTTTAGGGTTTTATTAGGGATTATTCGGGTTGAGTAGGGTTTATTAGGATTTGTTCGGGATTTTTAGGGTTTACTAGGGTTAGTTAATGTTTTAATTAGGTTATATATGAGTGTTTTTTAGTTTTTGTTAATATATATGAGCGGCTGTTAGGACTTTTTATGTTTTATTAGTGTGTTTTTAGTGTTTGTGAGCATTTTTTATGGTTTATTAGGTTTTATTAGAATTGATTATGGTTTATTAGGTTTTCTAGGGATTTTTAATGGTTTGTTTGCATTTTTTTTGTTTATTGGGGTTTAGTTGGGTTTTATTATGTTTTATTATGGTGTGTCAAGGTTTATTAGGATTGAGAAGGTATTTTTAGGGTTTTATTATTGTTTTATTATGGTTTATTTGTTTTTAGTATTGATTTTTAGGGTTTTTAGGGTTTATTAGTGTTTTTTGGGTTTATTAGTTTTTTTTTTGTTTTATTAGGTTATATTAGTGTTTGTTAGGTCTTTTTAGATAATATAGTGTGTTTTTATTATTTATGAGAATTTTGTTTTTGTATGTGAGCATTTTAGGGTTTCTAAGGTTATATTAGAGTTTACTATCATTTATTAGGGTCTCTAGGGATTTTTAAGGTATATTAGCATTTTTTGTCTTTATTAGGTTATGTTTGTGTTTTTAGGTCTTTTTAGGTAATATAGAGCGTTTTTACTGTTTGTGATATTTTTTTATTGTTTGTGAGAATTTTTATGTTTTATTAGGCTATATTAGAGTTTATCAGGTTTTCTAGGGATTTTTTAAGGTATAATAGCATTTTTTTAGTATTAGGGTTTTGTAGGGTTTTATTTTGGGTCATTATTGTGTGTTAAGGTTTTATAGGTCTGAGTAGGGTTTATTTGGATTTATTTATGGTTTATTAGGGATTTTTAGGGGTTTTTGGGGTTTATTAGTGTTTATTAGTGTCTATTATGGTTGGTTAGGGTTGTTTAGGTTTTCTTAACATGTTTTTAGGGTTTATTAGGTTTTATTATCATTTATTAGGGTCTATTAGGTATTTTTGGGGTTTTATTAGGGATTAGTAGTCTTTCTTAGGGGTTTTAGGGATTATAAGGCTTTTGTTGGGATTATTAGAGTTTATCAGGGGTTTATTAGGGTTTAATTATTTATATTATGGTATATTAGAGTTTAATATTTTTGAGGGTTTTGAAGCATCTTTAGGGGTTTTGTAGCATTTTTTAGGACTTGTGTAGCATTTTTGGATATTATGTAGCATTTTTAGTGTTTATGAAACATTTTTAAGGTTTATTTAGCAGTTTGATGTTTTATGTATAATTTTTTAGGGTTTATGTAACGTTTTTAAGGTTTATGTTGTAACAACCTAGGTAAATAAAGAATATGACATTTTTATATTTATCCCTATTTGTGATTAAAATGTTAATATTAATTTAAAGGGAACGCTATGCTCGATGGCTTACCCAATACGAAACAGCGAGTTCCTTTGAAATCTTACGTTGCATTCTAATAATAAAATAATTTTATTTTAAATGGTAGTTAACACCTAGCCATTGTAATGGCGTGAATGAACAGAACTAACTAAAAAATCATTATATATGTTTGTCAAATATTTTAACTTTTTACAATAAATGTTAGAGGATTAAAAATGCGAATGAATCCAATTTTAAACGTAAACATTCTTATATTCTTTAAAAGGTCGATTAACCGCCTTTTGATGGCGAACCTCTTTTAAATCCACTTTTTGACAATTTTATGTGTTATATTTGACAAAATAAAATTCTTCTTTACAATTGGGACATCAAAATTTGCTCTGTGTAAATTTTTTGTATTTGTCCGATAAAGTTCATTTTTTAATGAATAGTGAAAAATGTTGTATTTTAATTCAAAACCACTTTTGAATCTAATTTATTTATATTATTATATTATCTTTTTAATTGGTTTTAAAGTGAAATTAGAATATATTTTTACCATTTAATCCAATGGTGGTCATTGGAATTAATATCACTTTGGGATTGGACATAAACGAGTTTCAATCTTTTGATAGATATTGTTTCTTAAAAACACGCTATTTGATTTGACATCGGAATTTAATTATAAAATTAATTAATGAAACTTATATGTTATGAATTTGGTAAAAAAAGACATCATTTTTTGAATTCGTAATATCAAATATATCTTAGGGTGAATTTTTGGTATTTTTCTGAAAAACCTTAATTTTTGATGAATAGTGAAACCACAAAGTTGTAGATACAAAAACTGATTTTTCGTTTAAATGGAACTTTACCACTTCTGTGATTTTAATTTCGAAATCCAATATAAATTATTTTCATTATTAAGTAAAATGTGGTTCAATGGGATGAAATTTTTTTTTGATGAAAAGTAACTTTTAAGTTTTATTAATCGAGATTAAAGGTAATTAATGTGATTTAAGGTAAAAATGATATTATAATAAAATTAAAATATCTTGACACTTGTCCTAACCATATTGGATGAGTAATGGCCGACCAAGACAACCCATGGGTCTCTTTTTGGGACCCCATGGAGCCACTTGGGTAAGATAATGACATTAATGCCTTTTATTTAAAGTAAAAGTAAAAATGACACCAACACGTATTGTTTTACTAAAACAATTTTTACATGGGGTTATACAAGTAATATTTTTTACTATAAATATTCATTGGAAAGATAAAAATATTTCCTACATCATAGTATTTTTTTTATAATTTTTAGACATTAAATAAATTAAATTATTTATGACATCATGATGATGCAGTGATTACCTCATTATTCAACGATTTAAATAAAATGAAAAGATAATGTAAAATATAAGACCTACACATGTCAAAAACCTATTGTATTGGTGGAGTTAGAACTCTTATCACCTTATCCTTGAAATACATCAATGTGGGACCTTTAAAATCCGAAACTCATTTGAAAATAAAGCAACATTTTATACCTTTCAAAGAGTGCCCCTCCTCTCCTCTTATAAAAGGCCCCCACCTCTAACTCCTTACCCACACCTCTCAAGCCTTTGGCCCCGACAATATCTGATCATTATGTCTCTACACATCTCTCTACTCATCCTAGAATCCTTTCCTTAGTAAGTAAGCTCTTAAAGAAAACCTTTTGGTTCAAACCAAAGGGAGTTACTCGATTTTAAAGTAACGTCTTCACTTGGGCTCTTTTGTTTTATTTTGCTTCTCCAACCCCCTAAAATCTTTTTATTCATTTATTTTGTAATGACACCAGTATCCTCTATATAATAGGATGTTTTTATAAGAAGTATTCAAGCTACACATACACACACCTACATCTAATAGTTAAAGAACATACTGTTTCTGTGGATGGTGAATTTCTGCCTCATGAAACAATGATTGTTCAATATTATTTTAACACCTTCAATGGTGGCCATTAAGATGTCACTATATTTATATATGATATATAATATGTTTCTGTTTTCCTTAATCTTATGTATTTTTCATTTATGGCATAACTTTATGGTTTCCATTATGGGTAAACACAATATCTTCATTTTAGGAAGTGCGAACTACCACCCCCTCAAAGTGATTTGATTCGTTAATACAATATGTGGTACGTATAAAGGATGGAGTTAATGTTATTATATATTATGTTATACTGGAATTATAATATACCCTTATATCATTATTATTTCACCCCATTAAATATGAAATATAAATGAAAGTAGCGTTCATGCATACGTACGGCTTACCGTCTCCATGAACGGTGCATTTCATTTCTTACCTCTAAATGTTATGTACTATTATAAATACATGTATATTCTGGATATATATGATATATATTGTATCCAAATAATGAATATCATTCTGGATATAATTAACCTTTGACCACATAAACAACATGTAATTGTAAGAAGTCCATTTTTTGACTTAAGTACCAAATATCGACAAAATGAACTTTATTAAATTAAATGATTACATAACATTTATAACATGGAAATAAGTTATATAAAAAGGAATAATAAACTTGAAAAATGTTATTATGAAATTATAAATTAACACTAGTTTATTATTTAGGAGATTAAAGAGAAATCGAGTCACGTCGGACACAAGGTAAGGAATCCTACCTCTCTCTTTCTTTTTAAGAACTCTCTTTTATGTCATTTCTTTTAAGATCATCTTTCTTATGTTTGGGGATGTTATTTTATATTCCACATAATATAATTTTTATGTTCATATGATGAGATACCCTATTTGATCTCATCAAACCATTTTTGAAAGTTTTAAGTGGCGCAATTAGGCTGCTGAGTTTTCATAAGGGATTTTTCATCTCCCTTTTATTCATGTGACATTTATACTACGTTTGTCACCATTTCCTTTGATTTTTGTATGTAATGAACATTATTATACTCTTTGTGTGGTATAATTTCAATTATGGGTATTTACATCTTCATTGTATGAACCTTCTTCGTTGGGGCGTACGTTTCGAAAAGTACCTAAGTCGGTAAGGGAACCTTTCACCCTCCTCTTTTTAAAAAGACTTCTTTTGTTATGTCTTTTAATTCACATACTATTATGTTGGGATATGTTATTATATATCCTTACTGATGTAAATTTTATGTCCAAGTGATGAGATTCCATTTTCTCTCTCATCAACTCATTTTTGGAATTTTAAATTGACGTCGTTAGGCTGTCGGATTTCTATAAGGGAACTTCTTAACCCACTTTCAATTCTTTGGGTTAAACCTCTAATTCTTGATTTTATTATTCCAAGATTATGTTTGGAATCTCTATATTGTAATTTCCACAAACCTTTGTGTGGATATACTATTTCTACACATAATCATATCATTTATAAATTCTTACGAACTTGTATGGGAAATCATAACTCAATCTCATTTCATTGAGTTAAATATCCATGTCATTGGTTTTGTTTTTCCAAGATTATGTGTGAATGACCTATGATTGTTTCACACATAATATCCACTTATATTGGGTGTATTTATATTTCTCACAAATAATTATGTGATAGATTTATCCATAATTTAAGGATAACATCTTTATAATGGATTTCATCTCAAATTACATTTCAATTGAGACTTCATTGTTGTTATGCCCCAATTAACTCTTATATGGTGTGTATACTGTCCTTTGACATATTATATAATGAATACTTTTATTCTCATGATATTATAAAGCTCGGATTAAATGTTATTTTACAATTATTTGTATTCAAGAGTCTCTCATTTTGTTAAAAACTCTTTAACAAAAATATCGTTTTAAATGTTTTTAAGATTCATTATTCTAAATATTTGTCTTTAATGTCCATGTTTTCAAAATAGTTTTCTGTATTTATTTATATGGACATTAATATTTTAAAATTAATATTCGATTAAAATCTTCAAAGTGGTATGGGACACATTGATTCAAAAATCTCTTTTAAATGATTTTTGAAAATGGATTGATTAATTCAATATCTTGGAATTACTTATTGTGATTTCAAATGAAACTTTTTTATTGAAATGTTTATATTTTCAATATTTTATGTGTAATGATGGTACTTGTACATTTTACGGGTGGTTACATGATAAACCATATGACAGGTGGTGCCGTGAATACCAGGATAGGTGGTTACGTTATAACCTCCAATGCATTGGGTATGGAAGTCAGCCGTATGGATATTTCCTTAAGTATGTGTGGAAGTCGACCTTATGGTTATTCCATTTAAGTATTTTTATGTCCCAAGTTACCTTTATATGTTATGTGTTCTTTGTATGGGTTTTATGGTAATCTTTTGGTTACAAAGGGGTAAGTAATGGTCTTTTATTCAGTGAAGAGTTTTTACTACTTCATAAAGGTGAAAAGTATTACTTTGGTAAAGTACTCATGGTTTACTTGTTGTTTTTGAAAAAGTAACAATTTTACTTCATTGTGTATCGTTTACTGGGATTTTTATGCTCATCCCAGGTTTTTGAAATGTTTTCCACAGGACTTAAAGATGAATAGGGTCAAGGATGGGATCAAGGAAAGACATTATATCTAAACCATGGAACTAGACATGTTTCTTTTTAAGTGTTTTTTTATTATTTTATAGAATCTTAGTAGAAGTGTCTACTATATAATCTTTTGAGATGTAATAGTTATGACCTAATTCTCTAAAACTCTAAACCTAAAAAGATCCTCTATGTGAATTATTCATTTAATTCAATATTAAGTAATGTTTAAGGTCGGGGCCTTATAGTTGGTATCAGAGGTCGGTTTAGATAACTTTAGAGGTTAGGGTATTCTCTAAGCATAAGTGACATTACCATTATGGCTACGATTTCAGAAAGAATCATAGTTTTTAGGTAAAGTGAATGAATAAGTATATATTAGTGTTTATATTCCTCATTAGTACATGATAATTTTGTTGATATACTCACACTGTCATTTCTGTTTTTAGTAAATAGATGGATCTATCAGGAACCAAAGTGACAATGGGTTTGAAGGAAACCGTGGTGGTTCTCTGATTAAGAGACTGGATGAAATGGGGGATTCAATGAGGAAACTCGTGGTTGTTCTAAACCAACTATCAAGGAGTCATGATCAACCGCTTGAACCTTGGTACGTTCTGTAATGCATCATGTACGAGATGACCAATGGATGTGGAAGTTTAGGTAATAATTACAAAGGTAACCATTAGGGTTTATATGATCCTTACTTTTGAGGTAATTATGGGTTACTATATGTTATGATGGAAAATGAATGGAATGATATAAACTTGAGGTTAAAATATGTTATGATTATTTTTGAAGATTTTATCTCATTTTTGGAAATGTTTTAAAAATAATATAGTTTTGGAAAAAGGACAACATGTAGACCGTGTGACAACCCGTCGCGTTGGACAAAGCTGTGGGAATCGAACCCACAACAAAAGTGCGACTGGTATTTATCTCCTACCACTGGACTATGTGAAGTCCCTGGTTAGTTTGAATAATTATTTTTAGTTAGATGATTTTAGGAATCAAGATTAAGTTTATTTTGGGTTATCTATGGAAATGATTAACCTATCATGGAGAATATGTGATTAGGATAATTACTTTTCAATATGAGACTTTAAGAGAAACTAATGTTATTTGGAGATAAATGTTAATTTTTACCTTGGAAGACTATGTGATTAAATCCTTCAAATATTTGGGTTTCAATCTTAGTTTGGTTTAATTTGAAGAATTTTATGGACAAATTGTTTATTGAATGGTCTTTGTTAAACTTTGGGTATTTCTTGACAAATTTTGGAGATTAAGAATAGATTTTTTTTATAAAGGTTTATCCTTTTTGGGTAATATCTGATCTCATACTAACCTTTTTGGTTTTAGTTTTGGTTAGGGTCTAAAGACATGGGAAGTATATAGTTCTCTTTTGTGGATTAGGTGATTCTCTAAAAGTTTATTATAGCTCTCTTAATATAAACAAGTCATCCTAAATACTCATCTTTTGGAGAAAATATGAGTTCGTGTAAGAAATCTAGTAAAAGTTTAAAGTAAAAATGGAAAGTAAGTATGTTTCCTTATGTTTTAGTTATTCTCATAAATAAATTCTTCAATTAAAAGTAACTTAAAACAAAAAAAATCTGTTAATTTTTCCTACTCAGGAATCAAATACCATTTAACCCATCACCAGTTTGTGATTTTCTGGTGGTTAACTTTCTCCTAAACATGTTTTCTATCACTCTCCCTCAGAACATGACCCTTTGTTTTTTTTTCCTCCATATCCATGTTTTCCTACATGGAATCATAGTATGGGTTAACTCAGGTGACCTCCATACTTCTCTTTCTTTCTTTTAAAGCGATTGTTTTACCGACTCTTGATCTGATGTGGGACTTTCAATGATGTTTCCAAGCCCAATATTAAAATTGCGAGGACACAATTCCCAAAAGGGGGGAAGGATGTAACACCCCAGGTAAATAAAGAATATTAAATTTTTATATTTATCCCTATTTGTGAATAAAATGTTAATATTAATTTAAAGGGAATGCTATGCTCGATGGATTACCCAATACGCAATAACGAGTTCCTTTGAAATCTTACGTTGCACTCTAATAATAAAATAATTTTATTTTAAATGGTAGTTAACACCTAGACATTGTAATGTCGGGAATGAACATAACTAAATACAAAATGATTATATATGTTTGTCAAATATTTTAACTTTTTACAATAAATGTTAGAGGATTAAAAATGCGAATGAATCCAATTTTAAGCATAAACATTCTAATATTCTTTAAAAGGTCGATTAACCGCCTTTTGATGGAGAACCTCTTTTAAATCCACTTTTTTACAATTTTATGTGTTATATTTGAAAAAATAAAATTCTTATTTAGAATCGGGACATCAAAATTTGCTTTGTGTAAATTTTTTGGTATTTTTCCGATAAAGTTCATTTTTTAATGAATAGAGAAAATGTTGTATTTTAATTCAAAACCTCTTTTTAATCTAATTTATTTATATGATTAGATTATCTTTTTAATTGGTTTTAAATTTAAATTAAAATATATTTTTACCATTTAATCCAATGGTGGTCATTGGAATTAATATCACTTTGATATTGGACATAAACGAGTGTCAATCTTTTGATAGATATTATTTCTTAAAAACATGCTATTTGATTTGACAGTGGAATTTAATTATAAAATTAATTAATGAAACATCTATGTTATGAATTTGGTAAAAAAGAAATCATTTTTTTTAATTCGGAATATCAAATATATCTTTGGGTTAATTTTTGGTATTTTTCTAAAAAACCATAATTTTTTATGAATAGTGAAACCACAAAGTGGTAGTTACAAAAACTGATTTTTTGTTTAAATGGAACTTTACCACTTCTATTATTTGAATTTAAAAATCCAATATAAATGATTTTCATTATTAAGTAAAATGTGGTTCAATGGGATCACACTAATTTTTGATGAAAAGTAACTTTTAAGTTTTATTAATCGTGATTAAAGGTAATTAGTGAGATTTAAGGTAAAAATGATATTATAATAAAATGAAAATATCTTGAAACTTGTCCTAACCCTACTAGATGAGTCATGGCCGACCAAGAAAACCCATGGGTCGATTTTTGGGACCCCATGGATCCACATGGTTAATATAATGACATTAATGCCTTTTATTTAAAGTAAAAGTAAAAATGACACAAAAATGTATTGTTTTACTAAAACAATTTTTACATGGGGTTATAAAAGTCATATTTTTGACTATAAATAGTCATTGAAAATATAAAAAGATTTCCTACATCATAGTATTTTTTTTATAATTTTTAGACATTTAATAAATTAAATTATTTATGACATCATGATGATGCAGCGATTACCTCATTATTCAACGATTTAAATAAAATGAAAAGATAATATAAAATATAAGACCTACACATGTCAAAAACCTATTGTATGGGTGGATTTCGAACTCTTATCACCTTATACTTGAAATAAATCAATGTGGGGCCTTTAAAATCTGAAACTCATTTGAAAATAAGGAACATTTTATACCTTTCCAAGAGTGCCCCTCCTCTCCTCTTATAAGAGGCCCCCACCTCTACCTCCTTACCCACACCTCTCAAGCCTTTGGCTCGGCTAATCTCTATTCATTATGTCTCTAAACATCCCTCTACGCATCCTATAAGCCTTAACATAGGCAGGAATCTCTTCAAGAAACCTTTTTGGTTCAAACCAAAGGGAGTTACCCGATTTTAAGGTAACGTCTTCACTTGTGCTCTTTTGTTTTATTTTGCTTCTCCAACCCCATAAACTCTTTTTATTCATTTATTTTGTAACAAAACCAGTATATTAAATATACTAGGATGTTTTTATAAGAATTATTCGAGCTACACTTACACACACCGACATCGAATGGTTAAATAACATACTGTTTCTGTGGATGGTGAATTTCTGCCTCACGAAACGATGATTGTTCAATATTATTTTAACACCTTCAAAGGTGGCCATTAAGATGTCACTATATTTATATATGATATATAATATTTTTATGTTTTCCTTAAGCTTCTGTATTTTTCATTTATGTCATAACTTTATAATTTCCATTATGGGTAAACATGATATCTTCATTTTAGGAAGTGTGGACTACCGCCCCCTCAAAGTGATTTGATTCGTTAATACAATATGTGGTACGTATAAAGGATGGAGTTAATGTTATTATATATGATGTTATACTGGAATTATAACATACCCTTATATCATTATGATTTCACCCCATTAAATACAAAATAGAAATGAAAGTAGCGTTCATGCGTACGTATGGCTTACCATCTCCATGAACGGTGCATTTCATTTCTTACCTCTAAATGTTATGTACTATTATAAATACATGTATATTATGGATATATAGGATATATATGATATCCAAATAATGAATATCATTCTGGATATAATGAACCTTTGACCACATAAACAACATGTAATTGTAAGAAGTCCATTATTTGACTTAAGTACCAAATATCGACAAAATAAACTTTATTAAATTAAATGATTACATAACGTTTATAACATGGCAATAAGTTATATAAAAAGTAATAATAAAATTGAAAAAGGATCTTAAGCAATTATAAATTAACACTAGTTTATTATTCAGGATATTAAAGAGAAATCGAGTCACGTCGGAGACGAGGTAAGGGATCCTACCTCTCTCTTTCTTTTTAAGCACTCTATTTTATTTCATTTCTTTTAAGATCATCTTTCTTATGTATGGGGATGTTATTTTATATTCCTATTACTTCACTTTTTATGTTCATATGATGAGAGACCCTATTTGATCTCATAAAACCAGTTTTGGAAGTTTTAAGTGGCGCCATTAGGCTGCCGAGTTTTCGTAAGGGATTTTTCATCTCTATTTTATTCCCATGACATTTATAATATGTTTGCCACCATTTCCTTTGATTGGTGTATGTACTGCACATTATTATTCTCTTTGTGTGGTATAATTTCAATTATGGGTATTTAAATATTCATTTTATGACCCTTCTTCCATGGGTTATACGTTTCGAAAGGTACCTAAGTCGGTAAGGGAACCTTTCACCCTCCTCTTTTTAAAAAGACTTCTTTTGTTATGTCTTTTAATTCACATACTATTATGTTGGGATATGTTATTATATATCCTTATTGATGTAAATTTTATGTCCAAGTGATGAGATACCATTTTCTCTCTCATCAACTCATTTTCGGAATTTTAAAGTGACGTCGTTAGGCTGTCGGATTTCTGTAAGGGAACTTCTTAACCCACTTTCAATTCTTTTGGTTAAACCTCTACTTCTTGATTTTATTATGCCTAGATTGTGTATGGAATCTCTATGTTGTAATTTCCACAAAATTTTTTGTGTATATACTATTTCTACACATAATCATCTCATTGATAAATTCTTACGAACTTGTATGGGAAATCATAACTCAATCTCATTTCATTGAGTTAAATATCTATGTCATTGGTTTTGTTTTTCCAAGATTATCTGTGAATAACCTCTGATTGTTTCACACTTAATATCCACTTATATTGGGTTTATTTATATTTCTTACACATAATTATGTGATAGATTTATCCTTAATTTAAGGATACCATCTTTATAATGGATTTCATCTCAAATTACATTTCCATCGAGACATCATTGTTGTTATGCACCAATTCACTCTTATATGTTGTGTATATTATCCTTTGACATATTATATCATGAATCAATTTATTCTCATGATATTATAAATCTCAGATTAAATGTTATTTCAAAATTATTTGTATTCAAGAGTCTCTCATTTTGTTAAAAACTCTTTAACAAAAATATCGTTTTAAATGTTTTAAAGAATCATTATTCTAAATCTTTATATTTAATGTCCATGTTTTCAAAATGGTTTTCTATATTTATTTATATGTACATTAATGTTTTAAAATTAATATTCCGTTAAAAACTTCAAAGTGGTATGGGACACTTTGATTCAAAAATCTCTTTTAAATTATTTTTGAAAATGGATTGATTAATTCAATATCTTGGAATTACTTATTGTGATTGCAAATGAAATTTTGTTATTGAAATGTTTATATTTTCAATATTTTATGTGTAATGATGGTACTTGGACATTTTACGGGTGGTTACATGATAAACCATATAACGGGGGGTTCCGTTAATACCAGGACGGGTGGTTACATTATAACCTCCAATGCATTGGGTATGGAAGTCGGCTGTATGGCTATTCCATTAAGTTTGTGTGGAAGTCAACCATATGGTTATTCCATTTAAGTATGTTTATGTCCCAAGTTACCTTTATATGTTATGTGTTCTTTATATGGGTTTTATGGTAATCTTTTGGTTACAAAGGGGTAAGTAATGGTCTTTTATTCAGTGAAGAGTTTTTACTACTTAATAAAGGTGAAAAGTATTACTTTGGTAAAGTACTCATGGTTTACTTGTTGTTTTTGAAAAACTAATAGTTTTCCTTCTTTGTGTATCCTTTACTGGGCTTTTTATGCTTATCCCATGTTTTTGAAATGTTTTCCACAGGACTTGAAGATGAATAGGGTCAAGGCTGGGATCAAGGAAAGACATTCTATCTAAAACATGGAACTAGACCTGTTTCTTTTTAAGTGTTTTTTTTATTATTTTATGGAAACTTAGTAGAAGTGTCTACTATGTAATCTTTTGAGATGTAATAGTTATGAACTAATTCTCTAAAACTCTAAACCTGAAAATATCCTCTATGTGAATTATTCATTTAATTCAATATTAAGTAATGTTTGAGGTTGGGGCCTTATATATGTAGCATGTTTAGTGTTTAGGTTTTATGTAGCATTTTTTAGGGTTTATGTTGCGTTTTATGGGTTTATGTAGCCTTTTAAGGGGTGATGAAGCATTTTTTTGCATTTTTAGGGTTTATGTATTGATTTTAGGGTTCATGTAGTGTTTTTAGGGTTTATATTGTGTTTTTAGGTTTTATGTACCGTGTTTAATGTTTATGCTGCGTTTTTTAGGTTTTTTGTTGTCTTTTTAGGGTTTATGTTATATTTCTAGGGTTTATGTAGTGCTTTTCGGGATTATGTAGTATTTTTTGGGTTTATGTTGTGTTTTTTGTTTATGTTGCGTTTTTAGGGTTTTTGTAGCATTTTTTACGGTTTATGTAATGTTTTTAGGGTTTATATATCTATTTGAAGCCTTTTTGGGGGTTTAATGGTTGTTTATTGTTTTTAGTGTTTTTAGGGTTTTTAAGGGTTGTTAATGGGTATTTATGGGGTTTTATGGTATCTAGTGGCTTTTTAATGGTTTTTGGGAGGTTTTTTGGGTTTATTTGTTTTTTTGGGATTAATAGGGGTTGTTAGGGTTTTTCTTTATGTTTTAGGGTTTGTTTGGTTATTGTAGTAGTTTTTAGGGTTTATATAATATGTTTTAGTGTTTTTTGGGTTCATTAGGGTTTTGAGTGTTCTATAGAGTTTAATATGGTTCTTTAGGGTTTATTAGGGTTCTTTAGTGTTTAATAGTTTTCTTTAGGATTTGTAAGAGTTTATTAGAATTTTTTATTGTATTTTAGGTTTTTATTGGGCTTTTTTAGGCATTAATAGCTTTTTCTAGGGTTGATCATCATTTTTAGGGTTATTTAGGATTTATTAGGGGTTATTAGGGTCTATTTTAATTATTTGGGTTTAGTAACGTTTATTTTGGTTTATTAAAATTTATTAGGGTTTTCTAAGATTTTTTAGGGTTTATCAAGGTTTATTAGGGGTTTGTTATGGCAGGTTTCAGTTTGTTAAGATTTATTTGGCGTTAATAGGATTTGTTATGATTTATTTGGGGTTTTTAGGGTTTGTTACGATTTATTTTGCAGTTATTATGGTTTTTTATGGTTTATTACTGGGTTGTAGGGTTTTGTAGGCTATTATATGGAGATTGTTGTAGCATTTTGTCAGGTTTGTTAGGGTTTTTAGTGATTATTATTGTTTACTATGGTTTAGTAGTGTTTTTATTGTATATTAGGGGTTTTAGGGATTTTGTTGTGTTTATTAGGGTCTAATAGAGTTTGTTAGGGTTTATTACAGGTTATTATGATTTATTAGTATTTATTAGGGTTTTTATGGTTTAATAGGGGGTTTATGGTTTATTAGGGTTTATTAGTGGTTCTTAGGGGTTATTATTAGTTGTTAGGGTTTGTTAGGTTTTGTTGGCGTTTTTAGTGTCTGTTACGGTTTGTTTGAGTTGTTTGGAGTTTTATGTTTTTTTTGGATTTTATGGGTGTGTTTGGATTTTTTATGCTTTGTTAGGGTTATTTTAGCATTTTTTGGGGTTTTGTTGAATTTTGTGGGTTTGAAGCATTTTTCATTTTTTTGTAGCAATTGATAGGGTTTATGTAGAATTGTTAGTGGATTTAGTGGTTCTTTAGGGTTCTTTAGGGATATTAGGGTTTTTTAGGGTTCTTGAGTGTGTATTAGGGTTTCTTTTTGGGTTTTTAGTGTTTGATAGGGGGTTTTAGGGTTTTTAAGGGTTTCATAGGGCAGGTTAGGGTTTTGTTCGTCATTTTTAGGCTTTTTATCGTTTTTAGCATTTCAAGTGGATTTTAGGTTTTTTAGGGTTTTTCGAGGTTTTCTGAGGTTTTTTAGGGTTTTTTAGTTTTGTTTTCGGGTTTTTTAGTTTTTTTGGTTTTCATGGGTTTTAGGGTTTTTAGGGTTTTTTAGGATTTTTTAAGGTTTTTAGTGTTTTAGTGTTTCTTAGTTTTTTATGATTTTTTTCGGGGTTTTATGGTTTTTTAGGGTTTTGTAAGGTTCTACTGGGTTTGTTAGGGTTTTTAGTGAATATTAGCATTTTGAATGGATTAATAGCGTTTTTTTGTATATTTGGGTTTTTTGGTATTTTGTAGCTTTTATTGTGGTCTAATAGGGGTTTTAGGGTTTATTACTATTTATTTGTGTTTATTAGGGTTTAATTGTGGGATTTAGGGTTTATTTTGGTTTATTATTGGATGGAAGGGTTTGTTAGAATTTATTAGTTCTTATTAGAGTGATTTTGGGTGTCTAAGGGTTTGTTAAGGTTTCTAAGGCTGTGTTAGGGGTTCTAAGGGTGGGTTTGGTTTTTTATGGGCGGGTTAGGGTTTCTAAGGGTGTTATGTGGTTTCTCTGGGTTTCTATTGATGTGTTAGTGTTTAAATGGGTGTATAGGTGTTTTTAAGGTTGTGATAGGGTTTCTAAGGGTGTGTTCGGGTTTCTATCGGTGTGTTGGGGTTTCTATGGGTGTGTTAGTGTTTCTTAGGTTTTCTTGGGGTTTTGTTAGGTTTTTTAGGGTTTTAGGGTTATGTTAGGATTTCTTATGGTTTCTTAAGGGTTTTTTTAGGGTTTTTTGTGTTTATTGGGTTTTCTTAGTGATTCTTGTGGTTTATTAGGGATTGTTAGGGTTTGTTAGGGTTTTTAGGGTGTGTTTTGTTTTGTTAGGGTATTTTTGGTTTGTTAGGGTTTGTTTGGGTTGTTTAGGGTTTGTTAGTGTTTATTAGGGTTTGTTATGGTTTTTTAGGGTTTTACATGGTTTTTGATGGTTTTTAGTGTTTATGGGGTTATTCATGGTTTTTAGGGTTATTTAGTGGTCCATAGCTGTAACAAATGTGTAGAGCTAGTTGCAAGCATTAATTTGACATATGGTAGAGGTGAAACGGACACCCAGAGCACAAGTTATAGTTATTTGGAGGACATAAGGTCTTTTCGGGTCTATAATAATGTGATAAGGAGTTTATATTGGTCACATATGTGTAGATCTAGTTGAAGTCTTCGATTTGATATATGGTAGAGCCAATACGGACTCCCAGAGTAGAAGTTTTGGTATTTTGGAGGGTTTAAGTACCTTTTTGAGCCTTAAAGGATGTGAGAAGATGCTTTAGTGGTTATAGGAGTGTTGTTCTAGTCTCAATATTCGATTAGATATGTGGTAGAGGCAAAAAGGACACCCATAGAAGAAGTTATTGCAAAACTGACATCAGAAGCCAATCTTTTGACCATCCAAAGGGATTTTGGGTCTTTTGGGGGGGGTTGAAGAATGTCAGAAAGGGTTCAAGTGGTTACCAGAGTGTGTATCTTTTCACAATGTTTAATTTCATATTTGGTAGAGCCAAAATGAATACATGTATCAGAAGTTATTGTTGATTTAAATTGAGCAACCCTCCTAGCGCTTAAAAACCAAAGAAACCCGCAACTCACTAAAATAGGCATAACATCTACTTTGGGTGTCTGTTTGAGTGTTGTGACTTGTAAAATCGAAGCTCGTGAGATTAGTGAGGACCAAGTTTTATCGAAACTATGATAAGATCAAAGAAACAGAAGATATATTATTTATACGACTCCAAAAAATGTCTAACTTCAAATGGCCATAACTTTCACTCCAGTTGTCCATTGGTGCTCTACCACATATCAAATCAAAGGAAGCGAAGCGATATATGCATAAGGATAACTTGAACAAAGTTCAAGTCATGTTTGGGACTCTATAATTCAAAAAACCCATCATAGGGGCTCTGAAACTCTATTTCCGTGTCCGGATCCCTGTCAAATGTTTCTTAAAACGGTCATAACTTTTGATCTGTGTGTCTGTTCGGCCTTCGACACCTGTTTTATCGTAGTTTGTTACATGAGATTTATATTGAATATTCACGGAGTAGAAATGGACACCTGAAGAAGAAGTTATACCTTTTTTAATGCCTCTGTGATTTTTTAGGAATTTCGAGACACCATTTCGAGCACTTTTGTCCTGTCTGCTGTTTTTTCAAACTACTATAACTTATTATTACTGTTATTATTATTATTATTATCATCATATCATGAAAATGCACATGAAAATGCATGTGTTTTATTATCATATTTTTATTACCATGCACGTGCCCATGCATTGCACACAAGTTGTTTTATTATCACATGCATTGTTATTATTATTATTATTATTATTATTATTGTAGTGGTTGTTGTTGTTGTTGTTGTTGTTGTTGTTGTTGTTATCATCACAAGCAAATGTACATCCAAATTCACATACACACACATTCAATGAACATGCGTTATTCTATTATCACATGCGTTGTTATTATTAATATTATTATTATTATTATTAATATTATTATTATTAATAATAATATTATTATTAGTATCAGCATCATCATCACATGAAAATGCAATGCACGAGAGTTATTATTTATTACCATACACCTTCACACGTAATGAACATGCAATATTCTATTATCATATTCATTAGTACTACTACTATTATCACCACTACTACTAAAATCATTACTACTACTGTTATTATTACTATCATCACATGAAAATGTAGATGCACGTGCATTATTATTTATTATTTATTACCATTACGTGCATATGAAATGCACTTGTATTAATCTTTTATTATTATTATTATTATTATTATTATTATTATCATTATCGTTGTTATTATCATTATTACATCGAAATGCACAACCATTTCAATTGTTATTTATTATTTATTACCATGCACGTGCATGCGTTATTGTTATTTTTATTATTACAATTAGTATTATTAATATTATCATCAAATGTAAATGAATTTGCACATGCATGTGCATTCATATTTAGTATTATTTATTTATTATTTATTAATATGCACGTGCACTCGAAATGAACTTGCGTTGTTCTATTATTATTATTATTATTATTGTTATTATTATTGTTGTTGTTGTTGATGTTGTTTGTATCATCAAATACAAATGCACATGCGTGTGCGTTGTTATTTATTATTTTTTACCAGGCACGTGCTTGTGTCATTATCATTATCATTACATGTAAATACACATTCACATGCATTATTATCCATTATCTATTATCATGCACATTCAAATTCAATGCACTTGAGTTATTCTATTATCACATACATTATTATTATTTATTCTAAGGCACGTGCACACACAATGCACGTGCGTTATTATATAATCACATGTGCTATTATTAATTATTTATTATCATTCACATGAAAATTCACATTCATGTGGACTTGGATATTATTTATTATTTGTTACCATGCACATGCACATGCACTTGCATGTGCGTAATTGTTTATTATTTATTATCATTCACATGCACATGCACATACACTTGCAATTCACATGCGTTATTATTTATAATTTATTATTTATTATCATTCACATGCAAATGTGTAGGTATAAGCACATGCACGTGTGATATGATTTATTATTTAAACCATGCACATGCATATGCACATGCACATGCTTTATTACAACAATTATTATTATAGGTATTTTTAGGGTTTACTATCATTTTTTAGGATTTTTATGTGTTATTAACATTTAATATGGTTTGTTAGGATTTTAGGCTTTTTTAATGGTATATTAGCATTTTTTATGGTTTGGCGGGGGTTATTATGATTTTATTAGGGTTTATTATGGTGTGTCAAGGTTTATTAGTGTCTACTAGTTATTTTTAGGGGTTTATTAGGATTGAGTTTGGTTTATTAGGGTATATTATGGTATGTTTGGGTATGTTTTAGATTTATTAGGATTTATTAGGGTTCATTATGGTTTATTAAATTTTAAGAGGGTATATTAGGTTTTTTTAGTGTTTAGTAGTGTTTATTTGGGTATATAAGCGTTTTGAAGCATTGTTATGTTTTATTAGCATTTATTAGGGGTTGTGGGGGTTTTTAATGGTATATTTGAGTTTTTAGGGTTTATAGGGGTTTATTGTGGTTTATTATCATGTGTTAGGGTTTATTAGGGTTGAGTAGATATTTTTAGGGTTTTATTAGTGTTGAGTCGGTATCTTTAACGTTTTATTAGGGTTTATTTGGGTTGAGTACGGTTTATTAGAGTTTGTGAGGGATTTTTAGGGTTTACTAGGGTTTGTTAGTGTTTTTAGGATATATGAGTGTTTTTTAGTCTTTGTTAATATATATGTGGGGTTGTTATGACTTTTTAGGTTTTATTATTGTGTTTTTAGTGTTTGTGATCATTTGTAATGGTTTATTAGCTTTTATTTGAATTTATTATGGTTTATTAGGGTTTCTAGTGTTTTTTAATGGTTTGTTTGCTTTTATTTGTTTATTGTGGTTTAGTTGGGTTTTATTAGGTTTTGTTATGGTGTGTCAAGGTTTATTAGGGTTGAGAAGGTATTTTTAGGGTTTTATTATGGTTTTATTAGGGTTTATTAGTTTTTATTAGGGTTTATTAGGGATTTTTAGGGATAATTAGGGTTTGTTAGTGGTTTATTAGTTTTTTTTGTTTTATTAGTTTATATTAGTGTTTGTTAGGTCTTTTAGATAATATAACGTGTTTTTATTGTTTGTGAGCGTTTTGTTTTTTTTGTGAGCATTTTTTAGGGTTTCTTAGGTTATATAAGAGTTTAGGGTTTATTATGGTTTAATACTGTTTTTTATTGTATATTAGTGGTTTTAGGGCTTTTGTTGCGTTTATTAGGGTCTAATAGAGTTTTTTAGAGTTTATTATAGGTTATTATAATTTATTAGTGTTTATTAGGGGTTTTAGGGTTTAATAGTGGGTTTTAGGAGTTATTAGGGTTTATTAGTTGTTCTTAGGGGTTATTAGTGGTTGTTTGGTTGGTTAGGTTTTGTTAGGTTTTTTAGGGTTTGTTACGGTTTGTTTGATTTGTTAGGGATTTTATGCGTTTTTTTGGGTTTTATGGGAGTGTTTGAATTCTTTATGCTTTGTTAGGGTTATTTTAGAGTTTTTTGGGGTTTTGTTGCGTTTTGTGGGTTTTGAAGCATTTTTTGGTCTTCTCTAACAATTGTTGTGTTGTTTGAATTTTAATGTTTTTAGGGTTTGTTATGGGTTTTTAGGGTTATTAGTGTTTTTATGGGTTTCATAGGGTTAGTTAGGGTTTTGTTAGGCATTTTTAGGCCTTTTAGGGTTTTTTCGTTTTTAGGGGTTTTTTTGGGTTTTTAGCGTTTTTAAGGTTTTTTGAGGTTTTTTAGGATTTTTTAGGTATGTTCTTTGGTTTTCTCAGGTTTTTCATGTTTTTAGGGGTTTTAGGGTTTTTAGAGTTATTTTTTGGTATTTAGGATTTTTTTGGGTTTTAAGGATTTTTTTGGGTTTTTTGGGTTTTAAGGGTTTTTAGGGGTTTTGGGGGTTTGGGGGGGTTTTATAGGGTTTTGTCAGGTTTTTCCGGGTTTGTTAGGGTTTTTTTGTGAATATTAGTGTTTTGAATCGTTTAATAGCATTTTTGTTGTATATTTGGGTTTTTAGGTAGTTTGTAGCTTTTATTGGGGACTAATAATGTTTTTAGGGTTTATTACGATTTATTAGTGTTTATTAGGGTTTAGTAGTGGGATTTAGGGTTTATTAGGGTTTATTATGGTTTATTATTGGTTTGTAGGGTTTGTTATGATTTATTAGTGCTTATTAGAGTTATTTAGGGTGTCTAAGGGTTTGATTGGGTTTCTAAGGGTGTGTTAGGGTTTCTAAGGGCGTGTTAGGGTTTTTATGGGCGGGTTAGGGTTTCTAAGGGTGTGCTATGGTTTCTAAGGATTTCTAAGGTTGTGTTAGGGTTTCTATGGGTGTTTTGGGGTTTCTAAGGGGGTGATAGGGTTTCTAAGGGTGTGTTAGGGTTTCTAAGGGTGTGTTGGGGTTTCTATGGGTGTGTTGGTGGTTCTTAGGTTTTCATAGGGTTTTGTTAGGGTTTTTTGGGTTTTGTTAGGGTTTCTTTTGGTTTCTTAGGGTTTTTAGGATTTCTTCAAGGTTTTGTTGTTTATTGGGGTTTCTTAGTGCTTTTTGGGGATTGTTAGGGATTGTTATGGTATGTTAGGGCTTGTTAGGGTTTGTTATGTTTTTTAGGGTTTGTTTGTGTTTTGTTAGGGTTTATTAGTGTTTATTAGTGTCTATTAGGTTTGGTTAAGGTTGTTTAGGTTATCTTAACATTTTTTTACGGTTTATTAGGTTTTATTATTATTTATTATGGTTTATTAGGTATTTTTGGCGTTTTATTAGGGTTGAGTATAGTTTCTTAGGATTTTAGGTGTTTTAAGGTGTTTTTTTGGATTATTGGAGTTTATTAGGGGTTTATTAGGGTTTATTTTTTTTATATTACGGTATGTTAGGGTTTAATATTTTTGAGGGTTTTAAATCATCTTAAGAGTTTTTGTATCATTTTTCGGGTTTTTGTAGTGTTGTTAGAGTTTATGTGGCATTTTTAGTGTTTTTGTCGCGTTTTTAGGGTTTAGATAGCGGTTTTAGATTTTATATATCATTTTTAGGGTTTATGTAACATTTTTATGGTTTATGTAGCGTGTTTAGGGTTTAGGTTTTATGTAGCATTTTTTAGGGTTTATGTTCTCTTTTCTGTGTTTATGTAGCCTTTTTAGGGGTGATGTAGCGTTTATGTTTCATTTTTTGGGTTTATGCAACATTTTAAGGGTTCATGGAGTGTTTTTAGGGTTTATATTGTGTTTTTAGGTTTTATGTAGAGTTTTCTATTGTTTATGTTGCCTTTTTTAGGGTTTATGTTGTGTTTTTTAGGGTTTATGTTACAGTTCTAGGGTTTATGTAGTGCTTTTAGGGTTTATGTAGCTTTTTTTGGGTTTATGTTGCATTTTTTGGTTTATATTGCATTTTTAGGGTTTTTGTTGCATTTTTTAGGGTTTATGTATGGTTTTTAGGGTTTATGTATCTATTTGATGCCTTTTTTGGGTCTTAACGGTTTTTATGGTTTTTAGCGTTTAAGGGTTTTTAAGGGTTGTTAACGGGTTTTTATGGGTTTTTATGGTATCTGATGGCTTTCAAATGATTTTTAGGGGGTTTATGGGTTTAATATTTTTTGGATTGATAGGGGCTGTAAGGGGTTTTAGTGTGTTTTAGGGTTTGATTGGGTATTATAGAGGTTTTTAGGGTTTATATAATGTGTTTTAGTATTTTTTTGGGTTCTATAGGGGTTTTTAGTGTTATTTAGAGTTTAATAAGGTTCTTTAGGGTTTATTAGGGTTCTTTAGGGTTTATTAGTGTTCTTTAGAATTTTTTGCAGTTTATTAGCATTTTTTACTGTATATTAGGCTTTTATTGGGCTTTTGTAGGCATTAATAGCTTTTTCTAGGGTTTATCAACCTTTTTAGGGTTATTTATCATTTATTAGGGTTTATTTGGGTTTATCTTATTTAATAGGCTTTAGTAATGTGTATTGGGGTTTATTACGATTTATTTGGGTTTATTAGGCTTTGTTAGGGTTTATTAGGTTTTGTTATGGTGTGTCAAGGTTTATTAGGGTTGAGAAGGTATTTTTAGGGTATTTTTAGGGTTTTATTAGGGTTTATTAGTTTTTATTTGGGTTTATTAGGGATTTTTAGAGTTTATTAGGGTTTGATATTGGTTTATTAGTTTTTATTTTTATTAGGTTATATAAGTTTTTGTTAGGTCTTTTTAGATAATATAGCGTGTTTTTATTGTTTGTGAGCGTTTTTTTTTGTTTGTGATCATTTTTAGGGTTTCGTAGGTTATATTAGAGTTTAGTATAGTTTATTAGGGTTTCATGGGATTTTTATGGTATATTATCCTTTTTTCCTTTATTAAGTTATATTAGTGTTTTTAGGTCTTTTTAGGTAATATAGCGTGTTTTTATTGTTTGTGATCGTTTTTTATTATTTGTGAGTGTTTTAAGGGTTTATTAGGTTATATTAGAGTTTACAAAGTTTCTAGGGATTTTTTAAGGTATACTAGCATTTTTTTCTTTATTAGGGTTTTCTAGGGTTTTATTAGGAGATATTATGGTGTGTTAAGGTTTGTTACGGTTGAGTAGTGTTTATTTGGATTTATTTATGGTTTATTAGGGCTTTTTAGGGTTTTTTGGGGTTTATTAAGGTTTATTAGTGTTTATTAGTGTCCATTAGGGTTGGTTAGGGTTGTATAGGTTTTCTTAACGTGATTTTAGGGTTTATTAGGTTTTATTATCATTTATTTGGGTTTATTAGGTATTTTTGGAGTTTTATTAGGGTTATGTGGAGTTTCTTAGGGTTGTTAGGGATTATAAGGCATTTTAGGGATTATTAGAGTTTATAAGGGGTTTATTAAGGTTTAATAATTTATATTATGGTATATTTGGGTTTAATATTTTTAAGGGTTTTAAAGCGTCTTTAGAGTTTTTGTAGAATTTTTTAGGGTTTGTGTAGCGTTGTTAGAGGTTATGTAGAATTTTTATTGTTTATGTAGCATTTTTAGGGTTTAGTTAGCAGTTTTAGATTCTATGTATCATTTTTACGGTTTATGTATTGTTTTTCGGGTTTATGTAGCATGTTTAGGGTTTAGGTTTTATGTAGCATTTTTTAGGGTTTACGATGCATTTTCTGGGTTTTTGTAGCATTTTTAGGGGTGATGTAGCGTTTATGTTGCATTTTTTAGGGTTTAGGTATTGTATAAGGCATTATGTAGTGTTTTAAGGGTTTATATTGTGTTTTTAGGTTTTATGTAGCATTTGTTAATGTTTATGTTACGTTTTTTAGGGTTTATTTTGTATTTTTTAGGGTTTATGTTACATTTCTAGGGTGTATGTAGTGCTTTTAGGGTTTATGTAGCGTTTTTTGGGTTTATGTTGCGTTTTTTGGTTTCTGGTGCATTTTTAGGGGTTTTGTTGCATTTTTAATGATTTATGTGACGTTTTAAGGGTTTATGGATTTATTTAAATCCTTTATTAGGGTTTTAATGGTTGTTTATGGTTTGTAGTTTTTTTTGGGTTTTTAAGGGTTGTTAATGGGTGTTTATGGTTTTTATGGTATCTGATGGCTTTTTAATGGTTTGGGGGGGGGGGTTATGGGTTTTTTGGGATTGATAGGGGTTTTTAGGGGTTTTTAGTGTGTTTTAGGGTTTGTTTGGGTATTGTAGAGGTTTTTAGGGTTTATATAATGTGTTTTAGCTTTTTGGGGTTCTTTAGGGTTTTTTAGTGTTCTTTAGAGTTTAATATGGTTCTTTAGGGTTTATTAGGGTTCTTTAGGGTTTATTAGTGTTATTTAGGATTTGTTATAGTTTATTAGAGTTTTTATTATATATTAGGGTTTATTGGGATTTTGTAGGCATTAATAGCTTTTTCTAGGGTTTATCAACCTTTTTAGGGTTATTTTTTATTTATTAGGGTTTATTAGGGTTTATTTTATTTTTTAGGGTTTAGTAACTTGTATTTGGTTTATTACGATTTATTAGGGTTTATTATGATTTTTTAGGGTTTATTGTGGTTTATTTGGGGTTTGTTATGGTTTGTTAAAATATATTATGGGGTTATTAGGGTTTGTTAGGGTTTATTAGTGGATTTTAGGGTTTTGAAGGGTATTATTTGGAGGTTTTTGTATTGTTTTGTCGAGTTTGTTAGGGTTTTTAGTGATTATTAGGGTTTATTATGGTTTAATAGTGTTTTTATTGTATATTAGGGGTTTTAGGGCTTTTGTAGCATTTATTAGGGTCTAATAGAGTTTGTTAGGGTTTATTACAGGTTATTATGATTTATTAGTGTTTATTACAGTTTTTAGGGTTTAATAGTGGGTTTTAGGGGTTATTTGGGTTTATTAGGGGTTCTTAGGGGTTATTAGTGGTTATTAGGGATTGTTATGGTTTTTAGGTTTTATTACATTTTGTTTGAGTTGTTTGGGGTTTTATGTGTTTTTTGGGTTCTATGGGTGTGTTTGGATTTTTTATGCTTTGTTAGGGTACTTATAGAGTTTTTTTGGGTTTTGTTGCATTTTGTGGGTTTTGAAGCATTTTTCGGTTTTTTGTAGCAATTTTTAGGGTTTATGTAGCGTTGTTAGTGGCTTTAGTGGTTCTTTAGGGTTTTATAGGGTTCTTTTGGGTTCTTTATGGTGTATTAGGGTTTCTTTTGAGGTTTTTAGGGTTTTTTATGGGTGTTTTAGGTGTTTTAAGGATTTAATATGATTGGTTAGGGTTTTATTAGGCATTTTAGGCTTTTAGGGTATTTTAGCATTTTTAGGGGTTTTAGGGTTTTTTGCGTTTTTTAGGTTTTTTTAGGTTTTTTTAGGTTTTTTTTGGGTTTTTTAGGTTTGTTTTCTGGTTTTTTTGGATTTTTCATGTTTTTAGGGGTTTTAGGGTTTTTAGGGTTTTTAGGGTTTCTAGGAATTTTTAGGTTTTTTAGGGTTTTTTAGGGTTTTATGGGTTTGTTGGGTTTTTAGGGTTTTGTTTGGTTTTGCCGGGATTCTTGTTGTTTTTTGTGTGAATATTAGCGTTTTGAATGGTTTAATAGCATTTTTGTTGTATATTTGGGTTTTTAGGTTTTTTGTAGCTTTTATTGGGTTCTAATAGGTTTTTTAGGGTTTATTACGATTTATTAGTGTTTGTTAGGGTTTAGTAGTGGGATTTAGGGATTATTAGAGTTTATTATTGGTTGGTAGGGTTTGTTATGATTTACGAGTTCTTATTAGAGTGATTTAGAGTTTCTAAGGGTTTCTTAGGGTTTCTAAGGATGTGTTAGGGTTTCTAAAGGTGGGTTAGGGTTTTTATGGGTAGGTTAGGGTTTCTAAGGGTGTGCTATGGTTTCAAAGGGTTTCTATGGTTGTGTTAGGGTGTCTATGGTTGTGTTGGGGTTTCTAAGGGTGTGCTAGGGTTTCTAAGGGTGCGTTACGGTTTCGAAGGGTGTGTTAGGGTTTCTAAGGGTGTGTTATTGTTTCTTAGGTTTCCTTAGGGTTTTGTTATCATTTTTAGGGTTTCTTAGGGTTTCTTAGGGTTTCATAGGGGTTTTTTAGGGGTTTTTCTTGGTTTTTTGGGTTTATTGGGTTTCTTAGTGCTTATTGGGGTTTGTTAGTGTTTGTTTGGGTTTGTATGGGTTTTTTTGGGTTTGTTAGGGTTTGTTATGTTTTTTAGGGTTTTTTGGGATTTGATAGGGTTTGATAGGGTTTTTAGGGTTTGTTGGTGTTTGTTAGGGTTTGTTAGGGGTTGTTAGGTTTTTTCATGGTTTTTAGTGGTTATGGGGTTATTAATGGGTTGTTAGGGTTATTTAGTAGTTCATGGTTGTCACAAATGTGTAGAGATAGTCACAAGCTTCAATTTGATATGTGGTATAGGTGAAACGGACACCCAGAGGAGAAGTTATGTTCATTTGGAGGACTTAAGGACCTTTTGAGACTTTTAAAATGTGATAAGGATGTGAGAAGGTGCTTCAGTGGTTATAGGAGTGTAGTTCTAGTTGCAAGCTTCGATTTGATATGTGGTAGAGGCAACAAGGACACCCATAAAAGAAGTTATTGTAAAACAGACACCAGAAGCCAATCTTTTTACCATCCAAAGGGATTTTGGGTCTTTTGGGGGGTTCAAGAATGGCTGAAAGGGTTCCAGTGGTTACCAGAGTGTTTTTCATTTCACAATCTTAGATTTGATATGTGTTAGAGCCAAAATGAACACACGTAGGAGAAGTTATTTTTGTTTTAAATTGAGCAACTCTCCTAGCACCTAAAAACCTTAGAAACCTGTAACTCACTAAAATAGGCATAACATCTCCTTCGGGTGTCTGTTTGAGCACTATGACCAGTCAAATCGAAGCTCGTGAGATTAGTTAGATACAAGTTTAATAGAAACTATGATAAGATAAAAGAAATATAAGATATATTAGTTATACCACTCCAAAAAAATTCCAACATCAAACGGACAAAACATTCACTCCGGTTGTCCGTTTGAGCTCTACCACATATCAAAATCAAAATAGTGAATAGATCTACGCAGAAGGTTGACTTGAACATAGTTCAAGTCACGTTTGAGACCCTAAAAACCAATAAACCCATCGTAATGCCTCCAAAACTCCATTTCCATGTATGGATACCTATCAAATTTTTCTTAAAATGGCCATAACTTCGGATCTATGTGTCTGTTCGGACTTCATCCCCTGTTTTTATCTTAGTTCGTTCCATGAGAATCAGCTCGACTATTCACGGAGCAGAAATGGACACCCGAAGAAGATGTTATGCCTTTTTCAATGACTCTGTGATTTTTTAGTTTTTTTGAGACCCCATTTCTAGCATTTTTGTCCTGTGTGTTGTTTTTTCAAACAACTATAACTTATTATTACTGTTTTATTATTATTATTATTATTATCATCATCTCATCCACATGCACTTTCACATGCACGTGCGTTATTATTATATTTTTATTACCATGCATGTTCACATGCAATTCACACATGTTATTATCACCACTACTACTATTATTATTACCACTACTACTATTATTATTACTACTACTGTTATTATTACTACTGCTGTAATTATTACTATCATCACATGAAAATTTAGATGCACGTACGTTATTATTTATTATTTATTACCATGCGCGTGTATATGCAATGCACTTGTATTATTCTTTTATTATTATTATTATTATTATCCCAATTATTAGTATTATTATTATTATTATCATTATCATTATTATTATCATTATCACATGAAAATGCCCATGCATGTGTGTTGTTATTTATTATTTATTACCATGCATGTGCATGCGTTATTATTATTATTATCACAATTAGTATTATTAATATTATAATCAAATGTAAATGCACATGCACATGCATGTGCGTTCTTATTTATTATTATTTATTTATTATTTACAACTATGCATGTTCACATGAAATGCACATGAGTTATTCTATTATTATTATTATTATTATTATTGTTTGTATCATCAAATACAAATGCACATGCATGTTCGTTCTTATTTATTATTTATTACCATGCACGTGCATGCATCATTTTCAATATCATTATATATAAATGCACATGCACCTACGTTATTATATATTATTTATTATCATGCACATGCAAATGCAATGAACTTGTGTTATTCTATAATCACGTGTATTATTATTATTTATTCCCATGCACGTGCACACGCAATGCACGTGAATTATACTATTGTCACATGTGTTATTATTTATTATTTATTATCATTCACATGTAAATGCACATTCATGTGGACTTGGTAATTATTTGTTGTTTATTACCATTGATTATGCATATGCACATGCACATGCCCATGCACATGAACATGCAAATGCACATGCACATGCACTTGGATGTGTGTTATTATTTATTATTTATTATCATTCATATGCACATGAAGATACTCATGTAATTCACATGCGTTATAATTTATAATTTATAATTTATTATCATTCACATGCAAATGCACAGGCAATTGAACATGCACGTGTGTTATGATTTATTATTTAAACAATGCACATGCACGTGCATTTTTACTATTATTATTATTAGAGGTATTTTTAGGGTTTACTAGAATTTTTTAGAATTTTTATGTGTTATTAACATTTATTATGGTTTCTTAGGGTTTTATGGGTTTTTAACGGTATATTAGTGTTTTTAGGGTTTTGTGGGGGTTGTTATGATTTTATTAGGGTTTATTAAGTAGTGTTAAGGTTTATTAGGGTTTATTAAGTATTTTTAGGGTTTTATAAGGATTGAGTTGGGTTTATTAGGGTAAATTATGGTGTATTATGGTATATTTGGGTTTGTTTAGGATTTATTAGTCTTTATTATCGTTCATTATGGTTTATTAATTTTTAAGAGGGTATATTAAGGTTTTTAGGGTTTATTAGTGTTTATTATGGTTTATTATTGCTTTTAAGCTTTGTTAGGTTTTATTAGCATTTATTAGCATTTATTAGGGTTTTTAGGGCTTTTTAATAGTATATTTGCGTTTCTTAGGCTTTAGTGGGGTTAATTATGGTTTATTATAGTGTGTTAAGGTGTATTAGGGTTTAGTAGGTATTTTTAGGTTTTTATTAGGGTTGAGTATGTATTTTTAGGGTTTTATTAGGGTTTATTAGGGTTTATTAGTGTTTATTAGGGTTTGTTAGGGATTTTAGCATTTACTAGGGTTTGTTAGTGTTTTTATGTGGGTATATGAGTGTTTTTTAGTTTTTGTTAATATATATGAGGGGTTTTTAAGACTATTTAGGTTTTATTAGAATTTTTTAGTGATTGTGATCATTTTTTATGGTTTAGTAGGTTTTATTAGAATTTATTATGGTTTATTAGGGTTTCTAGGGCTTTTTAATGGTTTGTTTGCATTTTTTTGTTTATTAGAGTTTTGTTCTGTTTTATTAGGTTTTCTTATGGTGTGTCAAGGTTTATTTGGGTTGAGAAGGTATGTTTAGGGTCTTATTATGATTTTATTAGGGTTTATTATTTTTTATTAGGGTTTATTAGGGATTTTTCAGTTTTATTAGCGTTTGTTAGGGGTTTATTAGTTTTTTGTTTTATTGGGTTATATTAGTGTTTGTTAAGTATTTTTTGATAATAAATCATTTTTTCTTGTTTGTGAGCATTTTGTTTTTGTTTGTGAGCGTTTTTAGGGTTTCTTTGGTTATATTAGAGTTTATTATGTTTTCTAGGGATTTTTAAGGTATATAAGTGTTTTTTGCCTTTATTAGGTTATATTATTGTTTTTAGGTATTTTTAGGCAATATAACGTGTTTTTATTGTTTGTGGTCATTTTTTTATTGTTTGTGAGCGTTTTAGGCTTTATTATGTTATATTAGAGTTTATCAGGGTTTCTAGGGATTTTTTAAGGTATACTCGTGTTTCTTTTCATTATTAGGGTTTTGTAGGGTTTTATTAGGGGTCATTATGGTGTGTTATGGTTTGTTCGGGTTGAGTAGGGTTTATTTGGATTTATTTATGGTTTATTATGGATTTTTAGGGTTTTTTTTGTGGTTTATTACGATTTATTAGTGTTTATTAGTGTCTATTAGGGTTGTTTTGGGTCATTTAGGTTTTCTTAAAGTGTTTTTAGGGTTTATTAGGTTTTATTATCATTTATTAGGGTTTATTAAGTATTTTTGGGGTTTTATTAGGGCTGAGTAGAGTCTCTTTGGGTTTTTAGGGATTATAAGGCATTTTTAGGGATTATTAGAGTTTATTAGGGGTTTATTAGGGATTAATTTTTTATATTATGGTATATTAGGGCTTAATATTTTTGAGGGTTTGAAGCATCTTTAGGGTTTTCTAGCATTTTTTAGTGTTTGTGTAGAATTGTTTGAGTTTATGTTGCATTTTTAATGTTTATGTAGTGCTTTTAGGGTTTAGTTAACGGTTTTAGGTTTTATGTAGCATTTTTTAGGGGTTATGTTGTGTTTTCTGGGTTTATGTAACATTTTTTGGGGTGATGTAGCATTTATGAAGCATTTTTAGGCTTTTTGTAACGTTTTTAGGGGTCATGTAGTGCTTTCGAGTTTATGTTGTGTTTTTAGGTTTTATGTAGCATTTTTTAATGTTTATATTGCGTTGTTTAGGGTTTATGTTATGGTTCTAGGGTTTATGTAGTGGTTTTTGGGTTTATGTAGCGTTTTTGGGTTGTATTGCTTTTTTAGGGTTTATGTTAAGTTATTAGGGTTTATGTTGCTTTTTTAGGGTTTATGTAACGTTTTTTTGGGTTTATGTATCTTTTGTTTCATTTTTTAGGGTTTTAATGGTTTTTTATGGTTTGCAGTGGTTTGTAGGGTTTTAAGGGTTGTTAACGGGTGTTTATGGTTTTTATGGTATTTGGAGGGTTTTCATTGGTTTTTTGGGGGTTTTAATGGTTACTTTTTTTTTCGGGATTGATAGGGGTTGTTAGGGTTTTTTAGTGTGTTTCAGGGTTTGTTTGGGTATTATAGCGGTTTTTAGGGTTTATGTAATGTGTTTTTGCATTTTTTGGGTTCTTTAGGTTTTTTTAGTGTTGTTTAGAGTTTATTGTGATTCTTTAGGGTTCTTTAGGGTTTATTATTGTTCTTAAGGATTTGTTTCGGTTTATTAGCGTTTTTATTGTATATTAGGGTTTTATTGGGCTTTTGTGGGCATTAATCACTTTTTCATGGGTTTATCAACCTTTATAGGGTTATTTAGGATTTATTAAGGTTTCTTAGGGTTTATTTTATTTATTAGGGTTTATTAACTTGTATTTGGGTTTATTACGATTTATTAGGGTATATTATGATTTGTTAGGGTTTATTGCGGTTTGTTAGGGGTTTGTTATGGCTTGATTCTGTTTGTTACAATTTATTTGGCATTTTTAGGATTTGTTACGATTTATTTGGGTTTCTTAGGGTTTGTTATGATTTATTATGGGGTTATTAGGGTTTTTTAGGATTTATTAGTTGGTTTTAGGATTTTTTAGTAAATTATTTGGCTGGTTTTGTAGTGTTTTTTCGGGTTTGTTAGGGATTTAGTAATTATTAGGATTTATTATGGTTCAATAGTGTTTTTTATTGTATATTATCATAGGTATTTTATTGTTATTGTTATTATTACTATTATTGTTATTATTGTTATTATCATCAAATGCAAATGAAAATGCACGTGCATTGTTATTTATTACCATACAGACGCACATTCAATACATGTCCATTATTCTATTATCACATGCACTACTATTATTAATATTACTATTATTGTTATTATTATCATCACATGTGCTATGAGTTATTATTTATTATCATGCACTGCACATGCAATGCACGTGCGTTATTCTATTATCACATGCATTGTTATTGTTATTATTATTATTATTACTGTTATTATTATTATTATTAGCATCTCATACACATGCACAAGCACATGAATGTGCATTATTATTTATTTTTTATTACCATGCACGTGCAAATGCAATGCACA
Source organism: Viscum album (assembly GCA_963277665.1). NCBI lineage: Eukaryota > Viridiplantae > Streptophyta > Magnoliopsida > Santalales > Viscaceae > Viscum > Viscum album. The sequence goes on from CAUJRU010000006.1 coordinate 1,497,343, forward strand.
CATGTTATTTTATTATCACATATGTTGTTATTCTTATTGTTATTATTATTATTGTGGTCGTTGTTATTGTTGTTTTGGTTGTTCTTCTTATTATTATCATCACATGAAAACGCACATGTAAATGCACATGAAAATACATAAACACGCACATTCAATGCACGTGTGTTATTATATTATCACATGCATTGTTGTTATTGTTATTATTATTATAATAATTATCATCGTCATCGTCATCACTAGCGAATGCAATGCACGCACGTTATTATTTTTTACCATGCACGTGCACACTTAATGCACATGAAATATTCTATTATCACTTGCATTGGTACTACTGCTGTTATCACTACTACTACTACTGTTGTTGTTATTATTATCATCACATGCAAATGAAGATGCACGTGCATTATTATTTATTATTTATTACCATGAACATGTATATGCAATGCACTTGTATTATTCTTTTATTATTATTTTTATTTTTATCCCAGTTATTATTATTATTATTATTATTATTATTATCATTATCATTATTATTATCATCATCACATTCAAATCCACATGTATGTGCATTGTTATTTATTATTTATTACCATGCACATGCATTTATTATTATTATTATTATTATTATTACAATTAGTATTATTAATATTATTATCAAATGTAAATGCACATGCACATGTATGTGCATTCTTATTTACTATTATTTATTTATTATTTACTACTATGCAAGTGCACATATAATGCACATGCGTAATTATATTATTATTATTATTATTGTTATTATTATTATTATTATTATTATTATTATTGTATCATCAAATACAAATGCACATGCACGTGCGTTGTTATTTTTTATTTATTACCAAGCACGTGCATGTGTCATTATAATTATCAATACATGAAAATGCACATACATGTGCGTTATTATATATTTTTTATTACCATTCACATGAAAATGCAATGCACTTGCATTATTCTATTATCACATGTGTTATTATTATTAATTCTCATGCACGTGAACACGCAATTCACTTGTGTTATTCTATTATCAGATGTGTTATTATTTATTATTTATTATCATTCACATGCAAAAGCACATTCATGTGGTCTTTGTTATTATTTATTGTTTATTACCATGCACATGCACATGCACATGCACATGCAAATGCATATGCACTTGGATGTGCATTATTATTTATTATTTATTATGATTCACATGCACATTCACATACACATGCAATTCACATGCATTATTATTTATAATTTATTATTTATTATCATTCACATGCAAATGCGCATGCACATGAACATGCACGTGCGTTATGATTTATTATTTAAACCATGCACATTCATATACACATGCATGTGAATTATTACTACTACTATTATTAGATGTATTTTTAGGGTTTACTATCATTATTTAGGATTTTTAGGTGTTATTAACATTTATTATGGTTTGTTGGCATTTTAGGGTTTTTTAACGGTATATTAGCATTTTTTAGGGTTTGTTGGGGGTTATTAGGATTTTATTGGGGTTTATTATGGTGTGTCAAGGTTTATTAGGGGTTATTAGGTATTTTTAGGGTTTTATTAGGATTGATTTGGGTTTTTAGGGTACATTATGGTATTTTATGGTATATTTGGGTATGTTTAGGATTTATTAGGGTTTATTATGGTTCATTATGGTCTATTAATTTTTAAGAGGGTATATTGGGGTTTTTAGTGTTTAGTAGTGTTTATTTGAGTTTATTAGCGCATTTAAGCTTGGTTAGGTTTTATTAGCATTTATTAGGGGTTTTAGGGATTTTTAATGGTATAGTTGCATTTTTAGGGTTTAGTGGGGTTTATTATGGTTTATTATGGTGTGTTAAGTTTTATTAGGGTTGAGTGGGTATTTATAAGATTTTATTAGGGTTAATTCGGTATCTTTATGATTTTTTTGGAGTTTATTAGGGTTGAGTATGGTTTATTAGGGTTTGTTAGGGATTTTTAGGGTTTACTAGGGTTTGTTAGTGTTTTTTAGGGCATATGAGAGTTTTTTAGTTTTTTTTAATATATATGAGGGGTTGTTATGACTCTTTAGGTTTTATTAGTGTGTTTTTAGTGTTTGTGAGTATTTTTAATGGTTTATTAGCTTTTATTTGAATTTATTATGGTTTATTAGGGTTTCTAGGGATTTTTAATTGTTTGTTTGCTTTTTTTGTTTATTAGGGTTTAGTTGGGTTTTATTAGGTTTTGTTATGGTGTGTCAAGGTTTATTAGGGTTGATACGGTATTTTTAGGCTTTTATTAGGGTTTTATAAGGGTTTATTCATTTTTATTAGGGATTATTAGGGATTTTTAATGTTTATTTGGGTTTGTTAGGGGTTTATTAGTTTTTTTGTATTATTAGGTTATATTAGTGTTGTTTAGGTATTTTTAGATAATATATCGTGTTTTTATTGATTGTGAGCATTTTGTTTTTTTTTTGTGAGAATTTTACTGTTTCTTTGGTTATATTAGAGTTAATTATGGTTTATTAGGGTTTTTAGGGATTTTTAAGGTATATTTTCTTTTTATCCATTATTAGGTTATATTAGTGTTTTTAGATCTTTTTGGGTAATATAGCACATTTTTATTGTTTGTGATCATTTTTTTATTATTTGTGAGTGTTTTTAGGGTTTATTAGGTTATATTAGAGTTTATCAAGGTTTCTAGTGATTTTTTAAGGTATACTAGCATTTTTCTATATTAGGGTTTTTTAGGGTTTTATTAGGGGTTATTATAGTGTGTTAATGTTTGTTAGGGTTGAGTATGGTTTATTTGGGTTTATTTATGGATTATTAGGTATTTTAAGGATTTGATTGGGGTTTATTAGGGTTTATTAGTGTTTATTAGTGTCTATTAGGGTTGTTTAGAGTTTTTTAGGTTTTCTTAATGTGTTTTTAGGGTTTATTACATTTTATTATGATTTATTAGGGTTTATTAGGTATTTTTGGGGTTTTATAAGGGTTTGGTATAGTTTCTTAGGATTTTAGGGATTATAAGGTGTTTTTAGGGATTATTAGAGTTTATTAGGGGTTTCTTAGGGTCTAGTTTTTTATATTATGGTATATTCGGGTTTAATATTTTTGAGTGTTTTAAAGAGTCTTTAGGTTTTTTGTAGCATTTTTGAGGGTTTTTGTAGCATTGTTAGAGTTAATGTATCATTGTTAGTGTTTATGTAGCATTTTAAGGGTGTAGTTAGTGGTTTTAGATTTGTTGTATCATTTTTACAGTTACTGTAGCCTTTTTAGGGTTTATGTAGCGTGTTTAGGGTTTAGGTTTTATTTAGAATTTTTAGGGTTTAAGTTGCATTTTTTGGGTTTATGTAGCGTTTTTAGGGGTAATGTAGCATTTATGTTTCATTTTATAGGGTTTATGAAACGTTTTTAGGGTTCATGGAGTGTTTTTAGGGTTTATATTCACTTTTTAGGTTTTTTGTAGCATTTATTAATGTTTGTATTGTGTTTCTAGGGTTTATGTTTCGTTTTTTAGGTTTTATGATAGAGTTCTAGGGTTTATGTAGTGCTTTTAGTGTTTATGTAGCGTTTTTTGGATTTATGTTGCATTTTTTGGTTTATGTTGCGTTTTTTGGGGTTTTGTTGCTTTTTTTAGGGTTTATGTTACGTTTTTAGGGTTTATGTATCTATTTGAAGCCCTTTCAGGGTTTTAATGGTTGTTTATGGTTTGTAGTGTTTTTTAGGGTTTTTAAGGGTTGTTAACGGGTATTTATAATTTTTTATGATATCTGATGGCTTTTTAAAGGTTTTCTCAGGGTTTTATGGGTTTATTTGTTTTTTTGGGATTGATAGGGGTTGGTAGGGTTTTTTAGTGTGTTTTAGGGTTTGTTTGGGTATTGTAACGATTTTTAGGGTTTTTATAATGTGTTATAGCATTTTTGGGTTCTTTTGGGTTTTTAGTGTTCTTTAGAGTTTAATATGGTTATTTAGGGTTTATTAGTGTTCTTTAGGGTTTATTAGTGTTCTTTAGGATGTGATACAATTTATTAGTGTTTTTTATTGTATAGTTTGGTTTTACTGGGATTTTGTAGGCATTAATAGCTTTTTCTAGGGTTTATCTACCTTTTTTAGGGTTATATAGTATTTATTAGGGTTTATTAGGGTTTATTTTATTTATTATGGTTTATTAATGTGTATTTGTGTTTATTAAGATTTATTAGGGTTTATTATGCTTTGTTAGGGTTTATTGTGGTTTATTAGGGGTTTGTTATGGTTTGTTTCAGTTTGTTATGATTTATTTGGCGTTGTTATGATTTGTTACTATTTATTTGGGGTTTTTAGGGTTTGTTACTATTTATTTTGGGGTTATTATGGTTTGTTAGGGTTTATTAGTGATTTTTAGGGTTTTGTAGGCTATTATTTAGAGGTTTTTGTGGCATTTTGTCTGGTTTGTTAGGGTTTTTAGAGATTATGAGGGTTTATACTGGTTTAATAGTGTTTTATATTATATATTAGGGGTTTTAGGTCTTTTGTAGTGTTTATTAGGATCTAATAGAGTCTGTTAGGGTTTATTACAGGTCATTACAATTTATTAGTTTTTATTAGGGTTTTTAGGGTTTAATAGTGGGTTTTAGGGGTTATTAGGGTTTATTAGTGGTTTTTAGGGGTTATTAGTGGTGGTTAGGGTTTGCTAGGCTTTGTTAGGATTTTTAAAGTTTTTTACAGTTTGTTTGAGTTGTTTGGGGTTTAATTCCTTTTCTGGGTTTTATGGGTGTGTTTGGATTTTTTATGCTTTGTTTGGGTTATTTTAGCATTTTGGGGGTTTCGTAGCGTTTTTGGGTTTTGAAGCATTTTTCAGGTTTTTGTAGAAATTGATAGGGTTTATATAGCGTTGTTAGTGGCTTTAGTCGGGATACCCCGATTTTTTAACATTCAAACAAGTATAAATTGTGATCCAGATGTCCGTTAGGCCAGTACCACATATCATATCGATGATTGTTTCATTTTATTCGATTGAACTGATTGTGGAGTTGAAACGGGTTTTAGATTAGAAGTTATGGTCGTTTTAACATTCTATGGCTTTTCAAATACACATATATATGTATTTATTCGTAAATGTGTGTGTGTTTGTGTGTGTGTGTGTCTGTGTATATCAGTGTGTGTGTGTGTGTGTCTTGGTGAGTGTGTTGTATATATGTATGTATTTATATATTTATAAACACAAATAAAAAACATATTTTATAAATGTATTTAAAACTATTCTTAAAAATTTATATTAATATAAAAATAAATATACGGATAAAAAACATATTAATATAAATATATACTAATATAAGAATGAATATATATATACTTATATATGAATAAATATATATGTATTAATATAACGAAATATATTAATATTAATATGAATCTATATTAATATATGAATAAATATAACTATATATATAAATAAATAGATATATCATTAAATAGAGAAAAAAATGAAATGGCTTAGTGGTAAAGGTGCAGGCACGAAAGGGGGGAGTTCACGGGTTCTGGTTCGGGTGGAAGCAAGGAGGTGCGCGCGTGTGGGGGATGCACGGGAAGGGCAGCGCACAGAAGAGATTGAGGGGGGTCCACTTAGCCTCGATTAACATTGATTTTTTAGCACTGTTAATGCACTTTTCTAGCGTAGATAAAGGTCGTTTTTTGTAGTAGTGTGCACACGCAATGCACGTGCGTTATTCTATTATCCCATGGGTTATTATTTATTTTTTATTATCATTCACATGAAAATGCACATTCATGTGGACTTGTTTATTATTTATTTTTTATTACCATGAACATGCACATGCACTTGTATGTGCGTTATTATTTATTATTTATTATCATTCAAATGCACATGCACATACACATGCAATTCACATGCATTATTATTTATTATTATTATTTATTATCATTCGCATGCAAATGTGCAGGCATATGCACATGCACATGTGCTATTATTTATTATTTAAACTATACACATGCATGTGCACATGCACATGCGTTATTAATATTATTATTATTAGAGGTATTTTTAGGGTTTGCTATCTTTTTTTAGTATTTCTAGGTGATATTAATATTTATTATTGTTTGTTAAGGTTTTAGGGTTTTTAGGGGTATATTAGCATTTTTTTGGGTTTGGTGGGGGTTATTAGGATTTTATTACTATTGAGTAGGTATCTTTAGGGTTTTATTAGGGTTTATTAGGGTTGAGTAGGGTTTATAAGAGTTTGTTCGGGATTTTTAGGGTTTACTTGTGTTTGATACTGTTTTTATTAGGGTATATGTGTTTTTTTTAGTTTTTGTTAATATATATGAGCAGTTGTTTGGACTTTTTATGTTTTATTAGCATTTTTTTAATGTTTGTGAGAATTTTTTATGGTTTATTAGGTTTTATTAGAATTGATTATGGTTTATTAGGTTTTTAGGGATTTTTAATGGTTTTTTTACATTTTTTTTGTTTATTGGGGTTTAGTCTGGTTTTATTAGGTTTTATTATGGTGTGTCAAGGTTTATTAAGGTTGAGAATGTATTTTTAGGGTTTTATTATGGTTTTATTAGGGTTTATTTGTTTTTGTAGGGTTTATTGTGGATTTTTAGGGTTTATTAGGATTTGTTAGGGGTTTATTAGTTTTTCTGTTTTATTAGGTTATATTAGTGTTTGTTAGGTATTTTTAGATAATATAGCGTGTTTTTATTATTTGTGAGAATTTTATTTTTTTTGTGAGTGTTTTTAGGGTTTCTAAGGTTATATTAGAGTTTATTATGGTTTATTAGGATTTCATGGGATTTTTAATGTATATTAGCATTTTTTGTCTTTATTAGGTTATATTAGTTTTTTAGGTCTTTTTAGGTAATATAGCGCGTTTTTACTGTTTGTGATCGTTTTTTATTATTTGTGAGAGTTTTTAGGGTTTATTAGGTTATATTATAGTTTATCGGGTTTTCTAGGAAATTTTTAAGGTATACTAGTATTTTTTTCATTATTAAGGTTTTTTAGGGTTTTATTATGGGTCATTATGGTGTGTTAAGGTTTGTTAGGGTTGAGTAGGGTTTATTTGGATTTATTTATGGTTTATTAGGGGTTTTTTGGGGTTTTTTGGGGTTTATTAGTGTTTATTATTGTCTATTTGGGTGGGTTAGGGTTGTTTAGGTTTTCTTAATGTGTTTTTAGGGTTTATTAGGTTTAATTATCATTTATTAAGGATTATTAGGTATTTTTGGGGTTTTATTAGGGATGAGTAGAATTTCTTACGGGTTTTAGGGATTAGAAGGCGTTTTTAGGGATTATAGGAGTTTATCAGGGTTTATTAGAGGTTTATTAGGGTTTAATTTTTTATATTGTGGTATATTAGGGTTTAATACTTTTGAGGGGTTTGAAGCATCTTTAGGTTTTTTGTAGCATTTTTTAAGGTTTGTGTAGTGTTATTGGATTTTTTGTTGAATTTTTAGTGTTTATGTAGAATTTTTAGGGTTTAATTAGCAGTTTTAGGTTTTATGTATCATTTCTTAGGGTTTATGTAACGTTTTTAGGGTTTATGTAGTGTGTTTTGAGTTTATGTTTTATGTTGCATTTTTAGGGTTTATTTTTCATTTTTTGGGTTTATGTATCGTTTTAAGGGGTGATGCAGCATTTTTGTTACATTTTTTAGGGTTTATGTAATGTTTTTAGGGTTCATGTAGTGTTTTAGGGTTTATATTGTGTTTTTAGGTTTTATGTAGTGTTTTGTAATGTTTATGCTATGTTTTTTAGGTTTTATGTTGTGTTTTTTAGGGTTTATGTTATAGTTCAGGGGTTTGTGTAGTGCTTTTAGGGATTATGTACCGTTTTTTGGGTTTATGTTGTGTTTTTTGTTTATGTAGTGATTTTAGGGTTTTTGTTGCATTTTTTATGGTTTATGTTACGTTTTTAGTGTTTCTGTCTCTATTTGAAGCCTTTATATGGGTTTAATGGTTGTTTATGGTTTGTAGTGTTTTTTAGTGTTTTAATGGTCTTTGGGGGGCTTATGGGTTTATTTGTTTTTTTGAGATTAATAGTGGTTGTTAGGGTTTTTTAGTGTGTTTTACAGTTTTTTTGGTTATTGTAGCGGTTTTTAGGGTTTATATAATGTGTTGTAGTGTTTTTTGGGTTCATTAGGGTTTTTAGTGTTCTATATAGTATAATATGGTTCTTTAGGGTTTGTTAGGGTTCTTTAGGGTTTATTAGTGTTCTTTAGGATTTGATACAGTTTATTAGCTTTTTTATTGTATATTATGGTTTTATTTGTCTTTTGTAGCCATTAATAGCTTTTTCTAGGGTTTATCAACCTTTTCTAGGGTTATTTAGGATTTATTAGGGCTTATTAGGGTTTATTTTTTTTATTCGGGATTAGTAATGTGTATTTCGATTTATTATGATTTATTAAGGTTTATATGATTTGTTAGGGTTTATTGAGGTTTATTAGGGGTTTGTTATGGCTTGTTTCAGTTTGTTAAGATTTTTATGGCGTTGTTAGTATTTGTTACAATTTATTTGGGGTTTTTAGGGTTTGTTATGATTTATTTGGGGTGTATTTAGGGTCTTTAGGGTTTATTAGTGGGTTGTAGGGTTTTGTAGGCTATTATATGGAGAGTTTTGTAGCATTTTGTCAGGTTTGTTAGGGTTTTTAGTGATTATTATGGTTTATTATGGTTTAAAAGTGTTTTTATTGTATATTAGGGGTTTTTGGGATTTTGTAGTGTTTATTAGGGTCTAATTGAGTTTGTTAGGGTTTATTACAAGTTATTACGATTAATTAGTGTCTATTAAGATTTTTATGGTTTAATAGGGGGTTTTATGAGTTAATAGGGTTTATTAGTGGTTCTTAGGGGTTATTATTGGTTGTTAGGGTTTGTTAGGTTTTGTTATCATTTTTAGGGTTTGTTACGGTTTGTTTGTGTTGTTCGGGGTTTTATGCGTTTTTTTTGGGTTTTATGGGTGTGTTTGGATTTTTTATGCTTTGTTAGGTTATTTTAGCTTTTTTGGGGGTTTTGTTGCGTTTTGTGGTTTTGAAGCATTTTTCGTGTTTTTGTAGCAATTGATATGGTTAATGTAGCATAGTTAATGGCTTTAGTGGTTAGTTAGGGTTCTTTAGGGTTTTTAGGGTTTTTTAGGGTTCTTTAGTGTGTATTAGGGTTTCTTTTGAGGTTTTTAGTATTTTCTAGGGGGTTTTAGAGTTTTTAAGGGTTTCATAGGGTTGGTTAGGGTTTTGTTAGGCATTTTTAAGCATTTTATCATTTTTTAGCATTTCTAGTGGTTTTTAGGTTTTTAGGTTTTTAGGGTTTTTTGTGGTTTTCTGAGGTTTTTTAGGGTTTTTTAGTTTTGTTTTCGGGTTTTTTCGGTTTTTTTTCAGTTTTTAGGGTTTTTAGGGTTTTTTAGGGTTTTTATGGTTTTTTAGGATTTATGAGGGTTTTTCTGGTTTTTTTTGGGTTTTTATGGTTATTTTAGGGTTTTGTCAGGTTTTTTCGGGTTTGTTAGGGTTTTTTAGTGAATATTTTCATTTTGAATGGATTAATAGTGTTTTTGTTGTATATTTGGGTTTTTAGGTATTTTGTAGCTTTTATTGTGATCTAATAGGGTTTTGCGGTTTATTATGATTTATTAGTGTTTATTAGGGTTTAATTGTGGGCTTTAGTGATTATTATAATTTATTATTGGTTGGTAGGGTTTGTTAGGATTTATTAGTTCTTATTAGAGTGCTTTTTGGTGTCTAAGGGTTTGTTAGGGTTTGTAAGGGCGTTTTCGGGTTTCTAAGGGTGGGTTAGGGGTTTTATGGGTGGGTTAGGGTTTCTAAGGGTGTGCTATGGTTTCTAAGGGTTTCTAAGGTTGTGTTAGGGTTTTCTGGGTGTGTTGGCGTTTCTAAGGTTGTGCTAGGGTTTCTAAGGGTGTGTTCGGGTTTTTAAGTGTGTGTTAGGGTTTCTAAGGGTTTGTTAGTGTTTCTTAGGTTTGCTTAGGGTTTTGATAGGGTTTTTAGGGTTTTTAGGGTTACGTTAGGGTTTCTGAAGGTTTTTTTTGGTTTTTTGTGTTTATTGGGGTTTCTTAGTGATTCCTGGGGTTTGGTAGAGATTTTAGGGTTTGTTTTGTTTTGTTAGGGTTTTTTGTGTTTTGTTAGGGTTTTTTAGTGTTGTTTTGGGTTTGTTAGTGTTTGTTAGGGTTTTTTTGGGTTTTTTAGGGTTTTGCGTGGTTTTTTGATGGTTTTTAGTGTTTATGGGGTTATTCTTGGTTTTTAGGGTTATTTAGTGGTTCATGGTTATAAAAAATTTGTAGAGCTAGTTGCAAGTTTTAATTTGATATGTGGTAGAGGTAAAATGGACACCCAAAGAAGAAGTTATAGTCATTTTGAGGACTTAAGGACCATTGGGGTCTTTAAGAATGTGATAAGGTGTTTCATTGGTCACAGATGTGTAGATCTAGTCGAAGTCTTCGATTAGATATATAGTAGAGGCAAAACGGACTCCTGAAGTAGGAGTTATTATCACTTGAAGGGTTTAAGTGCCTTTTTGAGCCTTTAAGAATGAGAGAAGGTGCTTCAGTGGTTATAGGAGTGTTTTTATAGTCTCAAGCTTCGATTTGATATGTGGTAGAGGCAAAACGGACACCCATAGAAGATGTTATTGTAAAACGTACTCTAGAAGCCAATCTTTTGACCATCCAAAGGGATTTTGGGTCTTTTGGGGGGTTGAAGAATGTCAGAAAGGGTTCCAGTGGTTACCAGAGTGTGTATCTTTTCACAATCTTCGATTTAATATGTGTTAGAGGAAAAATGAACACATGTAGCAGAAGTTATTGTTGTTTTAAATTGAACAACCCTCCTAGTGCCTAAAAACCTAAGAAGCCCGAAACTCACTAAAATAGGCATAAGTTCTCCTTTGGGTGTATGTTTGAGTGTTGTGACTACTAAAATCGAAGCTCGCGAGATGAGTGAGGACCAAGTCTAATCAAAACTGTGAGAAGATCAAAGAAACATAAGATATATTATTTAGACCACTCCAAAAAAAATTCTAACTTCAAACAGCCATAACATTCACTTAGGTTGTCCGTTTGAGCTCTACCATATATCAAATCGAAGGTAGTGAAGTGATATATGCAGAAGGCTAACTTGAAAATAGTTAAAGTCATGTTTGGGACGCTAAAATCCCTAAAACCCATCAGAAAGCCTCTAAAACTCCATTTTCGTGTCTAGATCCCTGTCAAATGTTTTTTAAAATGGTCATAACTTCTTATCTATGTGTCTGTTCGGCCTCTAAAACCTGTTTTTATCGTATTTCATTCCATGAGATTTAGTTTGACTATTCACGGAGCAGAAATGGACACTTGAAGAAGATGTTATGCCTTTTTAATGCCTCTGTGATTTGTTAGGTATTTCGAGACACCATTTCTAACACTTTTGTCCAATCTGCTATTTTTTCAAATATCTATAACTTATTATTACTGTTATTATTATTATTATTATCATCATCTCATGCAAATTTACATGTACATGCACATGCGTTATAATCATATTTTTATTACCATGCACGTACACATGCATTGCACACACGTTATTTTATTATCACATGCGTTGTTATTATTATTGTTATTATTATTATTGTGGTGGTTGTTATTGTTATTATTGTTATTATCATCACATGCAAATGCACATCCAATTGCACATACACTCACATTCAATGAACGCGTGTTATTCTATTATCAAATGCGTTGTTATTATTGATATTATTAATATTATTATTAGTAGTAGTATCATCATCATCATCACATGCAAATGCAATGCACATGAGTTATTATTTATTACCATACACCTGCACACATAAGGAACATGCAATATTATATTATCATATGCATTAGTACTACTACTATTATCACCACTACTACTACTATCATTACTACTGCTGTTAATATTACTATCATCAGATACAAATGTAGATGCACATGCGTTATTATTTATTATTTATTACCATTACGTGCATATGCAATGCACATGTATTATTATTTTATTTCTATTATTATTATTATCATTATTATCATTATCATTATTATTATCATTTTCACATGCAAATGCACATGCATGTGCATTGTTATTTATTATTTATTACCATGCACATGCATGCGTTATTATTATTTTTATTATTACAATTAGTATTATTAATATTATCATCAAATGTAAATAACTATTCACATGCATGTGCGTTCTTATTTAGTATTATTTATTTATTATTTATTACTATGCGCGTGCACATGAAATGCACTTGTGTTATTTTATTATTATTATTATTATTCTTGTTGTTGTTTTTGTTGTTTGTATCATCAAATACAATTCCACATGCACGTTGCTTTGTTATATATTATTTATTACCATGCACGTGCATGCGTCATTATCATTATCATTACATGTAAATCCACATGGACGTGCGTTACTATATATTATTTATTATCATGCACATGAAAATGCAATGCACTTGCGTTATTCTATTATCACATGAGTTATTATTACTTATTCTAATACATGTGCACACGCAATGCACATGCATTATTCTATTATCACAGGTGTTATTATTTATTATTTATTATCATTCACATGAAAATGCACATTCATGTGGACTTGGATATTATTTATTGTTTATTACCATGCACATGCACATGCACATGCACTTGCATGTGCGTAATTGTTTATTATTTATTATCATTCACATTTACATGCACATACACATGCTATTCACAAGCGTTATTATTTATAATTTATTATTTAATATCATTCACATGAAAATGCGTAGGCATATGCACATGCACATGCCTTATGTTTTATTATTTAAACCATGAACACGCATATTCACATGAATGTGCTTTATTACTACTATTATTATTAGAGTTATTTTTAGGGTTTACTATCATTTTTTAGGATTTTTAATTGTTATTAACATTTATTATGGTTTGTTAGGGTTTTAGGCTTTTTTAATGGTATATTAGCATTTTTTTGGGTTTGGTGGGGGTTATTATGATTTTATTGGGGTTTATTATGGTGTGTCATGGTTTATTAGGGGTTATTAGGTATTTTTAGGGTTTTATTAGGATTGTGTTGGGTTTATTAGGGTATATTATGGTTTGTTTGGGTATGTTTAAGATTTAATAGTGTTTATTATGGTTCATTAAGGTTTATTAAATTTTAAGAGGGTATATTAGGTTTTTTTAGTGTTTAGTAGTGTTTATTTCGGTATATTAGCATTTTAAAGCATTGTTATGTTGTATTATCATTTATTAGGGGTTTTGGGGTTTTTAATGGTATATTTGCGTTTTTAGGGTTTATAGGGGTTTATTGTGGTTTATTATCATGTGTTAGGTCTTATTAGGGTTGAGTAGGTATTTTTAGGGTTTTATTAGGGTTGAGTCGGTATATTTACAGTTTTATTATGGTTTATTAGGGTTGAGTATGGTTTATTAGAGTTTGTTAGGGATTTTTAGGGTTTACTAGGGTTTATTAGTGTTTTTTTAGGATACATGAGTGTTTTTTAGTCTTTGTTAATATATATGAGGGGTTGTTATGACTTTTAGGTTTTAATAGCATTTTTTTAGTGTTTGTGAGCATTTTTAGTGGTTTATTAGCTTTTATTTTAATTTATTATGGTTTATTAGGGTTTCTAGGGCTTTTAAATGGTTTTTTTGCGTTTTTTGTTTATTGAGGTTTAGCTGGGTTTTATTAGGTTTTGTTATGGTGTGTCAAGGTTTGTTAGGGATGAGAAGGTGTTTTTATGGTTTTATTATGGTTTTATTAGCGTTTATTAGTTTTTATTTGGGTTTATTAGGGATTTTTAGGGTTTATTAGGGTTTGTTAGTGGTTTATTAGTTTTGTTGTTTTATTAGGTTATATTAGTGTTTGTTAGGTCTTTTTTGATAATATACCGTGCTTTTATTATTTCTGAGCATTTTGTTTCTGTTTGTGGGTGTTTTTTAGTGTTTCTTAGGTTATATTAGAGTTTATTAGGGTTTATTATGGTTTAATAGTGTTTTTTATTGTATATTAGGGGTTTTAGGGCTTTTGTAGCATTTATTAGGGTCTAATAGAGTTTGTTAGGGTTTATTACAGGTTATTACAATTTATTAGTGTTTATAAGGGTTTTTAGGGTTTAATAGTGGGTTTTAGGGATTATTTGGGTTTATTAGTTGTTCTTAGGTGTTATTAGTGGTTGTTAGGGTTTGTTAGGATATTTTAGGGTTTTTAGGGTTTGTTGCGATTTGTTTTAGTTGTTTGGGGTTTTATGCATTTTTTGGGGTTTTATGGGTGTGTTTGAATTTTTTATGTTTTGTTAGGGTTATTTTATTGTTTTTGGGGTTTTGTTGCATTTTGTGGGTTTTGAAGCATTTTTTGGCTTTCTGTAGCAATTGTTAAGGTTTATGTAGCATTGTAAGTGGCTTTATTGGTTCATTAGGGTTTTTAGGGTTCTTTAGGGTTCTTTATGGCATATTTGGTTACCATTAAATGTTTTTTGGGTTTGTTAGGAGTTTTTATGTTTTTAAGGGTTTAATAGGGTTGGTTAGGGTTTTGTTAATCATTTTTAGGTTTTTAGCATTTTTTAGCGTTTTTAGGGGTTTTTAGGTTTGTTTTCTAGTTTTTTCATGTTTTTAATGTTTTTAGGGGTTTTAGGGTTTTTTAGAGTTTTTTTGGGTTGTTATGATTTTTTAGGTTTTTTAGGTTTTTTTAGGGTTTTTTTTGTTTTTTTGGGTTTTTAAGGTTTTTTAGGGTTTTGTCAGGTTTTGCCGGGTTTGTTAGGGTTTTTTGTGTGAATATTAGTGTTTTTAATGGTTTAATAGCATTTTGGATGTATATTTGGGTTTTTAGGTATTTTTTAGCTTTTATTAGGGTCTAATAGTGTTTTTAGGGTTTATTACGATTTATTAGTTTTATTAGGGTTTAGTAGTGGGCTTTAAGGTTTATTAGGGTTTATTATGGTTTATTATTGGTTGGTAGGGTTTGTTAGGATTTATTAGTGCATATTAGAGTTATTTAGGGTGTCTAACGGTTTGGTAGGGTTTCTAAGGGTGTGTTAGGGTTTCTAAGGGTGGGTTTGGGTTTTTTATGGGCGGGTTAGGGTTTCTATCGGTGTGTTTTGGTTTCTAAGGGTTTCTAAGGTTGTGTTAGGGTTTCTATGGGTGTGTTGGGATTTCTAAGGGTGTTCTAGGGTTTCTAAGGGTGGGTTAGGGTTTCTATGGGTGTTTTAGGGTTTCTACGGGTGTGTTAGTGTTTCTTAGGTTTTCTTAGGGTTTTGTTAGGGTTTTATGGTTCTGTTAGGGTTTCTTATAGTTTCTTAGGGGTTTTTAGGGTTTCTTAGGGTTTTTTGTTTATTGTGGTTTCTTAGTGCTTCTTGGGGTTTGTTAGGGGTTTTTGGAGTGTGTTAGGGTTTTTTAGGGTTTGTTTGGGTTTGTTATGTTTTTTTAGGGTTTGTTTGGGGTTTGTTAGGGTTTATTCGTGTTTATTAGTGTCTATTAGGGTTGGTTAAGGTTGTTTAGGTTTTTTTAAAGTGTTTTTATGGTTTATTAGTTTTTATTATCATTTATTAGGGTTTATTAGGTATTTTTGGGGTTTTATTAGGGTTGAGTATAGTTTCTTAGGATTTTAAGGATTTTAAGGTGTTTTTAGTGATTATTAGAGTTTATTAGGGGATTATTTGGGTTTAATGTTTTATATTACGGTATATTAGGGTTTAATATTTTTGAGGGTTTTAAATCGTCTTTAGAGTTTTTGTATCATTTTTAGGGTTTTTGTAGCGTTGTTAGAGTTTATGTATCATTTTTAGTGTTTATGTAGTGTTTTTAGGGTTTAGATAGTGGTTTTAGATTTTATGTATCATTTTTAGGGTTTATGTAACATTTTTATGGTTTATGTAGCGTGTTTAGGGTTTATGTTTTATGTAGCAATTTTTAGGGTTTATGTTGTGTTTTATGGGTTTATGTAGCCTTTTTATGTGTGATGTAGTGTTTATGTTGCATTTTTTTCTGTTTATGCAACGTTTTTAGGGTTCATGGAGTGTTTTTAGGGTTTATATTGTGTTTTTAGGATTTATGTACCATTTTTAATGTTTATGTTGCGTTTTTTAGGGTTTATGTTGTGTTTTTTAGGGTTTATGTTACAGTTCTATGTTTATGTAGTCCTTTTAGTGTTTTGTAGCGTTTTTTGGGTTTATGTTGCATTTTTTGGTCTATGTTGCGTTTTTAGGGTTTTTGTTGCATTTTTTAGGATTTATATATGGTTTTTAGGGTTTATGTATCTATTTGTAGTCTTTTGTAGGGTTTTAATGGTTGTTTATGGTTTTTACTATTTTTAGGGATTTCAAGGGTTGTTAACGGGTTTTTATGGTTTTTTATGGCATCTAATGGATTTTTAATGGTTTTGGGGGGTTTTATGGGTTTATTTGTTTTTTTGGATTGATAGGGGTTGTTAGGGTTTTTAGTGTGTTATTGGGTTTGTTTGGCTATTATTGAGGTTTTTAGGGTTTATATAATGTGTTTTAGTGTTTTTGGGTTCTTTATGGGTTTTTAGTGTTATTTAGAGTTTAATATGGTTCTTTAGGTTTTATTAGGGTTCTTTAGGGTTTATTAGTGTTCTTTAGAATTTGTTACAGTTAATTAGTGTTTTTACTATATATTAGGCTTTTATTGGGCTTTTGTAGGCATTAATAGCTTTTTCTAGGGTTTATCAACCTTTTTAGGGTTATTTAGGATTTATTAGGGTTTATTTTATTTATTAGGCTTTAGTAACATGTATTTGGGTTTATTACGATTTATTAGGGTTTATTATGCTTTGTTAGGGTTTATTGTGGTTTAATAGGGTTTTGTTATGGTTTGTTTCAATATGTTGCGATTTATTTAGCGTTTTTAGGATTTTCTACGATTTACTTGGGGTTGTTAGGGTTTGTTACGATTTATTTTGTGGTTATTAGGGTTTGTTAGGGTTTATTAGTGGGTTGTAGGGTTATGTATGCTATTATTTGGAGGTTTTTGTAGCGTTTTTGTCAGGTTTGTTAGAGTTTTTTGTGATTTTTATGGTTTATTATGGTTTAATAGTGTTTTTATTGTATATTAGGGGTTTTAGGGATTTTTTAGCGTTTATTAGGGTCTAATGGAGTTTGGTAGGGTTTATTACAGGTTATTACAATTTATTATTGTTTATTAGGGGTTTTAGGGTTTAATAGTGTGTTTTAGTGCTTATTAGGGTTTATTAGTCATTCTTAGGGGTTATTAGTGGCTGTAAGGGTCTGTTAGGTTTTGTTAAGGTTTTTAGGGTTTGTTACGGTTTGTTTGAGTAATTTGGGGGTTATTTTCATTTTTTTTGGGTTTTATGTGTCTGTTTGGATTTTTTATGCTTTGTAAGGGTTATTTTAGTGTTTTTTGGGGTTTTGTTGTGTTTTGTGAGTTTTGACGCATTTTTCAGTTTTTTGTAGAAATTTTTAGGGTTCATGTAGCGTTGTTAGAGGATTTGGTGGTTCTTTAGGGGTTTATTAGGGGTTTATTAGGGTTTAATTTTTTATATTATGGTATATTAGGGTTTAAATTTTTTTGGGGGTTTTGAAGCGTCTTTAGGGTTTTCGTAGCATTTTTTAGGGTTTGTGTAGCATTGTTAGAGTTTATGTAGCATTTTTAGTGTTTATGTAGCATTTTTAGGGTTTAGTTAGCGGTTTTAGGTTTTATGTATCATTTTTAGGGTTTATGTAATGATTTTAGGGTTTTTGTAGCGTGTTTAGGTTTTAGGTTTTATGTAGCATTTTTAGGGTTTATGTTGCATTTTCTTGGTTTATGTAGCATTTTTAGGGGTGATGTTGAGTTTATGTTGAATTTTTTAGTGTTTATGTAACGTTTTTAGGGTTCATGTAGTGTTTTTATGGTTTATATTGTGTTTTTAATTTTTATGTAGCGTTTTTTAATGTTTATGTTGCGTTTTTAAGGTTTATGTTGTTTTTTTAGGGTTTATGTTACAGTACTAGGGTTTATGTTGTGCTTTTAGGATTTATGTAGTGTTTTTTGGGTTTATGTTGCGTTTTTTGGTTTATGTTACATTTTTAGGGTTTTTGTTGCATTTTCAAGGGTTTATGTAACGTTCTAAGGTTTATGTATCTATTTGAAGCCTTTTTTGGGTTTTAATGGTTGTTTATGGTTTGTAGTTTTTTTAGGGTTTTTAAGGGTAGTTAAGAGGTGTTTATGGTTTTTTATGGTATATGATAGCTTTTTAATGGTTTTTTGGAGGGGTTTGTGGATTTATTTGTTTTTTTGGGATTGATAGGGGTAGTTGGGGTTTTTTAGTGTGTTTTAGGGTTTTTTGGGGATTATAGTGGGTTTTAGGGTTTATATAACGTGTTTTAGCATTTTTTGTGTTCTTTTGGGTTTTTTAGTGTTCTTTTGAGTTTTATAAGGTTCATTAGGGTTTATTTGGGTTATTTAGGGTTTATTAGTGTTCTTTAGGATTTGTTATAGTTTATTAGAGTTTTTATTGTACATTAGGGGTTTGTTAGGCTTTTGTAGGAATTAATAGCCTTTTAATGGGTTTATCAACCTTTTTTAGGGTTATTTACGATTTATTAGGGTTTATTATATTTATTAGGGTTTAGTAACGTGTATTTGGGTTTATTACGATTTATTAGGGTTTATTAGAATTTTTTATGGTTCATTGCGGTTTATTAGGGGTTTGTTAGGGTTTGTTTCAGTTTATTACGATTTATTTGGTGTTCTTAGGATTTGTTACGATATATTTGGGGTTGTTAGGGTTTGTTACGATTTATTTTGGGGTTATTATGGTTTGTTAGGGTTTATTAATGGGTTTTAGGGTTTTGTAGGCTATTATTTGGAGGTTTTTGTAGCTTTTTGTCGGGTTTGTTAGAGTCTTTAGTGATTATTAGGGTTTATAATGGTTTAATAGTGTTTTTTATTGTATATTAGGGGTTTTTGGGCTTTTGATGCTTTATTAGGGTCTAGTAGAGTTTGTTAGGGTTTATTACAGGTTATTACGATTTATTAGTTTTTATTAGGGTTTTTCAGGTTTAATAGCGAGTTTTATGAGTTATAAGGTTTTATTAGTGGTTCTTAGGAGTTATTAGTGGTTTTTAGGCTTTTTTTAGGTTTTTTAGGGTTTTTAGAGTTTGTTATGGTTTGTTTGAGTTGTTTGGGATTTTATGCGGTTTTTTGGGTTTTATGGGTGAGTTTGGATTTTTTATGCTTTGTTAGGGTTATTTTAGAATTTTTTGGGTTTTTTCTTTGTTTTGTGTGTTTTGAACCATTTGTCAAGTTTTTGTAGCAATTGATAGGGTTTATGTAGCATTGTTAGTGGCTTTAGTGGTTCTTTTGGGTTTTTTAGGGTTTTTTAGGGTTCTTTACGGTGTATTAGGGTTTCTTTTGAGGTTTTTTTGTTTAATAGGGGTTTTTAGGGTTTTAAGGCTTTCGTAGGGTTTTTTAAGGGTTTTTAGGCATTTTTAAGTTTTTAGGGTTTCTTTAGCGTTTTAGTGGTTTTAGGGTTTTTAGGGTTTTTGCTGTTTTTTATGGGTTTTATGGGTTTTTTGTTTCTTTTTGGGTTTTTTCTATTTTATGGTTTTTTAGGGGTTTTTGGGTTTTTTTAGGGTTTTTAAGGATTTTTTGGATTTTTAGGGGTTTTAGGGTTTTTTTTTGGTTTTTACGGTTTTTTGGGTTTTTAAGGTTTTTTTGGGTTTTTATGGGTTTTTAGGGTTTTGTGAGGTTTTTCTGGGTTTGTTAGGGGTTTTTTTTGTGAATATTAGCATTTTGAATGGTTTAATAGCGTTTTGTTGTATATTTGGGTTTTTAGGTATTTTATAGCTTTTATTGGGGTCTAATAGGGTTTTTTGGGTTTATTACGATTTATTAGTGTTTATTAGGGTTTAGTAGTGGGCTTTAGGGTTTTTTAGGGATTATTATGGTTCATTATTGGTTGGTAGGGTTTGTTAGGATTTATTATTCCTTATTAGTGTGATTTAGGGTGTCTATGGGTTTGTTAGGATTTCTAAGGGTATGTTAGGGTTTCTAAGGGTGTGTTATGGTTTTTAAGGGTTTCTAAGGTTGTGTTAGGTTTTCTATGGGTGTGTTGGGGTTTCTAAGGGTGTTTTAGGGTTTTTAAGGGTGTGTTAGGGTTTCTAAGGGTGTGTTAGGGTTTCTAAGGGTGTGTTGGTGTTTCTTAGGTTTGCTTAGGGTTTTGTTAGTGTTTTAGGGTTTTTAGGGTTATGTTAGAGTTTCTTATGGTTTCGTAGGTTTTTTTAGGGTTTCTTCAGGTTTTTTGTGTTTATTGGGGTTTCTTAGTGCTTCTTGGTGTTTTTAGGGCTTTTTAGGGGTTGTCATGTTTTTTTAGGGTTTGTTATGTTTTTAGGGTTTTTAGGGTTTGTTTTATTTTTTAGGGATTTTTGGGGTTTGTTAGGATTTGTTAGGATTTGTTCAAGTTTGTTAGTGTTTGTTAGGGTTTGTTAGGGTTTTTCATGGTTTTAAATGGTTTTTAGTGTTTATGGGGTTATTCATGGTTTTTTGGGGTTATTTATCTGTTCATGGTTGTCACAAATGTTTAGAGATAGTCACAGGATTCAATTTGATATGTGGTAGAGGTGAAACGAACACCCAGAGTAGAAGTTATGGTCATTTGGACAACAAAATGGCCTTTTTGGGTCTTTAATAAGGAGATAAGGTGTTTCTATTGGTTACAATTGTGTAGATCTAGTCGAAAGCTTCGATTTGATATATGGTAGAGGATAAACGGACTCTCGTAGTAGAAATTATGGTCTTTTGGAGAGTTTTAGTACCATTTTGGGCCCTAAAAAATGTGAGAAGGTGCTTCAGGGGATATAGGAGTGTAGGTATAGTCTCAAGATTCTATTTTATATGTGGTAGAGGCAAAATGGACACCCATAGAATAATTTATTGCAAAACGGACACAAGAAGCCATTCTTTTGACCATCCAAAGTGATTTTGGGTCTTTTGGGGGGTTGAAGAATGACAGAAAGGGTTCCAGTGGTTACTCGAGTGTGTATATTTTCACAATATTAGATTTTATATGTTGTAGATCCAAAATTAACACTAGTAGAAGAAGTTATTATCGTTTTAAATTGACAAACCCTCATAGCACCTAAAAACATAAGAAACCCACAACTCACTAAAATATGAATAAATTCTCCTTCAACTGTCCGTTTGAGCATTGTGACTAGTAAAATTGAAGCTTGTGAGATTAGTAAGGACCAAGTTTAATTGAAACTGTGATAAGATCAAATAAATAGATGATATATTAGTTATACCACTCCAAAAAAAGGCCAACTTCAAACAGCCATAACATTCAATCCGGTTGTCCGTTTAAGCTCTACCACATATCATACCGAAGGCAGCAAAGAGATCTACACAGAAGGGTAACTTTAACAAAGTTAAAGTCATATTTGGGACCCTAAAATCTCAAAAACCCATATGAAGGCCTCCAAAACTTCATTTCTGTTTTCGGATCCCTATCAAATTTTTCTTAAAACGGTCATAACTTCTGATCAGTGTGTCTGTTCGGCCTCCGACACCTGTTTTTATTATAGTTCGTTCAAAGAGATTTAGTTTGACTATTCACAGAGTGGAAAGGGACACATAAATAATAAGTTAAGCATTTTTGAATGACTCTGTGATTTGTTTGGTTTTTTGAGACACCATTTCTAGCCCTTTTGTTCTGTCTGTAATTTTTTCGTAAAACTATAACTTATTATTACTGTTATTATTATTATTATAACCATCTCATGAAAATGCACATGCACATGCATGTGCATTATTATTATATTTTTATTACCATGCACATGCACATGCAATGCACACACATTATTTTATTATCACATGCGTTGTAATTATTATTGTTATTATTATTATTATTGTGGTTGTTGTTGTTGTTGTTGTTGTTGTTGTTATTGTTATTATCATCATATGCAAATGCACATACAAATTCAAATACATGCACATTAAATTAATATGTGTTATTCTATTATCACATGTGTTGTTATTAATAATAATATTTTTATTTTTATTTTTATTATCATCATCATCATCATCACATGAAAATGCAATGCACGAGAGTTATTATTTATTACCATACACGTGCACATGTAATGCACATGAAATATTCTATTATCATATGCATTAGTACTACTACTATTATCACCACAAATACTACAATTTTTACTAGTACCTTTGTTATTACTATCATCACATGCAAATGTAGATGCACGTGCACTATTATTTATTATTTATTACCATGTACATGCATATGCAATGAAATTGTATTATTCTTTTATTATTATTATTATTATTATTATCACAATTTATTATTATTATAATTATAATTATTATTATTATTCTCATTATTATTTTCATTATCACATGAAAATTCACATGCACATGCATTGTTATTTATTATTTATTACCATGCACGTGCATGCATTATTATTATTATTGTTATTACAATTAGTATTGTTAATATTATCATCAAAAGTAAATGCCCAGGCACATGCATGTGCATTCTTATTTATTATTACTTATTTATTATTTACTACTATGCAAGTGCACATGAAATGAACTTGTGTTATTCTATTGTTGTTGTTATTATTATTATTATTATTATTATTATTATTATTATTCTTGTTGTTGTTGTTTGTATCATCAAATACAAATGCACATGCATGTGCATTGTTATTTATTATTTATTACCAAGCACGTCATGCTTCATTATCATTATCATTACATGTAAATGCACATGGACATGCGTTATTATATATTATTTATTATCATCCACATGCAAATGCAATGAACTTGTGATATTATATTATCAAATGTGTTATTATTATTTATTCTAATGCACTTGGACACGCAATGCACGTGTGTTATTCTATTATCACATGTGTTATTATTTATTATTTATTATCATTCACATGCAAATGCACATTAATGTGGAAATGGTTATTATTTATTATTTATTACCTTGCACATGCACATGCACTTGTATGTGTGTGATTATTTATTATTTATTATCATTCCCATGCACATGCACATGCACATGCAATTCAAATGCGTTATAATTGATAATTTATTATCTATTATCATTCACATGCAAATGCATAGGCATATGCACATGCACGTGCGTTATGATTTATTATTTAAACTATGCACATGCATATGCGCATGCACGTGCATTATTAATACTATTATTATTAGAGGTATTTTTATGGTTTAATATCATTTTTTTGGATTTTTAGGTGTTATTAACATTTTTTATGGTTTGTTAGGGTTTTAGGGTTTTTAATGGTATATTAGCATTTTTTAGGGTTTTGTGGGGGTTATTAGGATTTTATTAGGGTTTATTATGGTGTGTCAAGGTTTATTAGTGGTTATTAGGTATTTTTATGATTTTATTAGGATTGAGTTGGGTTTATTATGGTATATTATTATATATTATGGTATATTTGAATGTGTTTAGGATTTATTAGTGTTTATTATGGTTCATTATGGTTTATTAATTTTTAAGAGTGTATATTAGGGTTTTTTGGTGTTTAGTTGTGTTTTTTGGGTTTATTAGAACTTTTAAGTTTTGTTAGGTTTTATTAGCATTTATTAGGGGTTTTAGGGGTTTCTAAGGGTATATTTGTGTTTTTAGGGTTTAGTGGGGTTTATTATGGTTTATTATGGTGTGTTAAGTTTTATTAGGGTTGAGTAGGTATTTTTAGGGTTTTATTAAGGTTGAGTCGGTATCATTAAGGTTTTATTAGGGTTTATTATGGTTGAGTACAGTTTATTAGGGTTTGATTGGGATTTTTTGGGTTTACTAGGGTTTGTTAGTGTTTTTATTAGGGTGTATGTGTGTTTTTTAGTTTTTTTAATATATATGAGGGGTTGTTATAACTTTTTTGGTTTTATTAGCATGTTTTTAGTATTTGTGAGCATTTTTAATGGTTTATTAGCTATTATTTGAATTTATTATCATTTATTATGGTTTCTAGGTCTTTTTAATGGTTTGTTTTCATTTTTTTGTTTATTGGGATTCAGTTGGGTTTTATTAGGGTTTGTTATGGTGTGTCATAGTTTATTAGGGTTGAGAAGGTATTTTTAGGGGTTTATTATGGTTTTATTAGGGTTTATTAGTTTTTATTAGGGTTTATTAGGGATTTTTAGGGCTTATTAGGGTTTGTTGGGGGTTTATTAGTTTCTTTGTTTTGTTTGGTTATATTAGGGTTTGTTACATCTTTTCAGATAATATAGCCTGTTTTTATTATTTGTGAGCGTTTTGTTTTTGTTTGTGAGCATTTTTTTGGGCTTCTTAGGTTATATTGGAGTTTATTATGGTTTATTAGGGTTTCTAGGGATTTTTAATGTATATTATCATTTTTTGTCTTTATTAAGTTATATTAGTGTTTTAGGTCTTTTTAATTAATAAAGCACATTTTTATTGTTTGTGATCGTTTTTTTATTATTTGTGAGATTTGTTAGGGTTTATTAGGTTATATAAGTGTTTATCAGGGTTTCTAGGGATTTATTAAGGTATACTAGCATTTTTTTCTTTATTAGGGTTTTGTAGGATTTTATTATGGGTTATAATGGTATGTTAAGGTTTGTTAGGGTTGAGTAGGGTTTATTTGGCTTTATTTATTGTTTATTAGGGATTTTTAGGATTTGTTTTGGGGTTTATTAGGGTTTATTAGTGTTTATTAGTGTCTATTAGGGTTTGTTAGGGTTGTTTAGGTTTTGTTAACGTTTTTTAGTGTTTATTAGGTTTTATTATCATTTATTAGGGTTTATCATGTATTTTGGGTTTTTATTAGGGTTGGGTAGAGTTTCTTATGGTTTTTACGGATTATAAGGTGTTTTGAGGATTATTAGAGTTTATTAGGGGTTTATTACGGTTTAATTTTTTAATATTATGGTATATTAGGGTTTAATATTATTGAGGGTTTTGAAGTGTCTTTAGGGTTTTTGTTGCATTTTTTAGTGTTTGTGTAGCGTTGTTAGTGTTTACGTAGCATTTTTAGTGTTTATGTAGCGTTTTTTGGGTTTAGTTAGATTTTTTAGATTTTATGTATTATTTTTAGGGTTTATGTAATGTTTTTATGGTTTATGTGGTGTGTTTAGGGATTAGGTTTTATGTAGCATTTTTTAGGGTTTATGTTGTATTTTCTGGGTTTAGGTAGCGTTTTTAGGGGTGATATAGCATTTATGTTGCTTTTGTTAGGTTTTATGTAACGTTTTTAGGGTTAATGTAGTGTTTTTAGGGTTTATATTGTGTTTATAGGTTTTATGTATCATTTTATAATGTTCATGTTGCATTTTTTAGGGTTTATGTTGTGTTTTTTAGGGA
This sequence comes from Viscum album, assembly GCA_963277665.1. Lineage (NCBI taxonomy): Eukaryota > Viridiplantae > Streptophyta > Magnoliopsida > Santalales > Viscaceae > Viscum > Viscum album. The sequence continues at coordinate 1,522,706 of CAUJRU010000006.1, forward strand.
TTATGTTATAGTTCTAGGGTTTATGTTGTGCTTTTAGGGTTTATGTAGCGTTTTTTGGGATTATGTTGATTTTTTGGTTTATGTTGCGTTTTTAGGGTTTTTGTTGAATTTTTAAGGGTTTATGTAACGGTTTTCGGGTTTATGTATCTATTTGAATCATTTTTTCGGGTTTTATTGGTTGTTTATTATTTGTAGTTTTTTATGGTTTTTAAGGGTTGTAAATGAGTGTTTATGGGTTTTTATGGTATCTGATGGCTTTTTAATGGTTTTTTTTGGGGGGGGGGGTTTATGGGTTTTTTTGTTTTTTTGGGATTGATAGGGGTTGTTAGGGTTTTTATTGTGTTTTTGGGTTTTTTGGGTATTGTAGCGGTTTTTAGGGTTTATATAACGTGTTTTACCATTTTTTTGGGTTCTTTAGGGGTTTTTAGTGTTCATTAGAGTTTAATATGGTTCTTTAGTGTTTATTAGGGTTATTTAGTGTTTATTAATGTTCTTTAGGATTTGTTAGAGTTTATTAGTGTTTTTTTGTATATTAGGGTTTTATTTTGCTTCTGTAGGCATTAATAGCTTTTCCTTGGGTTTATCGACATTTTTTAGGTTTATATAGGATTTATTAGGGATTATTAGGGTTTATTTTATTTATTAGGGTTTAGTAACGTTTATTTGGGTTTATTACGATTTATTAGGGTTTATTATGATTTTTTAGGGTTTATTGTGGTTTATTAGGGGATTATTATGGTTTTTTTGAGTTTGTTATGATTTATTTGGCATTTTAGGATTTTTTACAATTTATTTGGGGTTTTTAGGGTCTGTTATGATTTATTTTGGGGTTATTAGGGTTTGTTAGGGTTTATTAGTGGGTTGTAGGGTTTTGTATGCTAATATTTGGTGGTTTTGTAGCATTTTGTCGGGTTTGTTGTGGTTTTTAGTGATTATTAGGGTCCATTATGGTTTAATAGTATTTTTTATTGTTTATTAGGGTTTTTTGGGCCTTTGTAGCATTTATTAGGGTCTAATAGAGTTTTTTGGGGTTTATTACAGGTTATTACAATTTATTAGTGTTTATTAGGGTTTTTAGGGTTTAATAGTGTGTTTTAGGGGTTATTAGGGTTTATTAGTGGTTCTTGGGGGTTACTAGCAGTTTTTAGGGTTTGTTAGGTTTTGTTAGGGTTTTTAGGGGTTGTTACGGTTTGTTAGAGTTATTTGGGTTTTTATGTGTTTTTTGGGTTTTCTGGGTGTGTTTGGAATTTTTATGCTTTGTTAGGGTTATATTAGCATTTTTAGTGTTTCGTTGCATTTTGTGGATTTTAAAGCAATTTTCGGTTTTTTGTAGCAATTTTTAGGGTTTATTTAGCATTGTTAGTGGCTTTAGTGGTTCATTAGGGGTTTATTAAGAGTTTGTTAGGGTTGAATTTTTTATATTATAGTATATTAGTGTTTAATATTTTTGAGGTTTTTGAAGCCTCTTTATGGTTTTTGGAGCATTTTTTAGGGTTTATGTAGCGTTGTTAGAGTTTATGTTGCATTTTTAGTGTTTATTTAGAATTTTTAGGGTTTAGTTAGCGGTTTTAGGTTTTATGTATCATTTTTAGTGTTTATGTAACGTTTTTAGGGTTTATGTAGCGTGTTTAGGGTTTTGGTTTTATGTAGCATTTTTAGGGTTTATATTGCGTTTTCTGGGTTTATGTATCATTTTTAGGGGTGATGTAGCGTTTATGATGCATTTTTTGCGGTTTATGTATCGTTTATAGGGTTCATGTAGCATTTTTAGTGTTTATATTGTGTTTTTGGGTTTTATGTAGCATTTTTTAATGTTTATGTTGCATTTTGTAGGGTTTATGTTGTGTTTTTTAGGGTCTATGTTACCGTTCTAGGGTTTATGTAGTGCTTTTAGGGTCTATGAAGCGTTTTTTTGTTTATGTTGCATTTTTTGGTTTATGTTGCGTTTTTTGGGTTTTTGTTGCATTTTTTAGGGTTTATGTAACGTTTTTAGGGTTTATGTATCTATTTGTAGCCTTTTTTATTATTTTAATGGTTTTTTATGGTTTTTAGTGTTTTTGAGGGTTTTTAAGGGATGTTAACGAGTGTTTATGGTTTTTATTGTATCTGATGGCTTTTTAATGGTTTTTTGGGGGGTTTATGGGTTTATTTGTTTTTTTGGATTGATAGGGGTTGTTAGGGATTTTAGTGTGTTTTAGGGTTTGTTTGGGAATTGTAGCAGTTTTTAGGGTTTATATAATGTGTTTTAGTGTTTGTTTGGGTTCTCTAGGGTTTTCAGTGTTCTTTATAGTTTAATATGGTTCTTTAGGGTTTATTAGGGTTATTTAGGGTTTATTAGTGTTCTTTAGGATTTTTTATAGTTTATTAGCGTTTTTATTGTATATTAGGGTTTTATTGGGCTTTTGTAGGCATTAATACCTTTTTCTAGAGTTTATCAACCTTTTTTAGGGTTATTTTGTATTTATTAGGGTTTATTAGGGTTTAATTTATTTATTAGGATTTAGTAACGTGTATTTGGGTTTATTATGATTTATTAGGGTTTATTATGATTTGTTAGGGTTTATTGCGGTTTATTAGGGGTTTGTTGAGGTTTGTTTCAGTTTGTTACGATTTATTTGGCGTTTTTAGGATTTGTCACAATTTATTTGGGGTTGTTAGGGTTTATTATGATTTATTTTTGGGTTTTTAGGGTTTTTAGGGTTTTTTAGTGGGTTGTAAGGTTTTGTAGGCTGTTATTTTGAGATTTTTGTAGTTTTTTGTTGGGCATGTTAGGGTTTTTTAGTGATTATTATTGGTTATTATGGTTTAAGAGTATTTTTATTGTATATTAGGGCTTTGAAGGATTTTTTAGAATTTATTAGGGTCTAATAGAGTCTGTTAGGGTTTATTATTGGTTATTACGATTTATTAGCATTTATTAGGGGTTTTAGGGTTTAATAGTGGGTTTTAATGGTTATTAGGGTTTATTAGTGGTTCTTAGGGTTTATTATTGGTTGTTAGGGTTTGTTAGGTTTTGTTAGAGTTTTTAAGGTTTGTTACAGTTTGTTTGAGTTTTTTGCAGTTTTATGCATTTTTTTGGGGTTTATGGGTGTGTTTGGATTTTTTATGCTTTGTTAGGGTTATTTTAGAATTTTTTGGGGTTTTGTTGCCTTTTGTGGGTTCTGAAGCATTTTTCAGATTTTTTGTAGCATTTGATAGGGTTTATGTAGCGTTGTTAGTGGCTTTAGTGGTTCTTTAGGGTTCTTTATGGTTTTTAGGGTTTTTAGGGGCCTTTAGGGTATATTAGGGTTTCTTTTGAGGTTTTTAGGGTTTGGTAGGGGGTTTTTAGTTTTTTTAAGGGTTTCATATGGTTGGTTAGGGTTGTTTTAGGCATTTTTAGTCTTTTTAGGGGGGGGGGTGGCGTTTTTAGTGGTTTTTAGGTTTTTAGGGGTTTTGAGGTTTTTTAGGTTCTTTTTCGGTTCTTTTTTGGTTTTTAGGGTTTTTAGGGGTTTTAGGGTTATTAGGGTTTTTAGGGGTTTTTAGGATTTATTATGTTTTTTAGGGTTTTTTAGGGTTTTTTGGGTTTTTATGGTTTTTTTGGGTTTTGTCAGGTTTTGCCAAGTTTGTTAGGGTTTTTTTGTGAATATTAGAATTTTGAATGGTTTAATAGCGTTTTTCTTGTATATTTGGGATTTTAGGTATTTTGAAGCTTTTATTGGGGTCTACTAGGTTTTTTAGGGTTTATTACGATTTATTAGTGTTTATTAGAGTCTAATAGTGGGTTTTAGGGTTTATTAGTGTTTATTAGGGTTTATTATTGGTTGGTAGGGCTTGTTCGGATTTATTAGTTCTTATTAGAGTGATTTAGGGTGTCAAAGGGTTTGTTAGGGTTTCTAAGGGTGTGTTAGGGTTTCTAAGGGTTGGTTAGGTTTTTTATGGGTGGGTTAGGATTTCTGAGTGTGTGCTATGGTTTCTATGGGTTTCTAAGGTTGTGTTAGGGTTTCTATGGGTGCATTGGGGTTTCTAATGGTGTGTTAGGGTTTCTAATGGGGTGTTTGGGTTTCTAAGGGTGTTTTAGAGTTTCTAAGGTTGTGTTAGGGTTTCTAAGGGTGTGTTCGTGTTTCTTATGTTTGCGTAGGGGTTTTTAGGGTCTTTAGGGGTTTTAGGGTTAGTTTAGTGTTTATTTTGGTTTCTTGGGGGTTTTTAGGGTTTCTTCGGGTATTTTGTGTTTATTGGGGTTTCTTAGTGCTTCTTGGGGTTTGTTAGGGCTTATTAGGGTTTTTATGGTTTGTTATGTTTTTAGGGGTTTTTGGGGGTTGTTAGGGTTTGTTAGGGTTTATTCGGGTTTGTTAGGGGTTGTAAGTGTTTTTTATGTTTGTTATGGTATTTTAGTGTTTTTCGTGGTTTTTAATGATTTTTAGTGTTTATGGGGTTATTCATGATTTGTTAGGGTTATTTAGTTGTTCATGGTTGTCACAAATGTGAAGAGCTAGTCGTAAGCTTCAATTTGATATGTGTTAGAGGTGAAACTGACACCCAGAGCAGAAGTTATGGTCATTTGAAGGACATAAAGACCCTTTGGGTCTTTAAGAACGTGATAAGGTGTTCCTATTGGTCACAAATTTGTAGATCTAGTCTAAATCTTCGATTTGATAAAACATAGAGGCAAAACGGACTCCCAGAGTAGAAGTTATGGTCTTTTGTAGGGTTTAAGTACATTTTTGGGACTTCAAGGATGTGAGAAGGTGCTTCCGTGGTTTTAGGAGTGTAGTTCTAGTCTCAAGCTTTGATTTGATATTTGGTAGAGGAAAAATGGACACCCATAGAAGATGTTATTGAAAAACAGACACCAGAAGCCAATCTATAAAACATCCAAAGGGATTTTGGGTCTTTTGGGGGGTTGAAGAATGTTAGAAAGGGTTCCAGTGGTTACCAGAGTGTGTATATTTTCACAATATTCAATTTGATATGTGGTAGAGCCAAAATGAACAAATGTAACAGAAGTTATTGTTATTTTAAATTGAGAAACCCTCCTAGCGCCTAAAAACCTAAGAAACCCGCAACTTACTAAAATAGGCATAACTTCTCCTTCGGGTGTCCGTTTGAGCACTGTGACTAGTAAAACAGAAATTCGTGAGATGAGTGAGGACCAAGTCTAATCAAAACTGTGAGAATATCAAAGAAACAAAAGAAATATTAGTTATACCACTAAAAAAAGTCCAACTTCAAATGGCCATAACTTTCACTCTGGTTGTCTGTTTGAGCTCTACTACATATCAAATAAAAGGAAACAAAGAGATCTACACAGAAGGATAACCTGAACAAAGTTCAATTCATGTTTGGGACCTAAAATCCCAAACACCCATCAGAAGGCCTCCAAGACTCCATTTCTATGTCTGGATCCCTGTCAATTTTTTCTTAAAACGGTCGTATCTTTGATATGTGTGTCTGTTCAGCATCTGGCACCTATTTTTATCGTAGTTCGTTCCATGAGATTTAGTTTGACTATTCACGAAGTGGAAATGGACACCTGAAGAAGAAGTTATGCCTTTTAATGACTCTGTGATTTGTTAGGTTTTTCAAGACACCATTTCTAGCACTTTTCTCTGGTCTACTGTTTTTTCAAACAGCTATAACTTATTATTACTATTATTATTATTATTATTATTATTATTATCATCATCTCATGAAAATGCATATGCACATGAACATGTGTTATTATTATATTTTTATTACCATGAACGTGCACATACAATGCACCCATGTTATTTTATTATCACATGCGTTGTTATTATTATTGTTGTTCTTGTTGTTGTTGTTGTCATTGTTGTTGTTATTATCATCACATGAAAATGAACATCCAAATGCACATACACGCACATTCAATAAACGTTCTTTATTCTATTATCACATGCATTGTGGTTAATAATAATAATAATAATAATAATAATATTATTATTATTATTATTATCATTATCATCATCACATGCAAATGCAATGCACGAGAGTTATTATTTATTACCATACCCATGCACATGTAATGCACATGCAATATTCTATTATCTTCTGCATTAGAACTACCACTATTATCACCACTACTACTACTATTATTATTACTACTGTTATTATTACTATCATCGCATGAAAATGTACATGCACGTGCGTGATTATTTATTATTTATTACCATGTACGTGCATATGCAATGCACTTGTATTATTCTTTTATTATTATTACTATTATTATTATTATTATTATTATCACCGTTATTATTATTATTATTATTATCATTATTATTATCATTATCAAATGAAAATGCACATGCATGTGCGTTGTTATTTATTATTTATTACCATGCACATGCATGCGTTATTATTATTATTATTTTTATTATTACAATTTGTATTATTAATATTATCACCAAATGTAAATGCACATGCACATGCATGTGCGTTCTTATTTATTATTATTTATTTATTACTTACTACTATGCACGTGCACATGAAATGAACTTGCGTTATTCTATTATTATTATTATTATTATTATTATTATTCTTGTTGTTGTTTGTATCATCAAATACAAATACACATGCACGTGCGTTATTCTTTATTATTTATTACCTTGCACGTCATGCGTCATTATAATTATTATTACATGTAAATGCACATGCACGTGCATTATTATATATTATTTATTATCACGCACAAGAAAATGAAATGCACTTGCATTATTCTATTATCACATGTGTTATAATTATTTATTCTAATGCACGTGTACATGCAATGCATGTGCATTATTCTATTATCACATGTGTTATTATTTATTATTTATTATCATTCACATGAAAATGCACATTCATGTGGACTTGGTTATTATTTATTGTTTATTAACATGCACATGCACATGCACATGCACATGAACTTGTATGTGCATAATTATTTATTATTTATTATCATTCACATGCACTTTCACAAACATATGCAATTCACATGCGTTATTATTTATATTTTATTAATTATTATAATTCACATGAAAATGCGCAGACATATGCACATGCACATGCGCTATGATTTATAATTTAAACCATGCACATGCATATGAATATGCACGTGCATTATTACTACTATTATTATTAGAGGTATTTTTAGGGTATACTATCATTTTTTAGGATTTTTAGGTGTTATTAACATTTATTATGGTTTGTTAGGGTTTTAGGTTTTTTAATGGTATATTGGCATTTTTAGGGTTTAGTGGGGGTTAATAGGATTTTATTAGGGTTTATTATGGTGTGTCAAGGTTTATTAGGGTTTATTAGGTATTTTTAGGGTTTTATTAGGATTGAGTTGGGTTTATTAGGGTTTATTATGGTATATTATGGTATATTATGGTATATTTGGGTATGTTTAGGATTTATTAGGGTTTATTTTGGTTCATTATGGTTTATTATTTTTTAAGAGGGTATATTAGGGTATTTTAGTGTTCCGTAGTGTTTATTCGGGTTTATTAGTGCTTTTAAGCTTTGTTAGGTTTTATTAGCATTTATTAGGGGTTTTTGGGCTTTTTAATGGTATATTTGCATTTTTTAGGGTTTAGTGGGGTTTATTATGGTTTATTATGGTGTGTTAAGGTTTATTTGGGTTGAGTAGGTATTTTTATGATTTTATTATGGTTGAGTCGGAATCTTTATGGTTTTATTAGGGTTTATTAGGGTTGAGTACGGTTTATTAGGGTTTGTTAGGGATTTTTATGGTTTCCTAGGGTTTGTTAGTGTTTTTATTAGGGTATATGAGTGTTTCTTAGTTTTTGTTAATATATATGAGGGGTTGTTATGAATTTTTAGGTTTTATTAGCATGTTTTTAGTGTCTCTGAGCATTTTTCAATGGTTTGTTAGCTTTTATTTGAATTTATTATGTTTTATTAGGGTTTCTAGGGATTTTGAATGGGTTTTTTGCGTTTTTTTGTTTATTGGGGTTTAGTTGGGTTTCATTAGGTTTTTTTATGGTGTGTCAAGGTTTGTTAGGGTTGAGAAGGTATTTTTAGGGTTTTGTTATGGTTTTATTATGGTTTATTAGTTTTTATTAGGGTTCATTAGGGATTTTTAGGGTTTATTAGGGTTTGTTAGTGGTTTATTAGTTTTTTTGTTTTATTAGGTTATATTAGTGTTTGTTAGGTCTTTTTAGATAATATAGCGTGTTTTTATTGTTTGTGAGCATTTTTTTATTTTGAGCGTTTTTTGTGTTTCTAAGGTTATATTAGAGTTTATTTTGGTTTATTAAGGTTTCTAGAGATTTTTAATGTTTATTAGCATTATTTGTCTTTATTAGGTTATATTAGTGTTTTTAGGTTTTTTTTAAAAATATAGCGCGTTTTTATTTTTTGTGATCATTTTTTTATTGTTTGTGAGTGTTTTTATGGTTTATTAGGTTATATTATAGTTTATTAGGGTTTCTAGGGATTTTTTATGGTAACTACAGGAAATAAGGACTTTTTGCGACGGGGCTTTTGCGACAGGAATAAATCCCGTCGCAAAAGGTCCGTCCGAGAGGTTATTTTCGACGGGGGTAACATCTCGTCACAAATAACCAATTATTTGCGACGGGATTTCATCTTCCATCGCAACAAGTTTGGCGCGGGTTGCGCGCCAAATCGCGCGATGGTTATTTGTGATGGTAGAATCCCACCGTCGCAAATAGTTAAGTATTTGTAACGGGGCCCGTCGCAAATACCCTCGGTTAATAATTTCTTGGGATGGGATGTCGTCCCGTCGCAAAAGGTATGCCGACAGGGACTAATTGCGATGGGACCCGTCACAAATACCTGCGCCCGCATTAATTACTGTCGGCGGTTAAGAGGTATTTGCGAATGGCCCTGTCGCGAATACCCGGCGGCGGTTAATAGCTTTTTGCGACGGGATGTCACCCTGTCGTAAAAGGTGTGTCTGCAGGAACTATTTGCGACGGGTCCCGTCGCAAATAATTTTTTAACCCCGACAGTAATTAATGCAGGTGTAGGTATTTGCGACGAGTCTCGTCGCAATAGATACTATTTGCGATGGGATACCCATCGCAAATAGTCCCGTTGCAAATAATCTAACCTATATATACCCCCATCCATTTTTCCTCTCATTCCTCTCAATTCTTAGATCCTGTTTCTATCTGAACTCTGATTTTAGAGGGAAAATTTTTCCAAGTTAATTTTTTATTCACGAAGAAGTTGTGAAGCCGTCTATATCAATAGAAAATCAGTTATAAAGGTATTTATGTTTTATTTAATTTATTATTTATTTCATCTTTTTAGGTTAATTTTTTTTATTGTTGATTAGTTGTAATTAAATTAAATTTAAATTGTTTTGTCATTAGTATTTATTTGTACAAATGAATTGAAATTTTTATTACTAATTTTTAATAATTAGTATTATTTAATAATTATTAGCGATAATTAGTAATGTATATAATTAATATGTAGTAATTAATAATAATTGGTAATAAATAGTAATAAATACTAATAATTGGTAATAAATATTAATAATTATTAATAGATAGTAATAATGAGTTATAAATAGTAATAATGAGTAATAAATAGTAATAAATTGTCATAAATTGTCATAAATAGTAATAAATATTATTAATTAGAAATAAATTCTAATAATTAGTAATAAATTGTAATAATTAGTAATAAATACAAATAATTACTAATAAAAACTAATAATTAGTAATAATATTTAATAATTTGTAATAATTAGGAATACTTAGCAATAATTAGCAACAATTAGCAATAATTAGCAATAATTAGTAATAAATTGTAATAATTGGTAATAATTAGTAATAATTAGTAATAATTAGTAATAATTAGTAATAATTAGTAATAATTAGTAATAATTAGTACTAATTAGTACTAATTCGTAATAATTAGAAATAAATTGAAATAAATTGTAATAAATAGTAATAAATTGTAATAAATTGTAATAATTAACAATAATTAGTAATAATTAGTAATAATTAGTAATAATTAGTAATAATTAGGAATAAATTGTAATAAATAGTAATAAATTGTAATAAATTGTAATAATTAGTAATAAATTGTAATAAATAGTAATAAATAGAAATAATTAGCAATAATTAGCAATAATTAGCAATAATTATCAATAAATTGTAATAAATTGTAATAAATTGTAATAATTAGTAATAATTAGTAATAATTAGTAATAATTTTTAATAATTAGTAATAATTAGTAATAATTAGTAATAATTAGGAATAAATTGTAATAAATTGTAATAAATAGTCATAATTAGTAATAAATTTGTTATAATTAGTAATAAATTGTAATAATTAGTAATAAATTGTAATAATTAGTAATAAATTGTAATAATTAGTAATAAATTGTAATACATTGTAATGTATTGTAATAATTAGTAATAAATTGTAATAATTAGTAATAAATTGTAATAATTAGTAATAAATTGTAATAATTAGTAATAAATACTAATAATTAGTAATAAATACTATTAATTAATAATAATTAACAATAATTAGCAATAATAAGCAATAATTAGCGATAATTATGAATAATTAGCAATAATTAACAATAATTAGGAATAAATAGAAATAAATAGAAATAATTTGCAATAATTTGCAATAATTAGCAATAATTAGCAATTATTTGCAATAATTAGCAATAATTAGCAATTATTTGCAATAATTAGCAATAATTAGCAATATATAAGAACAATTAGCAACAATTAGGAATAATTAGCAATAAATAGAAATAATTAGGAATAATTAGGAATAAATAGAAATAATTAGGAATAAATAGCAATAATTAGAAATAATTAGCAATAATTAGCAGTAATTAGGAATAATCAGCAATAATTAGCAATAAATACTAAAAATTAGCAATAATTAATAATAATTCGCAATAATAACTAATAAATAGGAATAATTAGCAGTAATTAGCAATAATTAGAAATAATTAGAAATAATTAGAAATAATTAGAAATAATTAGAAATAAATAGCAAAAATTAGCAATAATCAGGAATAATTAGTAATAATTAGCAATAAATTGCAATAATTAGCAATAATTAGCAATAGTTAACAATAAATAGAAATTATTAGTAATAATTAGCAATAAATAGAAATAAATATCAATAAATAGAAATAAATAAAAAAAATTAGGAATAATTAGTAGTAATTAGGAATAATTCGGTATAATTAGTAACAAATAGGAATAATTAGTAATAAATATGAATAATTAGTAATAAATATGAATAATTAGTAATAATTAGTAATAATTAGTAATAATTAGTAATAATTAGTTTGGAATAGTTTGAAAGAAATTTTAATAAATTCTAATACATTTTAAGAACTTGGCATAATTTCGGGTGGATTGGCGGCACTCCTTTTTCTCAATGAATTTTCTACTATCTAATCTCACCGAGTCAAACATTATGAAAAATGTGATACTACATAGGCATATTCTATCTCGTGCATACGAGATTGGACATGCATTCGTAGGATCATATTTTTTATAATGTTTCCAGGCGGTGACAGTTGGAAGAAGATGATTCATCGACGAAAAGGGGGCTCTTTTGTCTGACGGCTCATTTACTTGCATTTTCTCACACTGAAATCACAATAAAGATTCTGTTCATAGTTATGCATATTCATTCCCGTGCATACGATAATGAAAATGCATACCCCTGACCATATTCTTCATTGTGATTTCAGTGTGAGATTATGCATGTAAATGAGTCGTCAGACAAAAGAGTAGCCTTCAATCCGCTAGAAATTGTGTCTCCTTTAATTATTGATAATTATTAATAAGTAGTTGAAATTATTCATCTTCTTTTTTCAGATAGTGTTTTTATAATTTCGAATAATTCAAAAACAGTGATGATTTTAAATTTTGTAGAAAAATATGTAACAAGGAATTCGACATCAGTCATTATTAGATGATCGCACTTGGATAAATCCGCGCAAAAATCCAAATAGTTCTGGTTTAAATTATGTATATATTGAGGGTGTTGAAGCTTTCATATAATTTTCATCATCGAAACCAGAATGTGTGTTGGAAGGCACAATTAAGTGTCCTTGTAAAAAATGTGACCTGAGAACGTTTGACACATTTGACAAGGTTGGGGGACATCTCTTGCGGTTTGGTTTTCAACCAGATTATATTTTTTGGTATCAACACGATGAATGCAGTTCTAGAGAAGATACTAATAATTTGATTCTGGATCCATCACGGTTCCAAAATATAGTGCATGATGTTGTAGGTCCAACTGTTCAACAAACTGATACTCATGATGATATTGATTGAACTCTTGAGTGGGCACCATCCAAATTTTATGAGTTGTTGAGGTCTGTTGAGGATTCATTGTATCCTGGTTGCAAGATAAGAAAATTAGAAGTGGTTGAAATTTTTTTGGCTATTAAATCAGATAATGCAATTTCAAACAACTTTTTTGATCAGATATTTTCATTGGTTAAACACTATTACTTGAAGGACATTTGTTGCCAGAAAATTACTATGAGATCAAGAGGTTGGTTCAGAATCTAGGCCTTATTTATCAGAAGATTCATGCATGTGCAAATGATTGCATCTTATATTCTGGTGAAAATGAGTCATTGGATATTTGTCCCACATGTAGAAAATCGAGGTATGAAGAAGCTCAACAAGGGAAGTCTATATCTATTCCTATAAAATAGTTGAGATATTTCCCCCTTACACCAAGGATGCAACATTTATTTATGTCTCATAACACATTGTCAATGATGTCATGGTACAAAACCAATATTTCAACCAATAAAATTTTGAATCATCCATCTAATGGTGATTCATGGAAACATTTTGATCGTCTGCATCCGTCTATTGCTTAAGAATCTCAAAACATGTGATTGGGTCTTTATACTGACGATTTCTGTCTGTTTGGTTCTTATGGTAGTCAGTATTCATGTTTGCCTATCTTTATAACTCCGTACAATCTACATCCATGGATGTTGATGAAGGAGCCCTATATCTTTTTGACCTTATTAACCCCAAGACATTTGAAAATAATATTGATGTTTAATAGAAACAATTGATTGATGAGTTAAATGCATTGTGGAGTAATGGTGTTAGTACATATGATGTTTCTATGAAACAAAATTTCACATTAAAAGATGCATTGATGTTGACGATTAGTGAATTTTTGGCATATGGCATGTTATCTAGCTGGAGTACACATGGTCTGACATCATTTCCTTTCTGTATGAAAGACAACAATGTTTTTATGCTCGTCAATGGAAAAAAACATTGCTATTTTGATTGTCGTCATAGATTTCGTCCAACCATTCATCCTTTTCGAAGGAAAAAATCTCATTCCAGAAAAGGAATAATTGAAATTGATGAATCTCCAAAAATGATCTCAGGTAAAGAGTTAACATTAGTTGTATTTTCATTACCTCCCATCACATTTGGGCCAACAGTAAACCAATAGAAAATTCATGGCTTTAGGAAAGAACATAATTGGATAAAATGAAGCATTTTTTGGGATCTCCCATATTGGTCTGATTTGTTGGTCCGCCATATGTTGGACGTCATGCATATTGAGAAGAACTATTTTGATAATTTATTTACTATAGTTTTGGATACACTAGGTAAGACCAAAGATATTGTAAAAGCACGATTAGATCATTCCCAAATTTGTAGGCGACCCGAACTTGAACTATTTGAAAATGTTAGATCACAGAGGTGAATGAAGCCAAAAGAAGCTTATACACTGTCCAAAGAGAGCCACTTATTATTTTTTTAGTGGATTGAAGATTTGAGTCTTCCATATGGCTATGGTTCCAATTTGGGAAGATGTGTTAAGAATGGTCATATTATAGTATTTAAAAGTTATGATTATCATGTTATAATGGAAAGACTTATGCAAATTGAATTCAGAGGTTTGCTGAATTCTATGATTTGGAATTCGATAATAGACATATCATATTTTTTTCAAGACATTTGTACAGTGACAACAGATTATGATGAGCTAAGAAAACTGGATGATGATTTTTCTATAATTATAGGTAAACTAGAAAAAATCATTCCGCCTACATTATTTAACTCAATGGAACATCTGATATTACATTTACTACATGAAGCTAAATGTGGAGGTCTAGTACAGTTTCGATGGATGTACCCATTCGAAATATGCATGCAGAAATTGAAGAAAAAAGTACGTAACAAAGCATCAGTTGAAGGCTCAATTGCTGAAGCTTATTTGAAAGAGGAAATTGCTTTTTTCTACTCTCACTATTTTGAATCTGAATATCCCTCAAAACAAAACTACATGGGATGAAACGAGGGAAATGTTAATGATGAAATGGAAAATCATTTATCAATTTTTAATATGCCAAATATTGGCTTTGGTGGATTTCAAGAATGATGGCTTTCAGAGGATAAACATCACAGAGCTCATACATATGTTGTACTCAACTGTGAATAAATGACAACATTTGTATTGTGAGTGCTTCTATCACTTATTATATAATTTCTGTTATAGTATGTAAACTTATTTTATTTGTAGGTTATATGATAATAATATCAAAAAACAACTTCCACAAATTACAACAGCTACTCTTGAAGAACGCAGACAAAAAAATTCCCAATGGTTTCAGAAACTGGTAACATAAATTATTAATGGTTTAATATCAATTCAGTTTACTATTTATTATATTGATAATTGTTTTACAAATTTTCAAGTGTCTCAACATGTTGATAAAATTGATAAGTGACTGTGTATATTGAGTAACCCAGCAACGAAAATGGATAAATCTTATAATTCATATGTGGTGAATGGTTTTAGATTTCATCTGCGTGCATATGGGGAATCAAAAAAATAATGAAAAATGGAGTTTGTTTGATAGGATCTCATCATAGAGAAACTGAAGTTGACTTTTATGGAATTTTGGATGAAATTATTTATCTATGTTATCTTTGAAAAAATTACATAACGATGTTTAAATATTGGTGGTTGGATACTGAGAGAGGATTTCGTGTTCATCAGACTCATGGAATCATCAATATTAAATATAAAAGTCTTACTGTAGTAAATGAACCATTTTTACTGGCTCAATAGGCACATCAAATTTATTATGCAAAGTATTGTGCTACTTCAAGAGACATGAGTGATTGGTGAAGCATAATAAAAATGAAATCTTGGGAAAATCGATTTACTCAAACTGAATGTGGTTTGGATAAAGTGGAATGAATTTAAATTTTTCAAGAGGATACTCAAAATCCATCTTTTTCACAAATAAACGTGAATACCGATGATGAAATCCCACAATTAAGGGTCGATGGTGACGAAGATGTTAATGATATTACAAATTAATTTGAAATGATAAGTGACGGTGAAAGTGAAACTCATATGGATATTGAGGATGCCGAGGAGGAATATGAAGACATTGACATCGTTAGATGTGAAGATGATGATGAAGGTGAACATTGGCACAGTTAAATGCTGGTTATGATCAAAATTAATATATATATATATATATATATAATAGTTATTTTCAACTATCTACTAACAATAATCATTTTGTGTTTTAGATGGACTCTGATCTATTGTGTGAGTTAGAGGAGGCTGAGCTACCTTAGGATGAGAGGGATGTGGGATTATCTGACCCTTAGTCTACTAGTGGTTCAGGATGTATGTAGAGGGGTCATGGTCTTGCGCGACTGATGATTTCTGACCCTATCCCCGAGCGATGTCCATGTCTTGGCTTCGATCCACGCACATGAAGGTATGGTAACCTGTATATTTTAGTTAGATTTCATTAATTTATTTATATATATACCAATTGTTTGATTATTTATTCTTTTTTCACAGTTTTTCACATGTAGCTGTTGGACAGGGGAGAACTATCTTGCACAATTATTTTTCTCAGCCATGGACCACATGAGAACAGATTCTCGTTAATGTGTAGCTCGACATGTACAATCATTATCTGGTATATAAATAAATAATATTTATTTTGAAATTTATTTTATTAATAACATGATATTATAAATTATTTATAGGGTTTATAGTATACCATCAATGATAACATGTGTGGCAATATCCATGTAGCATGGGAGGTGGCTATGCGTGAGCGTTTGCGTCAGTTTTTGCACAATTTGAGAAAGACGACCATTAAGAAAGCAGGAGAGACAGTATTTGATGAGTCGTGTAGAGAACACCAACCCGAGTACATCTCATCTCAGGTTTGGGATGGATTATGTGTACACAGGTTTGGTGGTGGATTTCAGAGGAGGTCTCCATTTGGTTGGTAGAACCGGGGGAGACAGGGGGTGACACTTCGAGCTGGTAGTCGTACATTCAGTATGCATAGAGAGCATCTGGTAAGTATTTTTTTTAAATATTTTATATAACTTCAAATATAATCACTTTATTTTATATTTATATAGGCATTCGAGCATCCCGATATTACAGAGTATGATGTTTATCGGAGGATGTACAGTGATCCAGCCACGAGAGAGATTAGAGGTGATCGCCAGCATCAGATTTTGGTTAGTCTTATTTTTTATATTTGACAATTAACTGCATATAATAATTTCACAATTTTATTTTCAAATTGTAATTGAAGGAGTCATATGAGGCTGCGACTTCTCAGACATAAGATGAAGGTCAGGACGAGGCAACTGATCAGACCAGTGCCCACCATTTCGACGAGGCGGCATGGATGCAGGTGACTTAGTATGGCTTTGAGAAGGGAAGAATAGTTGGTATAAGCTCTCATGTGACTCCTGGTAATTATTATGGTACTGTTATGATGTCAGCGTCCAGCTCGAGAGGAGCTCATGGAGAGGCATCATCTTCTGCCTCACACTATGAGGAGTAGTTCCGAGCTCAGAATGACCTTATATAGAGTTTGTAGAAGCAGTAAGAAGAGATGTGTCAGTAGCAGCAACAACAATAGTAGCAGCATGAGGAAGAGATGCGTCGATGGCAGCAACAATATCACGAGCAGATGGAGTACATGCACCATCTGACTCGTAGTTTATGGACGAAGTTTCCTCCACCTGCTCCATCAGCTCCTCCACCTCCTCCAGAAGACGACCCCCCAGTGATTTTTCTTCTGTCAAAATCATTTAATTTAACATTTGTTGTAATATTAACTACTTACAGTTTCTATCTTTTATATCAGTTCGAATATTTCATAATTTAATTTTTAATATTTTATGATTTTTTTGTGAATATTGAGAATTTTTAGAATTATTATTTTTTTATTATTTTAATAATAATATTATTATCATTTCATTAATCATAATTTTATTAAATATATTTTTTGAAGTATTATATTTTTTAATGTTTTGTTTATTTTACTACTAATAATAATAATAATAATAATAATAATTTTTTATGATTTTTTATTGAAAATTGAGAATTTTAATTTTTTTTATTTTTTTTATTTTAATAATATTAAAATTAATTTTTCTATAATCATAATAATATTTTTATATTTTTTTATATTTTTTTGTGAATATTGAGTATTTTAATATTTTTTTATTATTTTAATAATATTAAAAATAATTTTTCAATAATGATAATTGTATTAAATTTATTTTTTTAAAATTTATTTAGTAATTGCGACGGGATCTTTTGTGATGGGTTCCCGTCACAAATAGCCTAATTTTTTTTAAAAAAATGTATATGTAATGGGATTACGGGCCCGTCGTAAATAGTATTTGTGACGGGCTCGTTGCAAATAGTCTATGTAAATATTTTCGAAAATGTATTTGCGATGAGATTACGGGCCTGTTGCAAATAGTATTTGTGATAGGCCCATCGCAAATAGTCTAAATAAATATTTTCAAAAATGTATTTGTGACGGGATTACGGGCCCGTTGAAAAAAGGTATTTGCAACGGGCCCATCGCAAAAATGTTTTTATATATAAAGTATATAATCAGAGACTTATTTGTGTTGGTGAAGTTTCCCGTCGCAAATAATATTTTTTGCGACGCTGTTTTCTGCAATGGGCTAATTGCGACGGGACCCCGTTGATAAAGCTTACATAGGACGGGATCCCGTCGCAAATAACCCGTCACAAATACCTAGAATTCTAGTAGTGGGTATAATAGTATTTTATTCTTTATTAGGGTTTTGTAGGGTTTTATCAGGGGTTATTATGGTGTGTTAAGGTTTGTTAGGGTTGAGTAGGGTTTATTTGGCTTTATTTATTGTTTATTAGTGGATTTTAGTGTTTTTTTGGGTTTATTAGTGTTTATTAGTGTCTATTTGGGTTGGATAGGGATGTTTAGGTTTTCTTATCATGTTTTTAGGGTTTATTAGGTTTTATTAGAATTTATTAGGGTTTATTAGTTATTTTGGGGTTTTATTAGGGTTAAGTAGAGTTTCTTAGGGTTTTAGGGATTATAAGGTGTTTTAGGGATTATTAGAGTTTATTAGGGGTTTATTAGGGTTTGATTTTTTATATTACGGTATATTAGGGTTTAATATTTTTGAGGGTTTTAAATCGTCTTTAGGGTTTTTGTATCATTTTTTAGGGTTTGTGTTGCGTTGTAAGAGTTTATGTAGCATTTTTAGTGTTTATGTAGCATTTTTAGGGTTTAGTTAGCAGTTTAAATTTTATGTATCATTTTTAGGGTTTATGTATCGTTTTTAGGGTTTATGTAGCGTGTTTAGTGTTTAGGTTTTATATAGAATTTTTTAGGGTTTGTGTTGCTTTTTCGGGGTTTATATAGCGTTTTTATGGGTGATATAGCATTTATGTTGCATTTTTTAGAGTTTATGTATTGTTTTTAGGGTTCATGTAGTGTTTTTAGGGTTTATATTATGTTTTTAGGTTTTATGTAGTGTTTTTAATGTTCATGTTTCATTTTATGGTTTATGTTGTGTTTCTTAGGGTTTATGTTACAGTTCTAGGGTTTATGTAGTGCGTTTAGGGTTTATGTACCATTTTTGGGTTTATGTTACATTTTTGGGTTTATGTTGCGTTTTAGGGTTTTTGTTGCATTTTTAAGGGTTTATGTAACGTTTTTAGGGTTTATGTATCTATTTGAAGCCTTTTTTAGGGTTTTGTTGGTTGTTTATGGTTTGTAATTTTTAGGGGTTTTAAGGGTTTTTAAAGGGTGTTTATGGGTTTTTATGGTATCTGATGGCTTTTTAATGGTTTTTAGGGGGGTTTATGGGTTTATTATTTTTGGGATTTATAGGGATTGTCAGGGTTTTTTATTCTGTTTTAGGTTTTGTTTGGGTATTGTAGCGGTTTTTAGGGTTTATATAATGTGTTTTAGCATTTTTTAGGTTCTTTAGGGTTTTTTAGTGTTCTTTAGAGTTTAAATTAGATATTTAGCATTTATTTGGGTTCTTTAGGGTTTATTAGTGTTCATTATGATTTTTTACAGTTTATTAGAATTTTTTATTGTATATTAGGATTTTATTGGGATTTTGTAAGCATTAATAGCCTTTTCAAGGGTTTATCAACCTTTTTAGGGTTATTTCGAAGTTATTAGGGTTTACTAGCATTTATTTTATTTATTAGGGATTAGTCTTGTGTATTTGGGTTTATGATAATTTATTAGGGTTTATTATGATTTGGTAGGGTTTATTGCGGTTTATTAGGGATTTTTTATGGTTTATTTCAGTTTTTTTTACGATTTATTTGGCGTTGTTAGGATTTGTTACAATTTATTTGGGGTTTTTAGTGTTTGTTACGATTTATTTTGGGTTTATTAGGGTTTGATAGGGTTTATTAGTGGGTTGTAGGGTTTTGTAGGCTATTATTTGGAGGGTTTTGAAGCGTTTTGTAAGGTTTATTAGGGTTTTTAGTGATTATCAGGGTTTATTATGGTTTAATAGTGTTATTATTGTATATTAGTAGTTTTATGGATTTTTTTAGCTTTTATTAGGGTCTAATAGATTTTTTTATGGTTTATTACAGGTTATTACAATTTATTAGTGTTTATTAGAGTTTTTACGGTTTAATAGTGGGTTTTAGGGGTTATTAGGATTTATTAGTGGTTCTTAGGGGTTATTGGTGGTTGTTATGGTTTGTTAGGTTTTGTTAGGGTTTTTAGGGTTTTTTACGGTTTGTTTGAGTTGTTTGGGGTTTTATGTATTTTTTTGGGTTTGTTGGGGGTGTTTGGATTTTTTATGCTTTGTTAGGGTTATTTTAGAGTTTTGGGGGTTTTGTTGCATTTTCTGGGTTTGGAAGCAATTTTCTGTTTCTTGTAGTAATTGATAGGGTTTATGTAGCATTGTTAGCGGCTTTAGTGGTTCTTTAGGGTTTTTAGGGTTCTTTAGGGTGTATTATGGTTTCTTTTGAGGTTTTTAGGGTTTGCTAGGGGGTTTTATGGTTTTAGGGGTTTCATAGTGTTGGTTAGGGTTTTGTTAAACATTTTTAGGATTTTTAGGATTATTTAGTGTTTTAAGGGGTTTTATGGTATTTAGAATTTTTTTGAGGTTTTTTGAGGTTTTTTTAGGTTTTTACTGGTTTTTAGGTTTATTTTTTTTGTTTGGTTTTTTTTATGTTTTTAGGGGGTTAGGGTTTTTTTTAGGGTTTTTAGGGTTTTTTAGTGTTTTTTGGTTTTTAGGGATTTTTTAGGGTTTTGTCAGGTTTTGCCGGGTTTGTAAGTTTTTTTTTGTGAATATTTGCATTCTGAATGGTTTAATAGCATTTTTTTGTATATTTGGGTATTTAGGTATTTTTAAGCTTTTATTGGGGTCTAATAGGGGTTTTAGGGTTTATTACAATTTATTAGTGTTTATAAGGGTTTAGTAGTGGGTTTTAGGGTTTATTAGGGTTTATAATAGTTTATAATTGGTTAGTAGGGTTTGTTAGGATTTATTAGCACTTGTTAGAGTGATTTAGGGTGTCTAGGGGTTTGTTAGGGTTTCTAAGGGTGTGTTAGGGTTTCTTAGGGTGGGTTAGGGTTTTTATGGGCGGGTTAGAGTATCTAAGGGTGTGATATGGTTTCTAAGGGTGTCTAAGGATGTGTTAGGGTTTCTATTGGTGTGTTGGGGTTTCTAAGGGCGTGCTAGGGTTTCTAAGGGTGTGTTCGTGATTCTAATGGAATGTTAGAGTTTCTAAGGGTGTGCTAGTGTTTCTTGGGTTTTCTTAGGGTTTTGTTAGGGTTTTTTTTGGATTTTGTTAGGGTTTCTTATGGTTTCTTAGGAGGGTTTTAGGGTTTCTTCATGTTTTTTGGGTTTATTGGGGTTTCATAGGGATTATTTTGGTTTGTTAGTTATTTTTAGGGATTTTTATGGTTTATTAGGGTTTTTAGGTTTTTTAGGGTTTTTTGGGGGTTTTTAGGGTTCGCTGGTTTTTTAAGGTTTTTAGGGTTTTTTAGTTTTTTTTTTGGGTTTGTTAAGGTTTGTTAGGGTTTGTTATGGGTTTTAATGGTTTTTAGTGTTTATGGGTTTATTCATGTTTTGTTAGGGTTATGTAGTTGTTCGTGGTTGTCATAGATGTGTAGAGATAGTCGCAAGCTTCAATTTGATATGTGGTAGAGGTGAAACAGAAACCCAAAGCAGAAGTTATGGTCATTTGGAGGACTTAATGACCTTTTGGGACTTTAGTAACTTGATAAGGTGTACCTACTGACTAAATATGTGTGGATCTAGTCAAAAGCTTCGACTTGATATATGGTAGAGGCAAAATGGACTCCCGGAGTAGAAGTTATGGTATTTTGGAGGGTTTAAGTACCTTTTGGACCTTCAAGGATGTGAGAAGGTGCTTTAGAGGTTATAGAAGTGTAGGTATAGTCGCAAGATTCGATTTGATATTTGGTAGAGGCCAAACAGACACCCATAGAAGAAGTTATTGCAAAACGGACACCAGAATCCAATCTTTTTACCATCTAAAGATATTTTTGGGTCATTTGGGGGAATGAAGAATGTCAGAAAGGGTTCCAGTGGTTACCAAAGTGTGTATCTTTTTACAATCATTGATTTGATATGTGGTAGAGCCAAAATGAACACACATAGCAGAAGTTATTGTGGTTTTAAATTGAGAAACTCTCCTAGCGCCTAAAAACCTAAGAAACCCACAACTCACTAATATAGGCATAACTTCTTCTTCAGGTTTCCATTTGAGCACTCTGACCAGTCAAATCGAATATCGTCAGATGAGTGAGGACCAAGTTTAGTAGAAACTATGAGAAGATCAATGAAATATAAGATATATTAGTTATACCACTCCAAATAAAAGTCCAACTTCAAACGGCCATAACATTCGGTCTGGTTGTCCGTTTGAGCTCTACCACATATCAGATTAGAAGTACCAAAGAGATATACTCATAAGGATGAATTGAACAAAGTTAAAGTAATGTTTGGGACCATAGAATCCCAGAAACCCATTAGAGGGCCTCCAAAACTCTATTTATGTGTAGGGATCCCTGTTAAAGTTTTCTTAAAATGGTCATAACTTCGGATCTGTGTGTCTGTTCATCCTCGGACACCTATTTTTATCGTAGTTAATTCCATGAGATTTAGTTTGACTATTCACAGAGCAGAAATGGACACCTGAAAAAGAAGTTATGCCTTTTTCAATGACTCTGTGATTTGTTAGGTTTTTTGAGACCCCATTTCTAGCATTTTTGTCTTGTCCGCTGTTTTTTCAAACAACTATAACTTATTATTACTATTACTATTATTATTATTATCATCATCTCATCCACATGCACATGTACATGCACGGGCGTTATTATTATATTTTTATTACCATGCACGTGCACATTCAATGAACACATGTTATTTTATTATCACATGCGTTATTATTATTGTTATTATTAATATTGTGTCTGTTCTTCTTGTTGTTGTTGTTGTTCTTATAGTTATAATCATCACATGAAAATGCACATGCGAATGCACATACATGAACATTAAATGCACGTGCGTTATTATATTGTCACATGAATTGCTAATAATAATAATAATAATATTATTATTGTTGTTATCATCATCACCACATGAAAATGCAATGCAAGGGCATTATTATTTATTACCCTGTTTGTGCACAGGTAGTGCACATGCAATATTCTATTATTAAATGCATTGGTACTACTACAATTATCACCACTACTAATACTATTATTACTACTGCTCTTATTATTATCATCATCACATGAAAATGTAGATGCACGTGCATTATTATTTATTATTTCATACCAAGCACGTGCATATGTAATGCACTTGTATTATTCTTTCATTATTATTATTATTATTATCACAATTATTATTATTATTATTATTATTATTATTATTATTATCATTATTATTATCATTATCACATGAAAATGCACATGTATGCGTGTTGTTATTTATTATATATTACCATGCATGTGCATGCGTTATTATTATTATATTTACAATTAGTATTAATAATATTATCATCAAATGTAAATGCACATGCACATGCATGTGCGTTATTTTTTTTTATTTACTACTATGCACATGCACATGAAATGAACTTGCATTATTATATTATTATTGTTGTTGTTGTTGTTGTTGTTGTTGTTGTTGTTGTTGTTGTTCTTGTTTGTATCATAAATACAAATGCACATGCACGTGCGTTGTTATTTATTAATTATTACCATACACGTGCATCCATCATTATCATTATCATTACATGTAAATGCACATGCACGTGCATTATTATATATTATTTTTTATCATGCACATGCAAATGAAATGCACTTGCGTTATTCTATTACACATGTGTTATTATTATTTATTTTCATGCACGTGCACATGCAATGATCGTGCATTATTCTATTATCACACGTGTTATTATTTATTATCATTCACATGAAAATGCACATTCATGTGGGCTTTGTTATTATTTATTGCTTATTACCATGCACATGCATATGCACTTGGATGTGCGTTATTATTTATTATTTATTATCATTCGCAAGCACATGCACATACACATGTAATTCACATGCATTATTATTTATAAATTATTATTTGTTATCATTCACATGCAAATGTGCAGGCATATGCACATGTATGTGCGTTATGATTTATTATTTAAACCATGAAAATGCATATGCACTTGCACATGGGTTATTACTATTATTATTATTAGAGGTATTTTTAGGGTTTACTAGCATTTTTTAATATTTTTAGGTGTTATTAACATTTATTACAGTTTATTAGGATTTTAGGGTTTTTAATGGTATATTAGCATTTTTAGGGTTTGGTGGGTGTTATTAGAATTTTATTAGGGTTTATTATGGTGTGTTAAGGTTTATTAGGGTTTATTAGGTATTTTAGGGTTTTATTAGTATTGATTTGGGTTTATTATGTAATATTATGGTATATTGTGGTATATTTGGGTATGTTTAGAATTCATTAAGGTTTATTATCATTCATTATGGTTTATTAATTTTTAAGAGGGTATATTAGGGTTTTTTAGGGTTTAGTAGTGTTTATTAGGGTTTATTAGTGCTTCTATGATTTGATAGGTTTTATTAGTAATTATTAGGGGTTTTAGGTCTTTTTAATGGTATATTTTCATTTTTTAGGGTTTGGTGGGTTTTATTATGGTTTATTATCATGTGTAAAGGTTTATTACGGGCAAGTAGGTATTTTTAGGGTTTTATTAGGGTTGAGTTGGTATCTTTAGGGTTTTATCAGGGATTATTGGGGTTGAGTAGTGTTTATTAGGGTTTGTTAGGGATTTTTAGGGTTTACAAGGGTTTGATTGTGTTTTTATTATGGTATATGACTGTTTTTTAGATTTTGTTAATATATATGAGGGGTTGTTAGGACTTTTTAGGTTTTATTAGCATGTTTTTTGTGTTTGTGAATTTTTTTTTATGGTTTTTTAGGTTTTTTTATAATTTATTATGGTTTATTAGGGTTTCTAGTGCTTTTTAATGGTTTTTATCAGTTTTTTTCTTTATTGGGGTTTATTTGGGTTTTATTAGGATTTGTTATGGTGTGTAAAGGTTTATTAGGGTTGTGAAGGTATTTTTAGGGTTTTATTATTGTTTTGGTAGGGCTTATTAGTTTTTATTAGGGTTTATTAGGGATTTTTAGGGTTTATTAGGGTTTGATAGGGGTTTCTTAGTTTCTTTTTGTTTTGTTAGGTTATATTAGTGTTTGTTAAGCCTTTTTAGATAATATAGCATTTTTTATTGTTTGTAAGCATTTTTTTGTGAGCGTTTTTAGGGTTTCATAGGTTATATTAGAGTTTATTATTGTTTATTATGGTATCTAGGTATTTTTATGGTATATTGGCGTTTTTTTTTCTTTATTAGGTTATATTAGTGTTTTTAGGTCTTTTTAAGTAAGATGTCGTGTTTTTATTGTTTGTGATCATTTTTTATTATTTGTGAGTGTTATTAGGGTTTAGTAGGTTATATTAGAGTTTATCATGATTTCTAGGGATTTTTAAGGAATACTAGTGTTTTTTTCGTTATTAGGGTTTTGTAGGGTTTTATTATCAGTCATTTTGGTGTGTTAAGTTTTGTTAGGATAGAGTAGGGTTTATATGGATTTATTTATGGTTTATTAAGGATTTTTAGGGATTTTTTGGAGTTTATTATGGTTTATTAGTGTT
The DNA here is from genome assembly GCA_963277665.1 of Viscum album. Taxonomy (NCBI): domain Eukaryota; kingdom Viridiplantae; phylum Streptophyta; class Magnoliopsida; order Santalales; family Viscaceae; genus Viscum; species Viscum album. Next base: position 1,548,248 of record CAUJRU010000006.1, read on the forward strand.
TATTAGTTTCTATTAGGGTTGTTTAGGGTTATTTAGGTTTTCTTAACGTCTTTCTAGGGTTTATTAGGTTTTATTATAATTTATTTGGGTTTATTAGGTATTTTTGGGGTTTTATTAGGGTTGAGTAGAGTCTCCTAGGGTTTTCATGGATTATAAGTCATTTTTAGGGATTATAAGAGTTTATTAGGGATTTATTAGGGTTTAATTTTTTATATTATGTTATTTTAGGGTTTAATATTTTGGAGGGGTTTGAATCATTTTTTGGGTTTTTGTAGCATTTTTTAGTGTTTTTGTAGAGTTTTTGAGTTTATGTAGCATTTTTAGTGTTTATGTAGCTCTTTTAGGGTTTAGTTAGCGTTTTTAGGTTTTATGTAGGATTTTTGAGGGTTTAGGTATTTTTTTTAGGGTTTTTGTTGTGTGTTTAGGGTTTAGGTTTTATGTATCATTTTTTAGGTTTTATGTTGTGTTTTCTGTGATTATGCAGTATTTTTAGGGGTGATATAACATTTATGTTGCATTTTCTAGGGTTTATGTAACATTTTTAGGGTTCATTTAGTGTTTTTAGGGTTTAAGTTTGGTTTTTATGTTTTTTGTGGCGTTTTTTCATGTTTATGTTGAGTTGTTTAGGGTTTATGTTACGGTTCTAGGGTTTATGTAGTTCTTTTTGGGTTTATGTAGCATTTTTGGGAATATGTTGCGTTTTTTGGGTTTTTGTTGCATTTTTATGGTTTATGTTTCATTTTTAGGGTTTATGTAATGTTTTTTGGGTGTATGTATCTATTTGTTGCCTTTTGAGGCTTTTAATGGTTATTTATGGTTTGTAGTGGTTTTTAGATTTTTTAATGGTTGTTAACGAGTGTTTATGGTTTTTATGGTATTTGATGGGTTTTGAATGTGTTTTTGGTGGTTTTTAAGGGTTTATTTGTTTTTTCAGGAATGATAGGGGATGTTAGGATTTTTTTTAGTGTGTTTTAGGGTTTATTTGGGCATTGTATTGGTTTTTAGGGTTTATGTAATGTGTTTTAGCATTTTTTGGATTCTTTAGGGGTTTTTAGTGTTATTAAGAGTTTATTATGGGTCTTTAGGGTTCTTTAGGGCTCTTTAGGGTTTATTAGTGTTCTTTAGGATTTTTTATAGTTTATTATCATTTTTAATTGTATATTAGGGTTTTATTGGGTTTTGTAGGCATTAATACCTTTTTCTAGGGTTTATCAACCTTTTAGGGTTATTTAGGATTTATGAGGGTTTCTTAGGGATTATTTAATTTATTAGGGTTTATTAACTTGTATTTGGGTTTATTACGATTTATTGGGGCTTATTATGATTTGTTAGGGTTTATTGCGGTTTATTAGGGGTTTGTTATGGTTTGTTTCATTTTTGTTACGATTTATTTGGTGTTGTTAGGATTTGTTACAATTTATTTGGGGTTGTTAGGATTTGTTATGATTTGTTATGGGGTTATTAGGGTTTGTTATGGTTTATTAGCGGGTTGAAGGGTTTTGCAGGCTATTATTTGGCGGGTTTTGTAGCATTTTGTCGGGTTTGTTAGGGTTTTTAGTGATTATTAGGATATATTATGGTTCAATGTTGTTTTTTATTGTATATTAGGGGTTTTAGGGATTTTGTAGTGTTTATTAGAGTCTAATAAGGTTTTTAGGGTTTAGTATAGGTTATTATGATTTATTAGTGTTTATTAGGGTTTTAGGGTTTAATAGTGGATTTCAGGTGTTATTTGGGTTTATTAGTGGTTCTTAGGGGTTATTAGTGGTTGTTTGGGTTTGTTAGTTTTTGTTAGGATTTTTTAGGACATGTGTTATTCTATTATCACACACATTATTATTATCATTATTATCATTATCATTATTATAATTATCATTATTGTTATTACTACTACTACTATTATTATTATCTTCACATGCAAATGCAGATTCACATACATTATTATTTATTATTTATTATTTATTTCCATGTATGTGCATATGTTGTTGTTGTTCTTCTTATTATTATTATTATTATTATTACTACTACTACTATTATTATTATTATCATAATATGAAAATTCACATGCACGTCCGTTATTATTTATTACCATGCATGTGCACACGCAATGCACCAACATTATTCTATTATCACATGCATTTTTATTGTTATTGTTATTATTACTATTATTGTTATTATTGTTATTATCATCAAATGAAAATGCAATTGCACGTGCATTTTTATTTATTACCATACACGGGCACATTGAATACATGTGTGTTATTCTTTTATCACATGCACTATTATTTTCAATATTACAATTATTGTTAATATTATCATCATGTGCTCTATGAGTTATTATTTATTATCATGCATTTCACATGAAATGCATGTGCGTTATTCTATTATCACATGAGTTTTTGTTGTTGTTATCATTATTATTATTATTACTGTTATTATTATTATTATTATTATTATTATCTCATGCACATGCACATGCACATTCACGTGCATTATTATTTATTTTTTTATTACCATGCATGTGCACATGCAATGCACACACATTATTTTATTATCACATACGTTGTTATTATTATTTTTATTATTGTTATTGTGGTTGTTGTTGTTGTTGTTGTTGTTATTGTTATTATCGTCACATGAAAATGCACATGAAAATGCACATGAAAATACATAAACACGCACATTCAATGCACATGCGTTATTCTTTTACACATGTGTTGTTATTATTAATATTATTATTATTGTTATTATCGTCATCGTCATCATCATCAAAATCAAATGCAATGCACGCGAGTTATTATTTATTACCATACAAGTGCACACGTAATGCACATGAAATATTCTATTACCACATGCATTGGTACTACTACTATTATCACTACTACTACTGCTGATGTTATTATTAGCATCATCACATGAAAATGCAAATGAAAGTGGGTTATTATTTATTATTTATTATTTATTACCATGCACGTGCAAATGCAACGCACTTGTATTATTATTGTTATTATTATTACTATCATAGTTATTATCATTATTATTATCATCATCATTATCATTATTATTATCATTATCACATGGAAATCCACATGCATGTGCGTTTTTATTTATTATTTATTACCATGCACGTGCATGTTTTATTATTATTATTATTATTACAATTTGAATTATTAATATTATTATCAAATGTAAATGCACATCTACAAGCATGTGCGTTCTTATTTACTACTATTTATTTATTATTTACTACTATGCACGTGCACATGCAATGCACATGCGTTATTCTATTATTATTATTGTTGTTGTTGTTGTTTGTATCATCAAATACAAATGCACATGCATGTGCGTTGTTATTTATTATTTATTACCATGCATGTGCATGTGTCATTATCATTATCATTACATGTAAATGCACATACACGTGAAATATTATATATTATTTATTACCATGCACATGAAAATGCAATGCACTTGCATTATTCTATTATCACATGTGTTAATATTATTTATTCTCATTCACATGCACACGCAATGCACTTGCGTTATTCTATTATCACATGTGTTATTATTTATCATTTATTACCATTCACATGAAAATGCACATTCATGTGGACTTTGTTATTATTTATTGTTTATTACCATGCACATGCACATGCACATGCACTTTGATGTGCGTTATTATTTATTATTTATTATCATTCAGATGCATATGCACATACACATGCCATTCACATGCGTTATTATTTATAATTTATTATTTATTATCATTCACATGAAAATTTGCATGCATATGCACATGCCCGTGCATTATGATTTATTATTTAAACCATCCACATGCATATGCACATGCCCGTGAATTATTACTACTATTATTATTAGAGGTATTTTTAGAGTTTACTATCATTTTTAGGATTTTTAGATGTTATTACAATTTATTATGGTTTGTTAGGGTTTTAGGGTTTTTTAATGGTATATTAGCATTTTTTTGGATTTGGTGGGAGTTATTAGGATTTTATTAGGGTTTATTATGGGGTGTAATGGTTTATTAAGGTTTATTTGGTATTTTTATGGTTTTATTTGGATTTAGTTGGGACTATTAGGGTATATAATTGTATATTATGGTATATTTGGGTATGTTTAGGATTTATTAGGGTTTATTATGGTTTAATGTGGATTATTAATTTTTAAGAGCGTATACTAGGGTTTTTTAGTGTTTAGTAGTGTTAATTCGGGTCATTAGAGATTTTAGGATTTTGTAAGTTTTATTAGCATTTATTAGGGGTTTTAGGTCTTTTTAATGGTATATTTGCATTTTTAGGGTTTAGTGGGGTTTATGATGGAATATTATGGTGTGTTAAGGTTTATTAGGGTTGAGTAGGTATTTTTAGGGTTTTATTAGGGTTGAGTCGGTATCTTTAAGGTTTTATTATGGTTTATTAAGGTTGAGTACAGTTTATTAGGGTTTGTTAGGGATTTTTAGGGTTTACTAGGGTTTGTTAGTGTTTTTATTAGGGTATATGAGTGTTTTTTAGTTTTTTTTAATATATATGAGGGGAAGTTATGACTTTTTTGGTTTTATTAGCTTGTTTTTAGTGTTTCTGAGCATTTTTAATGGTTTATTATCTTTTATTTGAATTTATTATTGTTTATTAGGGTTTCTAGGGCTTTTTAATGGTGTGTTTGCATTTTTTTGTTTATTGATGTTTAGTTGGGTTTTATTAGGTTTTTTTTGGTGTGTCATGGTTTATTAGGGTTGAGAAGGTATTTTTAGGGTTTTATTACGGTTTATTAGTTTTTATTAGGGTTTATTAGGGATTTTAGGGTTTATTAGGGTTTGTTAGGGGTTTATTAGTTTATTAGTTTTATTAGGTTATATTAGTGTTTGTTAGGTCTTTTTATAAAATATAGCGAGTATTTATTGTTTGTGAGCATTTTTTTTTGTTTGTGATCATTTTTTAGGGTTTCATAGGTTATATTAGAGTTTATTAGGGTTTATTAGGGTTTCTAGGAATTTTTAATGTATATTTTCATTTTTTACTTTATTAGGTTATGTTAGTATTTTTAGGTCTTTTTAGGTAATATAGCACGTTTTTATTGTTTGTGATTGTATTTTATTGTTTGTGAGCCCTTTTAGGGTTTATTAGGTTATATTAGAGTTTATCAGGGTTTCTAGGGATTTTTTAAGGTGTACTAGAATTTTTTTTCTTTATCAGGGTTTTGTAGAGTCTTATTAGTGGTTATTATGGCGTGTTAAGGTTTGTTAGGGTTGAGTAGGGTTTATTTGGCTTTATTTATGGTTTACTAGGTCTTTTTAGGGTTTTTTTGGGGTTTATTAGGGTTTATTGGTGTTTATTAGTGTCTATTAGGATCAGTTAGGGTTGTTTAGGTTTTCTTAATGCGTTTTTAAGGTTTATTAGGTTTTATTATCATTTATTATAGTTTATTAAGTATTTTTGGGGTTTTATTAGTGTTGAGTGGAGTTTCTTAGGATTTTATGGATTATAAGGTGTTTTTAGGGATTATTAGAGTTTATTAGGGGTTTATTAGGGTTTAGTTTTTTATATTATGGTATATTAGGGTATAATATTTTTGAGGGTTTTAAAGCGTCTTTAGGGTTTTTGTAGCATTTTTTATGGTTTGTGTGGCGTTGTTAGAGTTTATGCAGCATTTTTAGTGTTTATGTAGCATTTTTAGGGTTTAGTTAGTGTTTTTAGATTTTATGTATCATATTTAGAGTTTATGTAATGTTTTTAGGATTTATGTAGTGTGTCTAGGGTTTAGGTATTATGTTGCATTTTTTCAGGTTTATGTTTATTTTTCTTGGTTTATGTAGCATTTTTAGGGGTGATGTAGCATTTATGTTGCATTTTTTAGAGTTTATGTAATGTTTTTAGGGTTCATGGATTGTTTTTAGGGTTTATATTGTGTTTTTAGTTTTTATGTAGCGTTTTTAATGTTTATGTTGTGTTTTTTAGGGGTTATGTTGTGTTTTTTTGGGGTTTATGTTGTGTTTTTTAGGGTTTATGTTACAGTTCAAGGTTTTATGTAGTGCTTTTAGGATTTATGTAGCGTTTTGGGTTTATGTTGCATTTTTTTGGTTTATGTTACATTTTTTGGGTTTTTGTTGCTTTTTTATGGTTTATGTAACGTCTATAGGGTTTAGGTGTCTATTTGAACCCTTTTTTAGGGTTTTAATGGTTGTTTGTGGTTTGTAGTTTTTTGGGGGGTTTAAGGGCTGTTAATGGGTGTTTATAGTTTTTTATGGTATCTGATGGATTTTTAATGGGTTTTTTTTGGGGGGGGGGGTTATGGGTTTATTTGTTTTTTTAGAATTGATATGGGTTGTGAGAGTTTTTATGGTGTTTTTGGATTTGTTTGGGTATTGTAGCGGTTTTTAGGGTTTATATAATTTGTTTTAGCATTTTTTGGGTTCTTTAGTGTTTTAGTGTTCTTTAGAGTTTAATATGGTTCTTTTGGGTTTATTAGGGTTCTTTAGGATTTATTAGTGTTCTTTTGGATTTGTTATTGTTTATTAGCGTTTTTTATTGTATATTAGGGGTTTATTGAGATTTTGTAGGCAATAATAGGTTTTTCTAGGGTTTATCAACCTTTTTAGGGTTATTTAGGATTTATTATGGTTTATTAGGGATTATTTTATTTATTAGGGTTTCGTAATGTGTATTTTGGTTTATTACGATTTATTAGGGTTTATTATGTTTTGTTAGGGTTTATTGTAGTTTATCTGGGGTTTGTTAGGGTTTGTTTTAGTTTGTTACAATTTCTTTGGCACTGTTAGGATTTGTAACGATTTATTTGTGGTTGTTACAGTTTTTTACAATTTATTTTGGGGTTATTAGGGGTTTTAGGGTTTATTAGTGGGTTTGTAGGGTTTTATAGGCTATTATTTAGAGGGGTTTGTAGCGTTTTGTCGGGTTTTTTAGGGTTTTTAGTGATTATAAGTGTTTATTATTGTTTAATAGTATTTTTATTGTATATTAGGGGTTTTAGGGATTTTGTAGCATTTATTAGGGTCTAATAGAGTTTGTTAGGGTTTATAATAGGTTATTACGATTTATTAGTGTTTATTAGGGTTTTTAGTGTTTAATAGTGGGTTTTAGGGTTTATTAGGGTTTATTAGTAGTTCTTAGGGGTTATTAGTGGTTTATAGGGTTTGTTAGGTATTATTAGGGTTTTTAGGGTTTGTTACGGTTTGTTTGAGTTGTTTGGGGGTTTTATGCGTTTTTTGGGTTTTATGGGTGTGTTTGGATTTTTTATGCTTTTTAGGGTTATTTTACCATTTTTTGGTGTTTTGTGGGTTTTTAAGCATTTTTGGGTTTTTTGTAGCAATTGTTAGGGTTTATGTACCGTTGTTAGTGGCTTTAGTGGTTCTTTAGGGTTTTCAGGGTTCTTTATGGTGTATTAGGATTTCTTTTGAGGTTTTTAGGGTTTTATAGGGGGTTTTTAGAGTTTTAAGGGTTTCATAGGGTTGGTTATGGTTTTGTTAGTCATTTTTAGGCTTTTTATGGGTTTTTAGCGTTTTTAGGGGTTTTAGGGTTTTTAGCGTTTCTTGAGGTTTTTTGAGGTTTTTTGAGGTCTTTAGGGTTTTTAGGTTTGTTTTTAGGTTTTTTCAATTTTTCCATGTTTTTAGGGGTTTTAGGGGGTTTTAGGGTTTTTTTGGGATTTTAGGATTTTTTAGGGGTTTTAGGGTTTTTATGGGTTTTTAGGGTTTTTTTGGTTTTTTTGGGGTTTTTTATGGTATTTTCAGGTTTTTCCAGGTTTGTAAAGGTTTTTTTGTGAATATTAGCATTTTGAATGGTTTAATATCATTTCTGTTGTATATTTGGGATTTTAGGTATTTTGTAGCTTTTATTGGGGGTCTAATAGGGTTTAGGGTTTATTACGATTTATTATTGTTTATTACGGTTTAGTAGTGGGCTTTAGGGTTTATTAGGGTTTATTATGGGTTTTTATTGGTTGATAGGGTTTGTTAGGATTTATTAGTACTTATTAGAGTGATTTAGGGTGTCTAAGGGTTTGTAAGTGTTTCTAAGGGTGTGTTAGGGTTTCTAAGTGTGGTTTAGGGTTTTTATGGTCGGGTTAGGGTTTCTAAGGGTGTGCTATGGTTTCTAAGGGTTTATAAGGTTGTGTTAGGGTTTCTATGGGTGTATTGGGGTTTATAAGGGTGTGCTAGGGTTTTTAAGGGTGTTTTAGGGTTCCTAATGGTGTGTTAGGGTTTTTAAGGGTGTGTTAATGTTTCTTAGGTTTGCTTAGGGTTTCATTTGGGTTGTGAGGGTTTTGTTAGGGTTTCTTATGGTTTCTTAGGGGGTTTTAGGGTTTCTTCGGGATTTTTTGGGTTTATTGGGGTTTCTTAGTGCTTTTAGGGGTTTTTTATCACTTGTTAGGGTTTTCTAGGGTTTGTTAAGGTTTTTTAGGGTTTGTTATATTTTTTAGGGTTTTTTGGGGTCTGTTCGAGTTTGTTAGGGTTTGTTAAGGTTTGTTAGAGATTGTTAGCGTTTTTTAGTGTTTGTTAGGATTTTTTGGGGTTTTCATTGTTTTTCATAGTTTTTAGTGTTTATGGGGTTATTCATGGGTTGTTAGGGTTATTTAGTTGTTCATGGTTGTCACAGATATGTAGAGCTAGTCGCAAGATTCAATTTTCTATGTGGTAGAGGTGAAACGGACACCCAGACTAGGAGGGTTTATGTACCTTTTGGGACTTCAAGGTTGTGATAAGGTTCTTATGTTGTTATAGGAATGTAGGTGTAGTCTCAAGAGTCGATTTCATATGTGTTATAGGCAAAACAGACAACCATAGAAGAAGTTATTGCAAAACGGACACCAGAAGCCATTCTTTTGACCATCCAAAGGGATTTTGGGTCTTTTGAGGGGTTGAAGAATGCCATAAAGGGTTCTAGTGGTTACCAGAGTGTGTATATTTTCATAATCATTTATTTGATATGTGGTAGTGCCAAAATTAACACATGTAGAAGAAGTTATTGTCATTTTAAATTGAGAAACTCTCCTAGCGCATAAAAACCTAAGAAACCCGCACCTCACTGAAATAGGCATAACTTCTTCTTCGGGTGTATGTTTGAGCACTTTGACTAGTCAAATAGAAGCTCTTGAGATTAGTGACCAAGTTTAGTAGAAACTATGAGAAGGTCAATGAAATATAAGATTTATTAGTTACACCACTCTAAAAAAAGTCAAACTTCAAACGACCATAACATTCGCTTCGGTTATCCGTTTGAGCTCTACCACATATCAAATCAAAAGTAGCGAAGAGATCTAAGCAGAACGATTACTTTAAGATTGTTCAGGTCATGTTTGAGACCCTAAAATCCCAGAAACCCATCAGAAGGCCTCTAAAAATCCATTTCAGTGTATGGATCCCTATCAAATGTTTCTTAAAATGGTCATAACTTCTGATTTGTGTGTCTATTCGGCCTCAGGAACCTATTTTTATCATAGTTCATTCCATGAGATTCAGTTTGACTATTCACAGACCGGAAATGGACTCCTGAAGAAGAAGTTATGCCTTTTTCAATGACTCTGTGATTTGTTTGGTTTTTCGAGACCCCATTTCTAGCATTTTTGTCTTGTCTGCTGTTTTTTGAAACAACTATAACTTATTATAACTGCTATTATTATTATTATCATCATCTCATCCACATTCACATGCACGTGCACGTGCGTTATTATTATATTTTTATTACCATGCATGTGCACATGCAATGCAGACACGTTATTTTATTATCACATGTGTTGTTATTATTATTGTTATTATTATTATTATTGTGGTAGTAGTAGTAGTAGTAGTAGTTGTTGTTGTTGTTATTATCATCAAATGCAAATGCACATGTGAATGAACATACATGCACATTCAATGCACGTGCGTAATTATATTATCACAAGTGTTATTATTATTATTATCATCATCATCATCATCACATGCAAATGCAATTCACATGTGTTATTATTTATTACCATAAACATGCACACATAATGCACATTAAATATTCTATTATCACATGCATTGGTACTACTACTATTATCACCACTATTACTAGTATTATTACTACTGTTGTTATTATTACTTTCATCACATGAAAATGTAGATTCACATGCGTTATTATTTATTATTTGTTACCCTGCACGTGCATATGCAATGCACTCGTACTATTCTTTTATTATTATTATTATCACAATTATTATTATTATTATTATCATTATCACATGCAAATTCACATGCATGTGCGTTGTTATTTATTATTTATTACCATGCATGTGCATGCGTTATTATTATTATTATTATTACAATTAGTATTATTAATATTATCATCAAAATGTAAATGCACATGCACATGAATGAACATTCTTATTTATTATTATTTATTTATTATTTACTACTATGCACGTGCACATGAAATACACTTTTGTTATTCTATTATTATTATTATTATCATTATTATTTTTGTTTGTATCATTAAATACAAATGCACATGCATTGTTATCTATTTTTTATTACCATGCACATGCATTCATCATTATCATTATCATTACATGTAAATTCACATGCATGTGCGTTATTATATATTATTTATTATCATGCACATGCAAATGCAATGCACTTGAGTTGTTCTATTATCAAATGTGTTATTATTATTTATTCTCATGCACATGCACATGCAATGCACGTGCATTATTCTATTATCACATGTGTTATTATTTATTATTTATTATCATTCACATGCAAATGAAAATTCATGTGGACTTGGTTATTATTTATTGTTTATTACCATGAACATGCACATGCACATCCACATGCACATGCACATGCACATAGATGTGCGTTATTATTTATTATTTATTATCATTCACATGCACATGCACATACACATGTAATTCACATGCGTTGTTATTTATAATTTATTATTTATTATCATTCACATCCAAATGTGCAGGCATATGCACATGCACATGCGTTATGATTTATTTTTTAAAACATGAATACGCATTTCCACATGCACGTGCATTATTACCATTATTTTTATTAGAGGTATTTTTTGGGTTTACAAGTATTTTTTAGAATTTTTAGGTGTTATTAACATTTATTATGGTTTTTAGGGTTTTAGGGTTTTTAATGGCATATTAGCATTTTTAGGGTTTGGTGGGGGTTTTTAGGATTTTATTAGAGTTTATTATGGTGTGTTAAAGTTTAATAGGGTTTATTAGGTATTTTTAGGGTTTTATTATGATTGAGTTGGGTTTATTTGGGTATATTATGGCATATTATGATATATTTGGGAATGTTTATGATGTATTAGGGTTTATTATCGATCATTATGGTTTATTAATTTTTAAGAGGGTATATTAGAGTTTTTTTGGGTTTACTAGTGTTTATTAGGTTTTATTAGTTCTTTTAAGCTTTGTTAGGTTTTATTAAAATTTATTAGGAGTTTTAGGGCTTTTTAATTGTATATTTTCGTTTTTTAGGGTTTAGTGGGGTTTATTATGGTTTAATATAGTGTGTTAAGGTCTATTAGGGTTGAGTAGGTATTTTTTGGGTTTTATTAGTGTTGAGTAGGTATCTTTAGAGTTTTATTAGGGTTTATTATGGTTGAGTAGTGTTTATTCGGGTTTGTTAGGGATATTTAAGGTTTACTAGGGTTTGTTAGTGTTTTTATTAGGGTATATGAGTGTTTTCTTAGTTTTTGTTAATATATATGAGGGGTTGTTATGACTTTATAGGTTTTATTAGCGTGTTTTTAGTGTTTGTGAGCATGTTTAATGGTTTACTAGCTTTTATTTGAATTTATTATGGTTTATTAGGGTTTCTAGGGATTTTTAATGATTTGTTTGCGTTTTTTGTTTATTGGGGTTTAGTTGGGTTTTATTAGGTTTTGTTATGATGTGTCAAGGTTTATTAGGTTTGAGAAGGTATTTTTAGGGTTTTATTAGTGTTTTATCAGGGTTTATTCATTTTTATTTGGGTTTATTAGGGATTATTAGGGATTATTAGGGTTTGTTAGGGGTTTATTAGTATTTTTTTGTTTTATTAGGCTATATTAGTGTTTGATAGGTCTTTTTAGATAATATTGCATGTTTTTATAGTTTGTGAGCGTTTTGTTTTTTTTTTGAGCGTTTTAGGGTTTCTTTGGTTATGTTAGAGTTTATTATGGTTTATTAGGGTTTCTAGGGAAGATGAGGTGTGAGGCCAGGCTATTCCCGACCCCCTCAGAATTTATTATGAAAAAATAAATAGAAGACAAGGGAGGGGAGGAGTCAATGAACCCACACCCAAAAACCCTTTACAACCCATGACACAAAAGACCCCAAAAATAGAAACATCAAAAAATAAAAAACACAGCAGTTGTTTCAGCACTTCTCATCCAATAACAAATAAGCCATCAACAGAAACTTCAATATTCATCAGCTCAATATCATCCCCAACAAAAAAACCTTACCACAACACCACCGTACTTCATCACCGTACCAAGATCAGCAACTATCAGCCAAGACAACAAACTTAGCTTCACAAGCCATCACCTCTTAACACCGCCGCCCCGCCAAGATGCGCCCTTGACGCCGAGCTGGGCCACCAACACATCCCAAAACCGCCACATGCACCATCATACCAAACCAATATGGGTTCTGTGTGATGGAGAGGGAATCAAGAGCAGAGATGGGCGCACGAGTCAAAGGGAACGACAATAGTGGGTAGCCTCACTTCATCATCCAAGTCCAATAATCACCAAAGAACAACACACACAAGCAACGACCAACAATTCTCATCAAAGCCAGCACAAGAATAAAGAAACATTTAGCACTACTAAGCAACATCCCCAAAGTCTAGTTGCTCATCATCTAGCAAGTCAAGGTCTAACCAAAAACCTGCATAAACTCATTGGGAAACCCACAACCAGCAACAATCAGCAAACAAAAACTAAAAATGCAGCAACTATATCCTCCTATCCAGATGAATTCTAGCAGCCCGCACCCATTCCGCCTCATCCAGAGCTCCTAAAACTCAACATTCAGCAACAATAATGACCCACAACCTATCCAGCCACAACTCAAGAACCCGCAGTCCAGCATATTAGAAAGAACACAACACAAAATGACTAGGTCTTCAACAAAAGCAAGAACCAAGGACATGGAATAGAAACCAGAATAGCGGACCTGTGTCTTCACCCTTTGCATCCACTGTGAAATTTCTTGAAGCCATGAAACCCGGAAGGACCCTCCTCGGGTCCAAGAGAGGAGAGAAGGCCCGAGCACGGAACTGTGCACGCCACCGCCGAGAAGTTGCGAAGCCCGCCGAACCCACCTTTCACTGAAGCAGAGCCAACCCTCTCCCAGGCGAAGCCACCAAATCGCCCAGCCGCACCAGAGATGGGATCCAAAGCACCAAACACCAGGATACCTAAATGGCTGAGATATAACGCAGATCTAACAAGCATACCTAGAAATCGGCCCAAGCACACATATGTCCAGCCGTTGAATCACACATCGCACCTGCATCTGCTTCGCGAGTCGGAAAAAAGATCGGACCAGATCACCGTACAAACCTTCTGCATCGTGAGATTGAGCTCTGAGAACTAGAACAAGGAAGAACCATCATTGCCCCGACGATCCAAGCCGAACCGAAGCTCCAGTGTAATTCACTTCCTCCGTAGACGCCGGAAACTCGGGCAGACCTGCCGCTTGGAAAAGGGGAAGTCACCAAAGAGCACCTACCGCCTTTGGTCCCGAGAGCGCAGTTGAGGCCCGCCGTCACTGAGTACTTCCCTCGTAAGTATGATAGGGAGGGGCCATGAAGGGTGCCGAAAACCCGATCCACTCTGACACTTGGAAGACGCGAAGCCGCCGAAGAGCAACTATCGCACCGAAGGACTCTACATCAGCCCGCCATCGCCACAAGCTCCCCCCACAAGGCCATATGGGCAATGATCTAGCACCGCCATCTCCATGGGAATCCGATGGGAACCCCAGATGCCGCGTCGAGGGGGAGAGAGCACCAAGAGAGTGCGCTGCAATCCTTCTTCCCATGGGTTTCCCTTATTAGGGTTTCTAGGAATTTTTATGGTATATTAGCATTTTTTGTCTTTATTAGGTTATATTAGTGGTTTTAGATCTTTTTAGGTAATATAGCATGTTTTTATTGTTTGTGATCGTTTTTTTATTATTTCTGAGCATTTTTAGGGTTTATTAGGTTATATTAGAGTTTATTAGTGTTTCTAAAGATTTTTTAAGGTATACAATGCATTTTTTTTCTTTATTAGGGTTTTGTAGGGTTTTATTATGGGTTATTATGGTGTGTTAAGGGTTTTTAGGGTTGAGTAGGGTTTATTTGGCTTTATTTATGGTTCATTAGGGATTTTTAGGGTTTGTTTGGGGTTTATTAGGTTTTATTAGTGTTTATTAGTGTTCATTAGGGTTGGTTAGGGTTGTTTAGGTTCTCTTAAAGTGTTTTTAGGGTTTATTAGGTTTTATTATCATTTATTAGTGTTTATTTGGTATTTTTGGGGTTTTATTAGGGATGAGTAGATTTTCTTAGGATTTTAGGGATTATAAGGCGTTTTTAGGGATTATTAGAGTTTATTAAGGGTTTTTGGGGTTTAATTTTTTATATTATGGTATATTAGTGTTTACTATTTTTGAGGTTTTTAAAACATCTTTAGGGTTTTTGTAGAATTTTTTAGTGTTTTTGATTCTTTGTTAGAGTTTATGTATCATTTTTAGTGTTTATATAGCATTTTATGGTTTAGTTAGCGGTTTTAGATTTTATGTATCATGTTTAGGGTTTATGTAAGGTTTTTAGGGTTCATGTAGCGTGTTTAGAGTATAGGTTTTATGTTGCATTTTTTAGCATTTATGTTGATTTTTTGGGTTTATGTAGCTTTTTTAGTGATGGTGTAGCTTTTATGTTGCATTTTTCGGGTTTATGTAATGTTTTTAGTGATCATGGAGTGTTTTAAGGGTTTATATTGTGTTTTTAGGTCTTATGAAGCGTTTTTAATGTTTATGTCGTGGTTTTTAGGGTTTATGTTTTGTTTATTTAGGGTTTATGTTACAGTTCTAGGGTTTATGTAGTGCTCAGGGTTTATGTAGCGTTTTTTGGGTTTATGTTGCGTTTTTTGGTTTATGTATCATTTTAAGGGTTTTTGTTGCATTTTTTTGGGTTTATGTCACATTTTTAGGGTTTTGGTATCTAATTGAATCATTTTTTGGTTTTTAATGTTTGTTTTTGGTTTGTAGTATTTTTTGTGGTTTTATGGGTTGTTAATGGGTGTTTAAGGTTTTTTACTATATCTGGTGGTTTTTTAATGGTTTTTTGGGGGGTTTTATTGGTTTATTTGTTTTTTGGGATTGATAGGGGTTGTTGGGGGTTTTAGTGTGTTTTAGGGGTTTTTTGGGTATTGTAGCGGTTTTTAGGGTTTATATAATGCGTTTTAGTGTTTTTTAGGTTCTTTAGGGTTTCTAGTGTTCTTTAGAATTTAATATGGTTGTTTAGGATTTATTCAGATTATTTAGGGTTTATTAGTGTTATTTAGGATTTTTTACATTTTATTAGGGTTTTTATTGTATATTAGGGTTTTATTGGGCTTTTGTAGGCATTAATATCTTTTTCTAGGGTTTATCAACCTTTTTTAGGGTTATTTAGGATTTATTATGGTTTATTTTATTTATTAGGGTTTAGTAACGTGTATTTTGGTTTATTATGATTTATTAGGATTTATTGTGCTTTGTTTGAGTTTATTGTGGTTTAATAGGGGTTTGTTATGGTTTGTTTCAATTTTGTTATGATTTATTTGGCATTGTTAGGATTTGTTTCTATTTATTTGGTGTTATTAGGGTTTGTTACAATTTATTTTGGGGTTATTAGGGTTTGTTAGGGTTTATTAGTTTGTTGTAGGGTTTTGTAGGCTATTATTTGGAGGTTTTTGTAGCATTTTGTCGGGTTTATTAGGGTTTTTAGTGATTATTAGGGTTTATTATGGTTTAATAGTGTTTTTTATTGTATATTAGGGGTTTTAGGGATTTTTAGAATTTATTAGGGTCTAATAGAGTTTTTTAGGGTTTATAATAGGTTATTATGATTTATTAGTGTTTATTAGTGGTTTTAGGGTTTAATAGTGGCTTTTTGGGATTATTAGGGTTTATTAGTGTTTCTTAGGGGTTATTAGTGGTTGTTCGGGTTTGTTAGGTTTTGTTAGGGTTTTAGGGTATGTTACGGTTAGTTTGGGTTGTTTGGGGTTTTATGCATTTTTTGGGTTTTATGGGTGTGTTTGGATTTTTTATGCTTTGTTAGGGTTATTTTTGCGTTTTTTTTTGTTTTATTTCATTTTGTGGATTTTGAAGCATTTTTGGGTTTTAGTAGTAGTTGATAGGGTTTATGTTGTGTTGTTAGTGGATTTTTTCGGGATACCCCGAATTGTTAACATTCAAACAAGTATAACTTCTGATCCGGATGTCCGTTAGGCCTGTACCACATATCATATCGATGATTGTTTCATTTTTTTCGATTGTACTAGTTATGGAGTTGTAAAGGGCTTCTATATTAGATGTTATGTTCGGTTTAACATTCTATGGCTTTTCAAATACACGTATATATGTATTTATTCGTAAATATATATATGTCTCTGTGTGTGTGTGTGTGTCTGTGTCTATGTGTGTGTGTTGTATATATGTATGTATTTTTTTATTTATAAACACACATAAAAAAATATTTTATAAATGTATTTAAAACTAATCTTATAAATATATATTAATATAAAAATACATATATGGATAGAAACATATTAATATAATTATATATTAATATAAGAATGGATATATATATATATACTAATATATGAATATATATATATATGTATTAATATAACTAAATATATTTATATTTAAATGAATATATATTAATATACGAATAAATATAACTATATATATAAATAAATAGATATAACATTAAATAGAGAAAAAAATGAAATGGCTTAGTGGTAAAGGTGCAGGCACGCAAAGGGGGTGGTCACGAGTTCGAGTTCGGGTGGAAGTAAGGAGGTGTGCGCGTGTGGGGGATGCACGGGAAGGGCATCGTTAGAGAGATTGAGGGGGGTCCGCCTAGAGCTGATGGGGGGGGGGGTCAAGTGCAATTAAAAGCTCCCCCCTGCATTATATAAATATTTTTTTTTTGATTTTTTTATTATTTTGGACTTTTATCAGTGCTTTTTAGAAGTGCTGATAAAAGGGACCCCCCTATTTCCTTGCCTCGATTAACAGTGATTTTTTACCACTATTAATGGCAGTCTTTGTAGTAGTGTGCACACGCAATGCACCTGTGTTATTCTATTATCACATGTGTTATTATTTATTATCATTCACATTCAAATGCACATTCATGCACACTTGGTTATTATTTATTGTTTATTACCTTGCACATGCACTTGCACACGGAAATGCACTTGTATGTGCGTTATTATTTATTATTTATTATCATTCAAATACACATGCACATACACATGCAACTCACATGCGTTATTATTTATTATTTATTATTTATTATCATTCACATGCTAATGTACAGGCAATTGCACATGCACTTCCATTATTATTTATTATTTAAACCATGCACATGCATATGCACATGCACGTGCGTTATTAATATTATTATTATTAGAGGTATTTTTAGAGTTTACTAGCTTTTTTAGGATTTTTAGGTTTTATTAATATTTATTATGGTATATTAGTGTTTTAGCGTTTTTAATGGTATATTAACGTTTTTTAGGGTTTGGTGGGGGTTATTAGGATTTTATTAGGGTTTATTATGGTGTGTTAAGGTCTATTAGGGGTTTTTAGGTATTTTTAGGGTTTTATTAGGACTGAGATGGGTTTATTGGGGTATATTATGGTATATTATGGTATATTTGGGTATGATTAGGATTTAGTAGGGTTTATTATGGTCCATTATGGTTTATAAATTTGTAAGAGGGTATATTAGGTGTTTTTAGGGTTTAATAGTGTTTATTAGGGTTTATTAGCACTTTTAAGCTTTGTTTGGTTTCATTATCATTTATTAGGTGTTTTAGGGCTTTTTAATGGTATATTTTCGTTTTTTAGGGTTTAGTGGGGTTTATTATGGTTTATTATGGTGTGTCAAGGATTTTTAGGGTTGACTAGGTATTTTTAGGGTTTTATTAGGGTTGAGCTGGTATCTTTTGGGTTTTATTAGGGTCTATTAGGGTTGAGTAGGGTTTATTAGGGTTTGTTAGGGATTTTTAGGGTTTACTAGGGTTTGATACTATTTTTTAAGTGTATAAGAGTGTTTTTTTAGTTTTTTTAATATATATGAGTAGTTGTTAGGAATTTTTATGTTTTATTAGCATGTTTTTAGTGTTTGTGGGAATTTTTTATAGTTTATTATGTTTTATTAGAATTTATTATGGTTTAGTAGGTTTTATTGGGCTTTTAATGGTTTGTTTGCGTTTTTTTATTGGGGTTTAGTTGGGTTTTATTAGGTTTTATTATGGTGTGTCAAGGTTTATTAGGGTTGAGAAGGTATTTTTTATGGTTTTATTATTGTTTAATTAGGGTTTATTAGTTTTTATTAGGGTTTATTAGAGATTTTTTGTGTTTATTAGGGTTTGTTATAGTTTTTTAGTTTTTTTGTTTTATTTGGTTATATTAGTGTTTGTTAGGACTTTTTATATAATATAGCATGTTTTTATTGTTTGTGAGAATTTTAATTTTGTTTGTGAGTGTTTTTAGGGTTTCTTAGGTTATATTAGAGTTTATTATGGTTTATTAGGGTTTCTAGGGATTTTTAAGGTATATTAGCATTTTTTGCCTTTATTAGGTTATATTAGTATTTTTAGGGATTTTTAGGTAATATAGCGTGTTTTTATTGTTTATGGTCGTTTTTTTATTGTTTGTGAGTGTTTTTAGGGTTTAATAGGTTATATTAGTGTTTATCAGGTTTTCTAGGGATTTTTTATGGTATACTAGCGTTTTTTTATTTATTAGGGTATTGTAGGGTTTTATTAGGGGTTATTATGGTGTGTTAAGGTTTGTTAGGGTTGAGTAGGGTTTATTTGGCATTATTTATGGTTTATTTGGGCTTTTTAGGGTTTGTTTGGGGTTTATTATGGTTTATTAGTGTTTATTAGTGTCTATTATGGTTGGTTAGGGTTGTTTAGGTTTGATTAATGTGTTATTAGGGTTTATTAGGTTTTATTATCATCTATTAGGGTTTATTTGGTATTTTTGGGGTTTTATTTGGGTTGAGTAGAGTTTCTCAGGGTTTTTGGGGATTATAAGGTGTTTTTAGGGATTATTTTAGTTTATTAGGGGTTTGTTAGGGGTTTAATGGGGTTTAATTTTTTATATTATGGTTTATTAGGGTTTAATATTTTTGAGGGTATTGAAGCGTCTTTAGGGGTTTTGTAGCATTTTTAGGGTTTGTGTAGCGTTGTTAGAGTTTATATATAATTTTTAGTGTTTATGTAGCCTTTTTAGGGTTTAGTTAGCGGTTTTAGGTTTTATGTATCATTTTTAGGGTTTATGTAATGTTTTTAGGGTTTATATAGCCTATTTAGGGTTTAGGTTTTATGTAGCATTTTTAGGATTTATATTGCATTTTCTAGGTTTATGTAGCGTTTTTAGTGTGATGTAGCGTTTATGTTGCATTTTGTAGTGTTTGTGTAACATTCTTAGGGTTCACATAGTGTTTTTAGGTTAATAATTGTGTTTTTAGGTTTTATATAGCATTTTTAATCTTTATGTTGCGTTTTATAGGGTTTATGCTGTGTTGTTTATGCTTTATGTAACAATTCTAGGGTTTATGTAGTGCTTTTAGGGTTTATGTAGCATTTTTTGGGTTTTTGTTGTATTTTTTGGTTTATGTTACATTTTTAGGGTTTTGGTTGCATTTTTTTGGGGTTTATGTATCTATTTGAAGCCTTTTTAGGGTTTTAATGGTTTTTTATGGCTTGCAGTGTTTTTAGGGGTTTTAAGGGTTGTCAACGGGTGTTTATGGGTTTTTATGGTACCTGATCTCTTTTTAATGGGTTTTGGGGGGTTTTATTGGTTTATTTGTTTTTTTGGGATTAATAGGGGTTGTTAGGGTTTTTAGTGTGTTTTAGGGTTTGTTTGGGTATTGTAGCTGTTTTTAGGGTTTATATAATGTGTTTTAGTGTTTTTTTGTGGTCTTTATGGTTTTTTAGTGTTTTTTTAGAGTTTAATATGGTTTTTTAGGTTTTATTAGGGTTCTTTAGGGTTTATTAGTATTGTTTTGGATTTTTTACAGTTTATTAGCATTTTTTATTGTATATTAAGGTTTTATTGGGCTTTTGTTGGCATTAATAGCTTTTTCTTGGGTTTATCAACCTTTTTTTGGGTTATTTAGGATTTATTAGGGTCTCTTAGGGTTTATTTTATTTATTTGGATTTGTAAAGTGTCTATGGGTTTATTACGATTTATTAGGGTTTATTGTGATTTGTTAGGGTTAATTGGGGTGTATTAGGGGTTTATTATGGTTTATTTTAGTTTGTTTTGATTTATTTGGCATTTTTAGGATTTTTTACGATTTGTTTGGGGTTGTTAGGGGTTTTTACGATTTTTTTGGGTTTATTATGGTTTTTAGGGTTTATAAGTGGGTTGTAGGGTATTGTAGGCTATTATTAGGAGATTTTTGTAGCGTTTTGTCAGATTTGTTAAGATTTTTCGTGGTTATTAGGGTTTATTATGGTTTAATAGTTTTTTTATTGTATATTAGGGGTTTTAGGGATTTTTTAGTGTTTATTAGGGTCTAATAGAGTTTGTTAGGGTTTATTATACGTTATTACGATTTATTAGTGTTTATTAGGATTTTTATGGTATAATAGTGGGTTTTTTGGGTTATTGGGGTTAGTGGTTTTTGGGTTTGTTAGGTTTTGTTAGCATTTTTAGGGTTTGTTACTGTTTGTTTGAGTTGTTTGGAGTTTTATGGGGTTTTTTGGGTTATATGGGTGTGTTTGGATTTTTTATGCTTTGTTAGGGTTATTTTAGTATTTTTTGGGGTTTTGTTGCAATTTTTGGGTTTTGAGGCATTTTTTGGGTTTTTTAGTAATTGATAGGGTTTTTGTAGTGTTGTTAGTGGCTTTAGTGGTTCTTTATGGGTGTTAGGGATTTTTAGGGTTCTTTAGGCTGTATTATTGTTTTTTTGAGGTTTTTAGGGTTTGCTATGGGGTTTTATGTGTTTTAAGGGTTTCATAGGGTTGGTTAGGGTTTTGTTAGGCCTTTTTAGGCATTTTATAATTTTTTAGTGTTTTAGTGGTTTTTAGGTTTTTTTTTGTTTTTTGAGGTTTTTTAGGGTTTTATAGGGGTTTTAGGTTTGTTTTCGGGTTTTTTCGGGTTTTCGGTTTTTTAGGGGTTTTGGGTTTTTTTAGAGTTTTTAGGGTTTTTTAGGATTTTTAAGGGTTTTTAGGGTTTTTAGGGTTTTTTAGGGATTTAAGTTTTTTTGGGTTTTTATTGTTTTTTAGGGTTTTGTCAGGTTTTGTTGGGTTTGTTAGGGTTTTTTTTGTGAATATTAGAATTTTGAATGGTTTAATAGCTTTTTTGTTGTATATTTGGGTTTTTATGTATTTTTAGATTATATTGGGGTCTAATAGGGGTTTAGGGTTAATTACGATTTATTAGTGTTTATTAGGGATTAGTAGTGGGCTTTAGGGTTTATAAGGTTTATTGTGGTTTATTATTTGTTGGTAAAGTTTGTTAGGATTTATTAGTTCTTATTAAATTGATTTAGGGTGTCTAAGGGTTTTTTAGGGTTTCTATGGGTTTGTTAGGGTTTCTAAGGGTGGGTTAGGGTTTTTATGGGAGGGTAAGGGTTTCTAAGGGTGTGCTATGGTTTCTAAGGGTTTCTAAGGTTGTGTTAGGGTTTCTATGGGTGTGTTGGTGTTTCTATGGGTGTGCTAGGGTTTCTAAGGGTGTGTTAGGTTTTCAAAGGATTTGTTAGGGTTTCTATGTGTGTGTTAGTGTTTCTTAGGTTTTCATCGGGGTTTGTTAGGGTTTTTAGGGTTTTTAGGGTCATGTTAGGGTTTTTTATGATTTTTTAGGGGTTTTAGGGATTCTTTGGGTTTTTGGTTTTTTATTGGGGTTTCTTTGTGCTTCTTGGGGTTTGTTAGTTCTTGTTAGGGTTTTTTTGGGTTTGTTATGTTTTTAGGGTTTTTTGGGGGTTTGTTAGGGTCTGTTAGGGTTTGTTAGGATTTGTTGGTGTTTGTTAGGGTTTTTTAGGGATTTTTTATGGTTTTTTGTGGTTTTTAATGGTGTATAGTGTTTATGGGGCTATTCCTGGTTTGTTAGGGTTATTTATTTTTCATGGTTGTCACAAACCTGTAAAGCTAGTCGCAAGCTTAAATTTGATATGTGGTAGAGGTGAAACAGACACCTAGAGTAGATGTTATGGTCATTTGGAGGACTTAAGGACCTTTTGGGTCTTTAATAACGTGATAATGTGTTCCTATTCGTCATAGATGTGTAGATCTAGTCGAAAGCTTCAATTTGATATATGGTAGAGGCAAAACGGAATCCCAGAGTAGAAGTTATGGTCCTTTGGAGGGTTTAAGTACCTTTTTGGGCCTTCAAGGATTTCAGAAGGCGCTGCAGTGGTTATAGGAGTGTAGGTATTGTCACAATCTTCAATTTGATATGTGGTAGAGGCAAAACTGACACCCATAGAAGAAGTTATTGCAAAAAGGGACACCAGAATCCAATCTTTTGACCATCCAAAGGGATTTTTGGGTCTTTCTATAGGTTGAAGAATGTCAGAAAGGGTTCTAGTGGTTACTAGAGTGTGTATCTTTTCACAATATTCGATTTGATATGTGGTAGATCCAAAATGAACACACGTAGCAGATTTTATTGTCGTTTTAAATTTAGCAACTCTCCTAGCGCCTAAAATACTAAGAAACCAGCAACTCACTAAAATAGGGATAAATTTTCCTTCGGGTTTCCGTTTCAACACTGTGACTTGTAAAATCGTAGCTCGTGAGATAAGTGAGGACCAAGTATAATCTAAACTGTGAAGAGATCAAAGAAATAGAAGATATATTAGTCATACCACTCTAAAAAAAGTCCAACTTCAAACGGCCATAACATTCACTACGGTTGTCCGTTTGAGCTCTACCACATATCAAATCAAAGAAAGCAAAGAGATCTATGCATAAGGCTCACTTTAACGATGTTCAAGTCATGTTTGGGATCCTAAAATCTCAATAACCCATAAAAGGGCCTCCAAAACCCCATTTTCGTGTCCAGATCCCTGGAAAATTTTCACTACTGGAAATAACACCTATACCCATAGTTTTAAAATGTGGGTATAGCCCTTGAAACAGAGGGTATACCCTATACCCATGGTATTAGTAACCATGGGCTGTAGTTCCGTCTCAATAGGTCTATACCCACGGTTCCCTGAAAACCTTCAGTATAGACCACGAAAAATTGTTATTACCCACGGTTTAATAAACAGTTGGTATTGATGTATACCTACGGTTTTCAAACTGTAAGAATCGATGTATACCCAGGGTTTTCAAACCGTGGGTATACTGATTTACAACAACCCATATTTACCCACGGTTTACCAAACCGTTGGTATAGATAGGTTCCCAAGGCAACAACCACACCTCCCACCATTATGCACCTGCAGAATTACATCAACCCATATTTACCCATGGTTTACCAAACCGTTGGTATACACAGGTTCCCCAGGCAGCATCTGAACCTCCCACCATTCTGCACCTCCATTCTAAACCTGAAATAGCACATATACATGGCATTTCAAACTAGCTGTTCGATAATCCAACCTAATACCCAACATCTAAACAGCTAAACTAGCACTGTCAATTCATTCAATGGATGGTTAAATACATGATCCTATTTGTATAAAAATATCATCCTTACCTCATACATATGAAAATTAAAGCACAATACTAGCACAAGATGATTTAAAAAGTTTAGTGAAAATCCTACTTTCCATGTTGGTTATACAAGACAACATGGATACTCTAATAATATCAATACTAATTGGTTATACACAGTGACTATAAAAATACATCAAATGGTTATACACCCTATCCATTATTCAAAAATTGGTTATACACCACAATTTAAAACTCCTTCAGTGATTGGTTATATACCCCATCTAAAATCCTCCTACAACTGTTTATATACCTCATCCACAAGATCCTTTTTAGAGTCGATCAAGTATAGAAAAAGAGACTTATTTAAATGGTATTCCTCAAACGGTCCCAATACACAATGTAAAACAAAGATCGCCTCATAGAAACTACATGATCTATCTTATCATGATCCATCCAATTGAACATTAAACAACACTATTTGGCATCCACAATCCATTTCTAAATAATGATCTCACACCCTACCCCTCCCCCTACCCATCCCCTCCCCTCCCTCCCCACTGCCCAGCTCCTCCCCCTCCTTCCCAACTACCCAACCCCCCTACCTAACCCCCCTTCCCAACTCTCCCCCTCCCTCCCCCTACCCAGCCCCTCCCACTCCCTCCCTACTATCCATACCTCCCCCTACCCAGCCCTCATGCCCATCCCGTCCCCCTCCCTCCCCACTACCCATCCCTCTCCACTGCCCAACCCCCCCCCCCTGCCCAGCCCCTCCCCCTCGCTCCCCACTGCCCAGCTCCTCCCCCTCCCCCTCCCCCCTGCCCAGCCCCAGCCCCCTACTTAGTCAAGTAGAATGACATATTTAAAGATACTTTTGGATAAAAAACATATGAAATAAAATACACAAGCATTCATTGCAATGTCATTCAACAATTGATATATATAAAAAGTATCGACCATAAACAGAAAATGTTATCAATATTCAAGACTTTCTTGTGTTAAAAGATTAAAAATTCAAGAAAAATCATAAAGGTTCATACCTCCTAAAAGTACATCGTGATCCATGATTTCTTTGTTACATGTCTATTTATTAGACCAATCATGTTTTCTATGGATCTACTATATATGATTCGATTCATCTAGTAAATGATAAATCTACGTTATCACATCCAATTACCCAGTCCCACATGATGAGAAATAGTGGTTAGTCCTGGCAGATTATCACCCCCCCCCCAATTTCTATGAATCTCCTCCAACCCCCCTACCCAGCTCTCCCCCTACCATCCCCCTCCTCTGCTTGTCTCCCACCCAATACCAGTAGCTCCCCCTCCCACCTATGCCTACCCCTTTCCCAGCCGCATCCCCCACCATCCCCTTGCCCAAACTCTTCCCCCAACAGACCCCTCTCCCCTGCCCTCATCCTCCCCTCCCCTACAACCTTCCCATCCCCTCCCCTAAATTCCCTTTCCCACTAATCAGAATCTCCCATGATCCATTCCTCCCCATCCTCCTCCCCCTCCTCATCCCTCCCCTGCCCAGCCCCTCCTCTCCCCCCCGCCACCCTGCCCAGCTTTTCACCCCCCAACTTCCCAGCACCTCCTCGTACCCCCTACCCAGCTCTACCCCTCCCCTCCCACTCCTCTAGTTGTCTCCCACCCAATCCCAGCACCTCCCCCTCCTACGTACGCCTCCCCCACTACAAAAAAAGTGACTTTTACCTACAGAAAATTACCGACAGATAATACATCCATTGGTAAAAATGATTATTTCCAACAAATAATAAATTATGTTGATATTAACTATAATTACCAACATTTTTTTACCAAAAAATATATATGTTTATATTAATAGTTTAATACCAACAAATCTTTTACTAACATTTAAACCTGTTGGCTTATTATACTAATACCAACAATTGATTTACTGATAAATTAATCTACTGTTATTAATTATTATTACCAACAAATCTTTTACCATTATAAAAACGTGGTGAAATGAATTATTCAATGATATTAAACATTTTATCAAAAATTGAATATATATATATATATTAACCTTTAAAAACATATCATTTTGATAATAAAAACATTCAAATAATTAAAAAATCCATAATTTATTAATATTTATTGATTATATATATATAAACATAGTCCCTATACAATATAATTTTTTATATAAATTATATATAAATTCATAATTTATTCTATATATATATATATGGAATAAAATATCCTGAAATACTCGCCCCATGGTTACACCGCACACTGTCCCCCGCCCGTAGCTCCCTGCCCCCCACTGGAGTTCCTCCCAGACCCCCCTGATTCATGGTCGGCATCTACCTCCGATATCCTTGTGTGAACACCCACCGTTTTCCCTACTAGCCTCCTTGTGTGAAAACCCTCATTGGACCTTGAAATCCTAGGTACTCAAAGTCGACATCCCCATTCTTGACCGCCGTCATCCACAACATTTTAGACTGGCCTCCACATGTGACCCCTCTGTCCCTATCACCCTTGCTCAACCCTATTCATCCCCAGAATCCCTACCCATCACCCACGGTAATCCCTTCCCTCACATTTAAGCACCCACTACCCCCTGGTTCGAAGGTTTTCCAATTCTCACTACTTTGAAGGGTTTTCACAGAAATAATTGTCCCCCGTTCCATCATGCTTATCATTAAATTCCATTCTAATATCCTCAAAATGTTCTCTTTTCCTCTACATGAGTATTCTCATCTTCTAAATTCCTCTATTTCTCTTGGTTATAAATTCTCTTGGAATCCCTAATAATTATGTGAATCAAATTTGGGGTTTTATTTTTTCTAACTATATTTCATGTCTTTTATACAACATACAATGTCATTTCCTTACCTATTTGAGATTCCTACATCAAAGGTGGTTGGGTTTCACTTTGGATAAGGTTTGGATTTTGTGGAATTCATTTATTTGACATTTGGTGAAATGAAGGAGCTATATATAACATGTTCATTCCAGAAAATACTTATATGTGACACCTTTTGAACATTATAAAAAATTTCAATGTCTTGAAAACATAGCTTGATTAGATTTTATGGATTCCCAGTTCTTAGTATTCTTAGTCGATTTATTATAAAAATTATGTGTTTTTTATAACAACTTCTAGGACCTTGGGATATGTTCATTAGGTTTAAATTGGTGCATTACTCTCTTTTGATTTCCTATAAGGGAAACAATGTTTTCCAAGGGAGTTTTTGGTATTTTTATGATATTATAATGTGAGGTTTGTATTTAAAAATCATCATTTTAATATATTTAATTTCAATTTGAGTTTTGATAGTATTGTAAAAATAATTTTCATATCATATAGGTTTTAATGACAGGTTTGGAACATTGTAAAGTTGAATGTTTCATTTTTTTAATATTCATTTATACCGCTTGTGATTGTCAGTATAAAAAATTTCTCCTTTGTGAGATATAAATATTTATTTATCCTTACTTGATATTTATAAGGGTTTATTCAGTTGATGGTTTTGGAGATGACTTTAGATTTGTAGTTTATGGTAATTTAATGCATGTGATGATCAGTACTTGATTTTTTTCTCACCACTATTTTGGTTATGTCATCTGAACCTAAGTAGCAACGTGAATGATTTTGATTTGTGATACAGTAGTTTGATTAAAAACTGACTATTGAATTAATGTTCTATTTCAGGTCTCCATCTAGGTGAGTCACGCTAAGTATACTCATGAGAGTAAATATGGTGGCTTCTCAAAAGGAATTCAACATATGCATATAAGTTATTTCTAGGATAGTCTATAACTAAAACCAAGGGAATTTCAAATGACACTTATTCACTTGACAATGATATTATCTTATGGATCCCAATTACATACTATATTATGCCCCATAATTATCATTATGGTATGTGGAACAATATATATTATCATTTTATGTTCTTATAATATTTAATCAACATAGGGGTGCCTTCATGATTTCTATTCTCTCTATTTCCTGGATGAGGGTTACCTTTTAAATGGTATACTGGACAGAAGGTGACTAACGAATTTTGATATCATGAAATGCCAAGTCTTGTAGTAAAAACAGAATTTCTAGTAACACACAAGACAAGTTTCATGTTTGGAAACTCTAATTTTGAAGAAACAAACAATTAACATCACCACAAATTTGGGACATCAGGTTTGGAATGATATGTATGATCATTTAAGGTTGGACGAATATTCCTCACACATTCAATAAAACTCATACTAGTTGCTTCCCAGTCCATTGATTCAAATAATTTATATGAAAGATTCCAATAAATGGCTAAAGGTTTGTAACTGGAAAAAATCAGAAAACTTTATCACACTAGTAAATGAGACATCGAAAGAAAATGAGTTTAGGCTACTGGATAATAGAATTCATGGTTTAGTACAAATATTAACATACCTCTTCCTTTCCCCGTGTATGCTTCTTCTTAACTTTCTTATGGAGGGATGGTCTATCTAACTTGATTTCATGAATTTTGGATAACAAGGCAGATCCAGAGTCCATTTCCATTTCACGTGACCCTTCAGCACTATCCCCCCTTCAAAGATGACTTGGTCCATTGCACTTTTTTCTTAACATCCTTCTTCACCAATGATCCTTTCTTGTCGATGTTCCTTGTATCTACATTAGAAACTGACTCAATTGAATATATTTTAATGCACCTTATTTGTTTTTCTTCTGAAATTATTGTGCCCTCACAATTCTGCTTTGTACTTTCAACTGTAGATCTAACTTTTGTTTCCTCAAGTGAGAAACCTAAAATGACTTTTGGGGCAGACAAGGATGCTGCCTCTGCCTCTGCCTCTTGATGCGCAATGTGGTTTTTCTTTTTTCACTGGCCCATTTGACCAGAACTTCTATCTAGCAGGGAATGTGCAATCTCACTCTGTGCCACTTTAGATGATAAATTTTCAAAATCAATGTTTTTTTCTTGTACCATAGGTGGAACCTTTGAAAGTGAATTTCTTGGTTGTAGGCGCCTTTATTGATGAATAGGTTGGCTGGATCTTCTTAAAATATGATTTTTTTGGTTTAATATAATATTAATGAAATGTTTTAAAAATGAAATTTCATAGACACTCAATGAAGACATATTGGTCTTCTTTAGCTAGCACCATGACTAAAAAATTGTGATTCTCAGTTTATAAAGCGCTTATATTTACATTTTGGTGCCCGGTTTGGATCTTGGGTTATATATTGTTATCATGGAACATTTATGGATGTGTTTTGATGTGGTAAGAAACTGTGGGCTGCATGTAGATGATATTTGACACTTTTCATACTTTTGCTTTACTTTTAATAAACTGGTGTATTGACCTGTTCGGCTTTCTACATATTTTGTATTAATGGTTCCTTTTTTATTTAATACATTTCTTCTCCATTACATAAATGATTAATCTATCCAGATTATGTATATTTTTTATCAATTGTGTTGGATCATCTTCTTTGATAATGACTTATATAGATATTAAATTTGTTATTCCTTGTTTTATTAACATTAATGTTTTGAACTATTTACTATTACATGGATGGAAGTCCACTTTATGGAAACACCATTCCCTATTTTTTATAATGATTTGTTGGAGTATTTTCATGATTTATGGGTGAAATCAGCCCACAGGTGGAAAATGTTTGGGTGTTGGACGATTGTAGTCGATAGAAGAATTCATTGGGGGATGAAACATGGGTCTATTGAGTGGGGTGGAAAACAGGAGCTCAAGAGGTGCATGATTTAAACTGGCCCGGTGCATCAATGGAGGGTTTGAGATTAAAGATTGATTCTTGCATGAGAAAAATATCTGATGGAATTCATCAATGAGTCGAGGCATTCAAATGTTGTGGGTGCCACAAGGCCCAATCACTACATCTATTTTACCAACTGCAACAGCTGTGCACATGGTGAAATGCTGGTATCAACATGAAACAGATTGCAATGCACGTAATGTTTGCATGAAGAACAGGCTCAGATTGCAGTGTACATGGAAGCAGGGATGGAGAAGATACTGTGGTCATTGATGGAAATGGATACATGATACGGTTGAAACACTAATGCATAAGCCTGCATTACAATCGACCTGTATGTATCATAACAAACGGAGCCCAAGATTGGGGATACAAGTTGTGGATGAGGTTGCGATTTGGAACATGAAGTAAATGAACATGGGATCCAACCATTAAATGGTTATGAAAATACTTCAAAAATTTTCTTGAAGTCGTGGAAGAGAATGATGAGTAAACTTGACAATATTGAGGCGCATGAAAGTCGAGGGCATAGTTGATAGGGAGAAATTAATGATATAATAGAGTACGAAATTCTTTAATGAATGTGGCATTCAATGTGCCAAGCATCTGTATGCATTATCATGAAACTGATGATATTTGTGATGGGGTGGGGGTGGTGTCAGGTGGGGGTGGTGTGGGGATGGATCATTGGTTTTTTGTATCAAGAAAATTCAGTTATGTATTGATGTGTTTTGTATTAAATTTCATTATTCATATAATTAATCATTTTCTAATTTTGAAAAATGAGAAAAGTGTCTTGGTTTAATAATTAAAATAGATGTATTATATATGACAAATTAATAAATATAATATAAAATTTTACTACCAATAAAAATTTTTAATTTTTATTTAAATTTAATTTATAAATTTATATTATATGTTGGTAATATTATTACCAACAGAAAAATTTCTCATATGAATCTGTTGCTAAACACTTTGACCAACATATATTTTATCTGTTGATATTATTATAATAGTAACAGAACTATTTTATCTGTTGCAATAACATTTAGTGATGGAGTTTTTACCAACAGTTTAGTGACAGGGACATATTTGTTGGTAAAACGTTTTACCAACAGAAAATGTACCTTTACCAACAGATGTGTCCCTATTGGAAAATGTTAAATATTTTGTAGTGCCCCCTGCCCAGCCCCTTCCCCCACCACTCCCCCTACCCATCCTCTTCTCCCACCAGGCCCCTCCCCCCTGCCCTCATTTTCCACTCTGATAATTAGAAATACTTCAAAATATATCATTCATCACCTTAGAAAAAAATATAGGAAACCACCAGAGCTATACAGAATAGACATCTTACCCATTACATTATACATTTCAACATGGGAAAATCTGAAAGTGGTCATCGTAATGACATAGTTAGGAAAGAAATGACATGGAGTCTTGTAGAGGTGGCACAAGAATTATTAAGATGAGGTTGATAGATTTCATTGACTTTCTAAATGAATCATTCCATTGGTCGTTGTTGTTGGTGGTGATCAAAAATAAGCAGCTAAAAAAATCCCATAAAAAAACACAATTTCTTATGAATTTTTTATTAATGAAAGGAAATAATGTATAAGAGACTTGAACACATGAACATTCTCCTTTTATTAAAATTGAAAATACATGATAATTGTTTTTACATACATAACCTACCTCCAATTCCACGATCTTGGTTGAATACCTGATTTGAGTGGCATACTGAAACCTGTTAGAAAATATTATAATAGATTTGATAAGGTAATACACCCTATTATAATAAAAAAATATTATAATAGATTATAACAGGAAAACAAATTATGAATTCGACTATAAAACTGAATATGTTCCCTTAAGATATGTTTTTTGTAAGGTACTACAACTCACTGTAACAAAGAACAGATTAGAACACAAAACATACCAGATTCATTCCCTTAATATATGTTTGTTGACCCGATCCTTGGTGTTGTCATAAGATATGTTTCTAAAAATAGATTTGATTTTTTCTTACTCTTACAATAAGAATGGACAGTCATTTAGTATTCTGTATTTCAGTTATAAAATAATCATACCTGAAATCATTGAAATAATTTTTTGAAGATTTAAGATTCATTGTAAGATGTTTGATGTGTACAGAATCATAAAAAACACCTATAATGTTGTTCAACTCATTTAGAGGATGAAATAGAGTATTGTAGTTGTTCAGGTTTAGTAACAGTAACAGAGTGTGCCACTGAAATCTTCTTCAAAGCCCGAATCTCCCTGCATGAAATATTTAGATGCATGACATGTTTTATTTGTATGAAAACCCAACTAGGTAAGGTACTGCAACCTGTTAGAAAACATCTTAAAATTTTGATAAGTTACTATAACTCAATGTATTACAGAACAAATTATAACAGAAAACAAATCTAAAATCGGGTGTCCAACTAAATATGTTCCCTTAAGGTATGTTTATTTAAGGTAATAAAACTCAATATAATAATAAACATATTATAACACAATAAATACCATCTTTGTGCCCATAAGGTATGTTTTTTAACTCGATCCAGGGTGATTTCAGTAGTTATGTTTGTCAAAAAAGATTTAATTTTGTCATACTCTTGCAATAAGAATAGACAGTCACAGTTTATATGTAGTGTTAGTTATAAAAAAAATCTAATTTGAAATTGTAGAAGAAAGTGTTTTTTTGTTGAGTAGAGTGAAAAATTATAGTACTCCAGCTTGAGATTTAGCTCATACTCATTACACAACTTAAACTCAGTCAAATACTAGTTTTCAAAATTCAAATTTTATTTGATTTTGAAAATGAACCAATCAAAACCATCCGTTTAAGCACTAATAAAGTACATTAAATCAAAAACAAAAAACATATAAAAATAATTTATAAATATAATAAAATAATAAATATAAATTAACAATAATTTATATATTAAAATATCAATATGTTTATTAATCGCATTATATACTGGATGGAACTCACAAGATGCTCAATATAGTTGAATTCAAGTTGTTGTATAGCTTTAGTATGTCAATATCAGATTCAGCTCATCAAATATAACATGAAACTCGCAGACTGTCCATTCAAACTCTTGAAGAATTTGATTATCACTGTATCATTTACTGCTTGAGTTGTAAACAATATAAACTTCCATACATCCTATCCTGTTGAAGAGTTAGTTGGGAAAAAATACCTACATCAATCCTCGTTGAGACATAAATGATACAAATATCTTATGTTTCTTCTCCATGATTTTAAATTGAAGGCATTCATTCCATTAGCCCATGAACATTCACCAATATTTCGGTTCATCGTTGTTCTGGGATGATAACAATCAAAGCATGTCTAGAAACTCTTAGACATGAACCAAAAATCTAAAACTTTGCATCATTGAACATATCCATTGACTATTCATGTGAGATGAATATCCCATAATGGAGACAAAAATTTCTAAATCACAACATAATCATACTAAAATACTACCTTGTCAATATACATTAGAGTCAATCATGAAAACATAATTTTATAAAAGGATTATAATCATCTGTATCATATGATTTTAGTCCAAAAAAATCAATATACAATGGAGTCAAAAGTGAAAAAATATCTCCTGCATTCATATGTTGGATGAAAAGGATTTTAACTCCATGATTTTACAACCAATAACCTACATTCATATAGTGTGTAAATGAAAATGAAAATTGATGCGTGGAAGGGAGGTTAATTCCACAATTTTAGGAAAACATACCTGTTGTAGAGATCTAGCACTTATTAGTGCAGGATTCCCTGGATCTCTTCATGTGCAGGGTGAGTCACCTGAAATATATAAATAAAAATAATCAATATTCATCTTAAAAGATGAAGTGCGTAATAACGTATGAAAAAGTATTATGTGAAGGGAAATACTGAAAATTGTCTAGGAGATTATTTCAATGATATTACGAGAACATACCTATTGCAGAGCGAGCAACACATCGGTCAAGATTCGATTGAGTAGAAATAGTGGAAAAATATAGATGAGGATAGAAATCGATATCATGAGAGAATTAAGGAATGAGATGGAGTGAATCTGGAGGGTTTTTGAATGAAATTATTCGTAGGAGTAGGAACTGCAGGCAACGTATGAGGAGATGAAGAAATTTGGGATGATGAACCATAGTACATGATGAAAAAATTAGTGAGGAATATTCCTTCATTGTTTTGTGGATATTTGCGATTGGAGGGGAAATTCGAGCTACAACCCTAGGTGCAACACTGGAGAGGAAACAACAGTGTGAACCATAAGAGTGGCGCCGAAGGGGAAATGGAAGCAAGATTCGTAGGACTTGTGGCAGAGGTAAAACGGGTTTGGGATTCACTGATGAAGGTGAAGGTGGAGGATAATGGCTCATGATAGATGAAATGAAACCCTAAGATGGAGGGAGGAGTGGAGGATGGATGCACGGGGGAAATGGGATCACGGTCGACAGATGCCTGATTTTGGAGGGAGCAATTTGTTTTGGATGGTGACGTGGCTACGTAATAAGGTGATTGGTAAGATTGAAGAAGCTTGTTTTAGTATAGATAATAGATGTGTTACATATATTGTGTATTAAATGGGTGCAGGTAGGGTTGTGTATATCTAACCGAGAATTGAACAACTTGCAACTTCCATAGCTCATAAGAGATAAATAGGGGTATTATCGTGTTTAAAATGGATAGTTTGGCCTTATATACACTGGATATTATATGGTGTGGTTTAATGGATTGATGGGAATGATATCACATGTTTTAATGTGGTGATTCATGGGATGTGCTAATTGATTCACTTATTTGGGAACATGATTTGTGAAAATCCACCTTACTATGAGTGACATTTACCACAAGGATTCTGGATATGGAGGATCACTTGTATGATTCATATTATATTGACCATTATCAGAGGTGATGAAAAAGGTGTGGAAATAGTTTATTAGCGATGTTGCTCATTATAATTACTATGGTCATTGATGTCATGTGTACAAAGTTTAGGTCCCATGAATTTGTTTTGACCACCATTTTTTTTGGTGGTATCCTTGAGATTTAAGTGACATAGGGTAGATTATGATAATGTTAATTGATAAAAAGGAGGATATAATGTATTAGGCTATGATTGGAGTGTGTGAGACCACTAGATTAGAGTAGGATTCTCACTGTATCTATGTTATAGTTTGGGGATGATTAGTTATTCATGGTAAAGAACATGAGTCACTGTGTGTTGGATTTTGTTAGGATATTGATCTAGTTGTTGGTAAAAAGTTTTGAAACCTAGGGTTCTTGTGATATAATATGTTGATGCGTCATTAGGGAATCATGATTTATACATAATGGTGATAATTTATGAGTTGGAATGTGATTCAAAGTGAAATAAAATTATATGGAAGGTTGATGGAACTTCTGGTATGATATATTATGTATGTATATTCCCACTTTAGTACTGTACAAGGTAGGTAAAGTCTCACATAGGGATAGATAATAAAAACTAGAGCAAGCAGTGGGGAATTTTGATTGTTTCTTTTGTTCATATCACACACTTGTATATGTATTTATTCTGTCTAGGGATATAGTTTGTGGAAACCTACCAATTTTATACTCACAACCTACACATACCCTCTAGGATACAAATAAGCTTTATATCTCATGGTATAATGGAAATGGATTTTCATCAAGATCCTAGTGGGAATAAAGGTGTTGACGGTGTTTGATCTGGTTCATATGGTATTACCATAGGGTCGGGTGGTTTCTCAATGTCAGGATAGTGATTTATTTTTGAAATATCAGCTCCTCCCTCATGCCCAGCTCCCCCCTACCCAGCCCCTCCCCCTTCCCCTCCCTCATGCCCAGCTCCCCCTGCCCAGCCCCTCCTCCCCCTCCCCCCTACCCAACCCCTCCTCCTCTATATTTACTCTATACCAATCAAAGATGAGATTCATTGACATCCCAAGGCATACAGTTTTCTTAGGAAAATAAAATACACAGGGAAAGTGTTTTAGTTTTTGGTGTCATGACTGAACTACGTAAAAATATAATCATAAATCGATGACCGAAAGGGGAAAGGGGAAATGAGCGCAGGTTACTTGTCTTTCCTTGTAGAGTAATCGTAGTCCTGATCACATTAACAACACAATTTTGTGCAAAGGTTAGAGGTATTTCCTTAAAAGCAACTGCAGCAGCTTCGTAAGGCCCCTGTTTAGAAAGAAACCAAACACAAAAAATATGAATCACTCCAAGAACTACAAATCAGTGCCTTAATGTTTAAAGAAAAAGATCAGAAGAAACTAAAACTTTTCAACACCTTCAATAGATGAGCTCTTTTTCTTCAAAGTGGAGGACACAATCATACTCGCCTCATGAACATCCTCTGCATGATGAGTATATGAAAGAGAGATTAAGTCAATGCAGCCCCCTCCCCTCCCATCCCTCCACTACACCCCCTCCCAACCTTCCCCTCCCAGCCCACCCCCTCCCAGACCTCCACTATAGGCCCCCATCCCTCCTCTGTAGCCCCCCAACCCTCCCAACCTTCTCCTCCCAGCCCCCCCTCCCAGCCCCCCCCCCCCCTCCCAGCCCTCCACTACAGCCCCCCCACCCAGCCCTCCAATGCAGCCCCCCAAGCCCTTCACTGTAGCCCCCCATCCCTCCCAACCTTCCCCTCCTAGCCCCCCCACTCCAGCCCCCTCCCAGCCCCCATCCCTCCACTACAACCCCCCCCCCAGCCCTCTACTACAGCCCCCAGCCCTCCCATCCCCCCTCCCAGCCCTCCACTGCAGCCCCCCAACCCTCCACTGCACCCCCTCCCAACCTTCCCCTCTCATCCCGCCCAGCCATCCACTACAGCCCCCCAGCCCAGGCTTCCCCTCCGCTGCTAAGGCTAATATTAGATGGTGAGATAATAATAAACACACCAAACCATAAAAAAATATATGGCATGTGAAAATTACCTAAATAATTTAAAAATAACACCCCTGATGAAAACATAATCCAAAATGTATTTCATTGCATAAAAAAATTCACATACATGCAGTCCATGAATACAAAGAAAACATTAAAATCCAACACAAGTCTCTATGCTAAGTCAAAAATGGAGGGGATGAATATCCTCCCATCGCCATCATCGTTATCCCCATGTCCAGAATCATCATCAGCAACAGCAATATCGACAGCAACATCATCAGCAACATCATCACCAACCGCACCATCAGCATCATCATCGTCAATCTCATCACCAACAAAATCATCATCAACATCCTTTCCAGCTCTATCTCCACCACCGTCATCGCAACTAGGACCCTCATGGGATTCACTTGTGGCATTATTTAAAGACCGCATTGATTCCATATATGAATGAAAATTTGCAGCAACCTCTGATGGAAGTGACGGTCTCAAAACTAACAGAGATTTCATGAAATGTTCATTCATTAGCTTACTTTTTTCACACTCCTCTAATACTATTTTCTTTGTCGCAGCTAATTCATCTTGTGCACTTTCCAACTCAGAGGCCTTAGAGGAGTCTGATTATGACCAATCCCTAGAGGGGACAACGTTTTTGCCTGGTCTACAATGGAATCTTCCAAGATGCTCCACACCTAACGCCTGACTCAAATGATCATTTGGCCCTAAGTTTTCAGCTTCCGTCTCATCCATGGCCTCCAAGGAAGGCTTTTGAAATTATAAACATATTAAATTATTAGTTTCGTATAAATGTTTTAAATATAAATAAAAAACATTCAATTTTATCTTGTGTTTGTGAATTAACTGCAGTTCCAACTTTTTTTCCTACTGAAGCAGAATAATTTGGAACGAGGTACAAGACCTTCAATGCCCAATTCAGCTTGCTGCATATGAGAAGTGCACAAATTTGGATTACAATAATATATGATAAATGCAAAAAATTTGATTAAAGTGAGTTGCAACAAAGACCTACAAACATTTAGGTAAATGACAATCATAACAGATTAGTGGTTTTCTAAAATGGTTTTCAAAAATGGTATTCTGTAGTGGGTTTCAAGGAAATATACTACTTGTTTAGAAGAAAAAGGAAAGATTTCTCAAAGTATAAGATGTGATTTCTAGGATACATGGACTAACCAAGGGAATCCATGAATAAGTTAAGATGACATTTTATAAATAAGGACATTATTATAATTCATTTGAATGTACCAGCCGCTTCTCTTTGTCAGTCTTTATAGTGCGCCCCAATGTGTGTTGATATATCATTTCATCTTTTTTTTCGCTGAAACTTCATAAGAAACAAAAACAATACTAGTAATAATAATTAAATTTTATATAAAAACCATTAAATATGGGTAGTACCTTATACTGTTCAGTCTTCCAATGTGCGATCATTTTTTGATATTCACTTTTTGGACAGTCAAGGTTTGTGGGTACACCCTTAAATTCAGTACCCACTATGCTCCTCCAACCAATATGTAAATCATACTTGTATGACCTCCAATACTCTCCAAGATCACTCAACCTAGCAGCTTTGGAAGCTTCACCATTAGGAAAGTTAAATCAACTCTGCAACAAACATGTTAAGTCATATAAATACATTACTAATATAAATATAAATTAATAAAATTTATGTACCCATATCTGCGGCCATGCCCTATCCTTGATGTCAGAACTATTATGTATCCATGAGACCGGTTCCATCGGAACGATATCATGATATTTGGCTAAAGTAGCCATGAAACTTATACACTCCTTAGCATTTTTACCTACCATTTGATTTTGAGAATTATAATCCACCATAATATGAGTTTCACGATTCTAGGTTTCTCGTATTCGAGTGTGCCCACGTCGCCTACTAGAAGATCCCACTAATTAAGATAATAAGTGAAAAGAGAAGAGTTATGGGAAAATACAATAGGAAAAATGTGAAATGATATAATTTGAAACATTTATAATAAAAAAACCTGATGCAGGCTCCTGAATAGGCTGTGAGGCATCTATGGACTGTGCTGGATCAACATCCTTCGAAGGAAGTATCTATTCCACATCATGCTCTGACTAATCTTCATGAACAGGCATGGAAAATGAAGAAACAGACTCAATATGTGTAGGATGGATGGTAGGAAACTGAGGAGGTGTAGACATGTCAGAATATGCATAGTAGGTCTGGGGATACATGAATGGATATGGAAATTATGCAGGTGAGAACATCGGTCGAGTCGTCGTGGACATGGAATAGGAAAAAGACGGTAAATGGGTTGATGATGGAGGAATTTATGGGAACATCCCAGGGGTCTCAAGCGGAGGGAGGACATGTGTGGTAGATAAGATGTCCACTAATGGGTCAGTGTGGGGAGTGGTAAGATGGGAGCTCCACCTAGGTCTAGGAGGATTCCTGCTCGGTCCCATACTAGGAAGAGGAAACTATGGAGTTATATGTCCCTAAAAAAATTTGATCAAAAATATGAACTTGATATTATATGTAATTCTGAAAATAAATATTTGAATTAATATACTCACTGAAGACAAATCATGCTTGCGTCTAACAGGATCAACATTAAATAATCTCTTCTTGCAAGCTTCTGTAGTTTTCTTCATAATCTGCAGAATAATGAAATAAATATTTTTTAGAAATTTTTTTTACAAATAATACATAAAACATAAAAAATGTCATAACATCTTTCAGTAATGATAATTTACAACCAAGTTATACAATTTTTAAAACCACATTTTAAACCCAGTTTTCTGAATTAAAATAAATATAATTAAATGAAATGAAACCAAACAATACTAAAACAGATATATCATTCCAAACTAAAACTAAATTAAAGTAATTACATTAGTACCAACCTTAGAAACTCATGTCAAGGTAAACTGAATAAACTCTGAATATATATGGTTTCTTTTATATATTACTCTCCACTACCTCAGGTTCAACATCATCTCTCACAATGGGACAATTTTTTTCATAAAATACAATATTTTGGCTAACACCGATGGGGGCGTCAATGGTGAAAATTTCATCCCCAGCATCATGAAAAATATGTCTTGGGATTACTTTATTAATGACACCATAATCAGGTTTCAGTTGATCTTTCACATAAAACACTTGTTTTTCCATTGATTCCAAAATTTATTGTTCATCAGTATGTAGGAATCGACTCATGTAAATAACTCTAAATCTGCAATCATCAATAAATGTGTCATGGAATGTTATTTAATCAAACCATTTACATTTCATCATAGTGACTCGACCTTGAGAGTAGTAATCCAATAACAATATTTTCTCAACCAGTCCATAATAATACAAATATTCATATCGAGGATGACTATGCGATGCACTGGAATAACAATCCATTCTAGCAGTTAACATAACTTCATCATGTTGTGTTCTCATTTTCACCACTTTATCAGTTGTAACAAATTTATATCCATTGATTATTAAAGATTTTCAGTCACGAACCGGAGAATTGGGACCAAAATCCAACGCTCTTAATTCTTGAGTAATGAATTCAGCAGGTAAACTCATTACCTGGAATACATATGAGTAATATAAATAAATATATATCTATATTTTAAGGTATTTAATGTAATGGTCATACCTTTGATTTCAACCAAGCTGGGAACTCTTGGCTATGCATAGCCTCTCTCCTTCATAGCGGTAGAGACTGATGAACTCTACTTATAATTTGTTTATGTTCTATACATAAAATGAAAATAAAAGTACAAGTTATATGTGATATGATATCATATGAGATAAAATATATATATTCAAATCACTTACTAGATATAGGCATCGAACAAACCACAATTAAACAAGACTGTACGATCTTCCATATTCCACTCTTCAAAGCTCAATGTAACCAATGTATATGACCCAAAAATTCCACCTGTTTGGGTAAGATATGGAAACGGGGGATGAATTTCCTCATACTTCTCATCTTCGTTTCTCATTGGTCGATTATGTCTTTTTCTCACATCATACAAATACATTGAACAAAAATCCATACATTCTTGGGATATTTAACTCCTCACAATGGAACCTTTAGGATAATTCTTATTTCGAACATATGATTTCATTGTGCACATATTTCATTTAGTGGGATACATCCACCAAAAAGTGACTGGTCCCTCAAGAAGTGTCTCAGTTGGAAGATGAACTGTTAAATGCAGCATACAAGTGAAAAAGGATGGAGGAAATTTTTTTTCCAACTCACATAGATTTAACGATGCCTATTGCTACATTTTTATCAACAATGATTTGGATAACCTTTTAGAACAAAGGTCTCTAAAAAAATGACACCAGCGAATCACCTCCACCCTTACATTATTGGATAGCAAATTCTGAATTGATATTGGAATCAAATAATGAAGAAGGATGTGATAATCCTGAGTTTTTAGGGATTTCAATTTCAAATGTCTACTATTGACTCATTTAAATATGTTTCTGGAATAGCCATCTGGAACCTTGATATTCTCTAATACTTCCAGAAATTGATCTTTATCTGCCGGTGTCATCACATAAGAAGCACATGGAACTTTCCATTTGTTTTCACCAATACAAACATGATGTAGTTCTGGTTGAATACCCCAATACAATAAATCCCGACGAGATCGGAAGTCATCTTTGGTCTTCCCCTTAATATTCAAAAGAATTAAAACCAATATTTAACATATATTTTTCTAAATATGCATTACGTCTAGACAATGACAAAACAAATTAGTATACCAATATGGAAACACAAAAAAAATACTTCTCTTTTTCCAATTGTAAGTGACTTCAGTATCAGCATTCTTACCCTTTCGAGATTTCAACTGACCTTTCCCTAATGAAAAGATTAAATCTTTCAATTCATCAAGCACATAACATCCTGACATACATTGAGGTGGTTCTTCAATGTCAACATTATTATCAAACCTCCGACGATTCTTCCTGTATTGATGATCCATTGGCAAGAATCAGTAATTCCCCATGAAACTGAAACTACGAAGATATTTAATCCTTATTGATCATGTATTCTTCATAAAAATGGGACATGATAGTTTTCCCTTCGTGCTCCACCCAGAAAACATTTCATAGGCAGGGAAATCATTTATGGTCCATAGAAGGGAAGCACACATCTGAAACGTATTCTTTGAAGAAGCATCAAATGCCTGCACACCTAAATCCCCAAGTTGTTTCAACTATTTTATTAAAGGCTGCAAGTAGACATCTATATCATTACCAGGATCCGAAGGTCCAGATATCAGTATACTCAAGAAAGTTAATGGTTTTTTCATACACATCAACAAAGTAATATTATAAACATGAATAAAAACCGGCCACATACTATGAGCAGTAAGCATCTGACCAAACGAATTAAAACCATCACATGATAGGCCCAATCTAACATTATGCACCTCAACTGAAAAATCAGGATGTTATCCATCAAATGTACTCTATACTAATCCATCTGAAGGATGGACCAGCTCATCATTACCTTTAATTCTCTCAACATCATGCCATCACATATTGACTGAGATTTCTAGAGACATGAATTGATTATGAAGTCTGGGAATCAATGGAAAGTGCCACATGAATTTATGTGGCACACAAGATGGTAATCCATCTACATTTGTATTCCATCGAGATGTACCACATTCTTTACAGTCATTACGATCAACTGTTTCCTCCAAAAATAAACTGCAATCTTTCAGACAAACATGAACATTATTAGTAGCAAATCCAGGATACTTAATTAAATTCCATGACATTTAATGATTTAACGGATTATATGCACCATCCGGAAGCAAGTCCTTCAAAAATGTAAGAATATAATCAATGGCGGAATTAGAAATCCAATACATGGTTTTTCCATGATATAACTGCATTAAAAATTCCAACTTGGTAATTTTAGTACATTCTTGATATATTGGAGTTCTGGCATCATCTAATAAAATTTTCACTCTATCAAGATCATCGTCTTCAGCATTTTCCTCATGTGTACTGATATCAATGTCTACTTGCACCGAAATTCTATATCTCTCATAATGATGCACATATGGAAACTGATCAAGTATCAAATTCTCCATGTCACTTCGTTCATTTCGTTTATGAACAGTCGAAAATTGATTCGTCTCTCCATGGTGAAACCAAACAATATAGTTTTCTTGAAATCTAAATTTCGTTAAATGGTAACTAACTTCTTCTCCTCCTAACCATGGTCTTCCAACACAATTATAGTAGGGACACAGTATACAACCTCTATTTGATGCATTGCTAAATGCAAAATCTAAAAAATTATACAAATTATTTTGAAACTCGTTTGAAATACGATCAGTACGATACATCGAGCTTCTATCCATTCTATAACAAAACAAATTATCATTCAATAAACAATGTAAATCATATTTAAAAAATTCATTACAATCAATTTTATTATTAAATTATTCAAAGCATATTAGTAGCTAGAAAATCATATTTAATGACAAGTGGAGTCCATGATTGAATAAGTAGGAAAAAAGGGAAAAAGATCTACCTTGAGATGTAAACTAAATATAAAAGTTAAAAAAGACACTCCAAAGTGGTCATTTATGGGGAATAAAAAAGAAAATTTCAATGTAAAATACTCCTTTATAGATATAGAGGCATTATACACATGGGAAGAAAATTTTATTTTAATAATATGAATTTATAATTTTATAGATTATTTGGTAGGGGTTATTTGATGGGGAATAAAACATTCAATGAAAATAGAGTAGTTATAACTTTAATGTTTTGGAATTAATATTGAAAAAATGTTTCAAGGTATCCTACAAATTTTGTACAACATGATGCTTAAAAGATATACTTTTTATGGATTCTATTGGAACTTTGGAATATTTGTTCATATAGGAAAGATATGTTTTTTAAAATAGAAATCATGATATACTTGGGAGTATTTAGAATAAATGTTTGGGGGTTCTAACCCCTTTAAAGGAATAAAAGTTAGAAACATGTTGTAAATTCTATATAGAAATTACAGAACATGTTTGATATTCTTGAATAAGTCTACAGATGGTGTGACCAACCTATTCATGATGAAAATGAATGCCTAATAATTATACCATCCCGAAAAAATTTGTGTTTTAATACTTAAAATCCTCAAAAGAAGAATAGAAAAGTGAAGGTGAAAGATTTAGTTGTTGAAGTTTCACCCAAAGTATCCCAAGGGGAAAGTCCATGGATCTTGGATAGTAGATGTTCTGCTCACATGATAAGAGATTTAAAAACATTGAAATATATTGAAAAATGAAATGGATGCTTAGTTAACTTCATAAATGATGGGTCA
Source organism: Viscum album (assembly GCA_963277665.1). Classification (NCBI taxonomy): domain Eukaryota; kingdom Viridiplantae; phylum Streptophyta; class Magnoliopsida; order Santalales; family Viscaceae; genus Viscum; species Viscum album. The sequence continues at coordinate 1,592,207 of CAUJRU010000006.1, forward strand.
CTAAAGGTCAAAGGAGTTGGTTTAATTGTTATTGGGAAAGATAACCTTAAATAAAAAAACACTCTTTATGTTGATGGATTAAAACAAAATCTATTAAGTGTTTCTTAACATCATGATAAAGGAATTTTTTTTAGGAATTATGGGTCATTGGTTGAGAAAATTGAGGATGGAATAGTGGTTAAAAGAGGATAACAGTGCTAGAGTCAATTTAGTCCAAGTGGGTGATGTTGAAAATTCATGTTATCTAAGCATGAATGAAGAGAATGAATTATAGTACCATATGATTGGAGAATATAAATGTTCTACTTTTCAAAAAGTATATGGACGCTATTTTTATTTTTATAGGAGATGATAAATGGAGAATATATAGAGAGTGTCCCTTATTGGGGAGACTTAGGGAGTTGGAAGTTGAAATTTAGAGAAGACTTCACGTGTTGTTCCCCATGTTTTTGACAAATAAATAGGAAGAAATTGAAGAGCCCCTGATGATCAGAAAACATAACATGTCTTAGAGTCTAATATCCCTCTATAAGTTAATTAATTAATGGGGTGGTGATTAAATCTAAATTAAGACATTGCTAGTATAGTGTTGATCTTTACTCTGAGGGTTAGATAATTAGGAAAACCATTATTCATTACAATAGTTCAGTGTTTAAAAAACATTTTTAGTGTTTGATTTCTATGAAATTGTTAATGAATAAAATCCATTCTGGGATATTGAATGAAATTTTTATGTTTTATTTACAGTAATCATACTCATTGATGGGTAATAAGTGAATTCGAGATAAGTTTAAGAAAAATTAATAAAGAAAATCCATCAAATTCCATGTCTACATCATGGTTGTAACGACCCCTACTTTTTATATGGGAATTTACCAGTGAATAAATAATATGTGTGATATTTCACAAAAAATAAACAAAAGATTACTAGAAATTCAGAAGATTACATGTCCCTAATATAATCATTGGCCATTATAGATATTAGATATGTAGTTGTTAGAATGTGATAATTAGAATTGGTGCATATTAAGGGTAATGATGAGATATAATTTATATATAGGGGTAAATGGTGGCCTCAACTAGTAGGAAATAACATTTTAGAAGCACAGTAATCTGAACTTGGGAGTGATGTTTCATAAATGGGGGTTTACCTCGACAAATTACAAGAAGAACATTTAGAAGTGAGACTTGATCATAACAATAAAGTGATGAGATGAAGGTGTTGAGAGTATACATATAGGAGAAGAAGATTCATCAATTTCAAGTGATGAGGAACAATATCATTAATCTTATACAAGGCATAGAATATAAGTTAAGCTCCAAAATATCATTAAAGACCAAATACAGTAAGTACAGAGTAGGAGAACATTAAGGATAACAAATCATACATCATTATTTTCTTAAGTAGAACCTAAAAATACTGGAGAAAATGACAATTTAGTAACCTAACCATATTACTATATCAAGACTATACATCATTATAATCCCCCTACATTACTTCATACCATGTTTCTTGATCCATTCGTTATGAATCTAGGACCAAGGTATCCTTATAATACTAGTTTCACTTACTATCTTTCTCACCACAAACATTTCCATCTTGAAATGGAAGAGGTTCCAACTACCCATAACCTAACCATTTCATCACCATCAACCGTATCTTGAACCACCCCTATTTAAAACAATTGTCCCCTCAAGGAAATCTCCTACCCCTGACTTGGGTAGTCCTAAGCATTCTTAGATGAGGTACCATCTGTCCTTAACTCACAACCTATGTCAATTATCTAATTCGAGTCAGCAACTATCCGAGACTCAGCCCCATTATTATTCCTGAAATATCATTTTATATCTTTCCTATTATTAGAATAAAAATATCATGATAAATCATTACAAAGTTCATCCTTAACAATCCTTATGGCTTGACACCCTAAAAAAAGTGGGGTATCCTCATATTCAATTTTCATACCAAAATCATTATCCAGCAAACATAATGCTACCTTCTCAATGTAAAGGGGGGTTAGGTTCACTTCGACCAAGATACAAGCATAGAAGCCAAACATGGATTCCTTAGTTTCATGGTCCATTTTAATGGAAACACATAGATTAGCATCAATTTCATAGATATTTGTTTCAGACATAAAATCCAATAAATACCAAATATTTTCAAACAAACATAATCCCTTGATTTCATCACCTCAACAGGATTAAATCTGTGATCCCACTCTTACAAGAACTCTATTCTCAGAATTAACACATTATATTCAATTAATCATACATTTTTATTTAGCTCATGATAAGAAAATAGTATGTGAAAGTATCCACGCTCTATAGGGATAAATTTTACGTTTCTAAAACCCTAAAAGTTCAATAAATGATTGACTAATTTTTTTGTATTTCAGAACTTATTTCCAAAAGGATGAACTAGCCGGAAGTTTACCAAATACCAATAGAGCATGAATCATTTCAAAATTACATCCTGATTTGTAGTAAGATGTACAATATTACCTTGTTTAAGAGGCGAAGCCCGGGATGTCGAGGCGGAGGCGAAGGCCGGGAGGTCCAGGTCAGGAGCCGATAGGCAGAGCCGGGAGTCGGAGCTGAGATTCGGAGGCCAGGGAGGGGAATCAGAGAGGGGAGGAGAGGTCCGGGAGGCGTTGGTTGGGGAGGGGAGGACATGGTCTGGAGTCGAGGGTCGGGGAGGTAGGGTTGAATCGGGGGAGAACAATGGAAGTTTGAGAAGGAGGAGCTCGATAGTCAGGTCCGATGGAAGTTTGAATACCCACGGTTTTAATAAAACCGTGGGTATAGACAACTAAAACCAATCTATCCCCACGGTTTAAAGAACAATGGGGATAGATGCATGGGGATAAACCCAATTTCCAGTAGTGTGTTTCTTAAAATGGCCAAAACTTCTGATCTATGTGTCATGTTTGGCCTCCGACACCTGTTATTATCATAGTTCATTCCATGAGATTTAGTTTTACTATTCACGGAGTGGAAATGGACACCTGAAGAAGAAGTTATACCTTTCTTAATGACTCTGTGATTTGTTAGGTTTTTCGAGACACCATTTCTAGTACTTTTGTCCTGTCTTCGGTTTTTTCAAACAACTATAACTTATTATTACTATTATTATTATTATTATTATCATCATTTAATGAAAATGCACATGCATTATTATTATATTTTTACTACCATTCACGTGCACATGCAATGCACACATGTTATTTTATTATCACATATGTTGTTATTATTATTGTTATTATTATTATTTTGGTTGTTCTTTTTCTTCTAATTGTAGTTATTATCATCACATTCCAATAGACATTCAAATGCAAATACACACACATTCAATAAACGTGTGTTATTCTATTATCACATGTGTTGTAATTATTATTATTATCATCATCATCATCACATGCAAATGAAATGCACAGGAGTTATTATTTATTACCATACACATGCACACGTAATGCACATGCAATATTCTATTATCATATGCATTAGTACTACTACTATTATCACAATTACTACTGTTATAATTACTACTGCTGTTATTATTACTTTCATCAAATGAAAATGTAGATGCACATGCATTATTATTTATTATTTATTACCATGTACGTGCATATGTAATGCACTTGTATTATTTACTATTATTATTATTATCACAGTTTTTATTATTATTAGTATTATTATTATCATTATCATTATTATTATCATTATCACATACAAATGCACATGCATGTGCATTATTATTTATTATTTATTACCATGCACGTGCATGGGTTATTATTATTATTATTACTACAATTAGTATTATTAATATTATCATCAAATGTAAATGAACATTCACATGCATGTGAATTCTTATTTATTATTATTTATTTATTTTTTACTACTATGCACATTCATATGTAATGCACTTGTGTTATTCTATTATTATTGTAGTAGTAGTAGTTGTTGTTGTTGTTGTTGTTGTTGTTTGTATCATCAAATACAAATTCACATGCACGTTCATTGTTATTTATTATTTAGTACCATGCACGTGCATGCGTGTAATGGCCCGGACCTCTCCGGCCCATTCCGTTGTCAAAAAGAAGGCCATGAAGTGTTCTTGAGGGTAAAATGGACTTTTCCCACACTTTCCAGAAATATGAAACTACACGCCGTGTAGTTTGAGTACACACCGTGTACCCCCTTGCCGGGTATACCCTGTGTTGAATTCTATGTGCCGTGTTAGAGCCATGTGAAATAAATGAGTACACGCCATGTGTCTAAACAAAATTCCATGTAGTCCTTCCCCGCGTATGCGTTACCCTCAAACCGTGTGTTGACTAGTCAATGGTTGTGGAACCGTGTTGGAAGCCACGTGGAGACCGTGTGAAATAACTGAGTACACGTTGTGTAACATAAAGTACATGCCGTGTACTTTTTCTTTTCTCGCCTATAAAAAGAGGGGTCCTCTCCTCCTTTTTAACTCACCCCTCTCCTCCCCTTTCCTCTGAGCAGTGTTCTCACAAGAGACTCAAAGGATCTTTCTTCCATAACTTCTTCATTCAAGCTTCGATTTACGATCCGTCAGCGGCCACAGGATCGTAACGACTAGTCGGAACTTCTGAGCTTAGATCCGTCAACCATTCTTTCCCAGATTCCACCCAAGGATGTTTTTCTGGGTTTTTCCAGGAGCGACGGACGCCGACAGACGTCTTCTAATGTTGATCCTGGGAGGAGGGTTGTTATCAAAACCTGTTGAGGTAGGGATCTTACCTTCGTCTCTCTAAATATTTCATTATGTGGGGTGGGTATCCTCTTGTTTTCATGATAAACAGTTGAACCATTAAATAAAGATAATAACCGGTTAAAGACCCGAGATGGGGAAGTTGTTATGTTTATCTTTATATCCTGTGATATTATATTGTGAATTGAATAGGCTTATTCCTACTGAAAATCACGGTCGTTGGGGGCCTTTGCTTGCTCAATTAAATGTTGCCTTATCTTCTAGACCGTTTTTTTGAATGGAACATCGTTGAATGTGGAAATTTGGTTAATCACGTAAAGTTGGATGATTTAAAATATGGAACCCTTGTGTGATCACCCCAGTTGAACAAAATGGGATAATGAACATGTGTGTGTTGGCTTGGATACGTGGCATGTGATGGGGGTGATTGTGGGTTGTTGTGGATCGGATGGGCAACGAGGCTGCGATAAATGGTATTAAAGGGATAATGGTGTACGAGTTTCGGTGTGTTTGTGGTTATGGTGGTTGGCAGCGGGGCTGCAGGGATGGGCTTGAATGTGAACGAACTATGGGTTGTGAATAATAAATAAAAAGTGGAAGAATTATTGAATGGTGGGTCATGGTAATGGAACAGGATTAATAATCAATGGGTTGGTTGGTTAATAAGAAGTACTTGGTTGTGTTTTTTGGGTTTTCCTAACTTGATTTGTGGATGGAAGGGATATGATTTATGAATGATCGATGTGTTTGGTTGTGGATAGTTGCCCAATAGTTAAGGAACTTTTAAGCTAATTCTGCTGAAACATGAAAACCTAAATGGGGTTGGGTTTGTTTGTTGTATGCATGCTTCGTGGTAGCAATGTCGAGGCACGTGCTCAGTTTCTCTGTTTAGAAGCCATAGGTTGGGCTGAGTGGTTTCTATATACATATATATATCTCTATCTTTTGTGTTTTTTCTCACTCCACCCATGTTGAGCACTTAGTGCCGAACACTCCCATTTCATGGGAGAGGGTGTTTTCCCCTTAGTTACTAGCTCCTTCCTGCTCCTTCTTCCCTAGGTTGTGATGGCTTGAGGCGACCTTACACCTAAGACTCCTCAGGTAGGTTTCAATTGGGGTGGATTGGCCCAAGAGTCTTCAGGAAGGCTTACTTTTTTCCCAAGAACCTTTGGGATGAGGCCCAGTTGTGTGCGGGCGGGATACGTGGTTGTGAGGCCCAGGTGTGTGTGGACAGGATACGTGGTGGTGAGACCCAGGTGTGTGTGGGTGGGATACATGTTTGTGATGCCCAGGTGTGTGCGGTCCGGATACATGGTGGTGAGGCCCAGGTGTGTGCGGGCGGGATACGTGGTGGTGAGGCCCAGGTGTGTGCGGGTGGGATATGTGGTGGTGAGTCCCAGGTGTGTGCAGCCGGGATACGTGGTTCTGAGGCCCAGTTGTGTGCGGGGAGAGTGTGGCAGCGTCAGGACATTCTCCATTAGGAAGAGCAGCTAACTAAAGGGGAATGGTGCAGGGTACCCAATACTCTTGTTTCTTATATACTACTACATGTTGTGATTATGTTTTTGGTGAGTATGGTTGGTGAGGTTGTATGGATAGATTTCCTTGCTAGGTTTCTTCTTTTGTTTTCACGGTACATTAGGATGTCTCCCCACTTGTGCACGAGAGCTTTAGGTTTCCCTACTAAGTATACTTGTATTCTCACCCTATGTTTACTTTCAGGTTTCCAGGAGGACTACCAGGGTCGTGCGGGACCCTACTAGTCGGACAGTTGGAGTTGTTGCAGTTGTTTTACTCTTTTTTCCATTTAGTATTGTACTTTGAGCTTTCTTGTACTTGTACCTTGTTATAAAATTGTTTAAACATGCATGTGGGCTTGGTTTGGGTTTATTTCTATACACTTGTTCTTTTCCTTTTTGGTGGTTGACTTTTCCTATTTCCCGATCTTAAAATAATAAAAGGTTAATGCCTCCCATATTTGTGAAAACTCATACCCTTGGTGATAGTCGCCAACCCGGGGCCTACTGGAGGTGGGACTCGGGGGTCATTATCTCCCTTTCACCATTTCCAGCTCAGGAGGGGCATATTTGGTGGGAGGGGGTCGTGACAGAATGGTATCAGAGCTGATGGTTGAGAGATAGGATGGAGTCTGGAGTTAGGCATAGTGAGGATTTAATGGGATGGTAGGGTGACAATGTTAGTTAATCTTGGTTCGTGACATAGGCTAGGGAAGACCGGCTAGGACATGGGATTTTAGTGCCCCCCATGATCTGATGCAAGGACTCTGAGCCTACCGAACGACCAAGTGTGACTACATTGATTACAGGGTAGTGACCCTAGGGAAGGTACATGCATCATCATGATTGTGTTTTACTTGATTTGGGTGTTCTGGGAAAGAAATTGAAATAAAAATGATAAAATTAAACCTTGATAAATTTCCTTACTACTTGGGCTTAGGCGATCCTTGATTACCATAAAGCTATGGCACCTGGACGTCGTCCCGGGGTGGCTCAGACGGATGAGGCCCAGTAGATCCAGGCAGTCGATCAGTTGAGGATTGACCGAGAGAAGGAAGATAGCCAGTTGAAGAAGACTCTCCGTTCTTTTCAGCGGCAGACCCTCAAGAAGTACGAGGGTAGTACTTCAGATACGGAGATGGAGGGGTGGATTGAGGATCTGGGGATCGATTTTACCTTGATCTGTGCTCCAAGGGAGTACTGGGTTCCCATAGCAGTCAGTCAGCTGAGAGGTGCGGCGTGACAGTGGTGGAAGCTCTACCTCAGAGAGAGGATAGAGGCAGAGGTTATGTGGGATGACTTTGAGAAGGAATTATGAGAGTAATTCCTTTCTTCCATGATCAAGGCGGAGAAGCGGTAGGAGTTACTCTCCCTTCAGCAGGGGAGTATGTCAGTATGAGAGTTGGGGATCAAGTTCAAGGATCTCCTGCGTTTTGCTTCGTATCTCTTTCCGGATGAGGAGTCTCGGGTGAGACGTTTGGAGGAGGCGCTTCACCCTTCACTTCAGTATGCTGTTACCCCCTTCACCCTTCTGACGTTCATGGAGGTACAGAAGAAGGAAAAGGTTATAGAGAGGATGCACTCACTGGGATGTGCACCACGAGAGGGGATCCAGCTGGGCTCGTCGAAGGGGAAGGCAGTCAGCAGCAGGTATCCTGCGACGGGACCTTCCAGGTTCCGGCCAGTGGGGAGCAGGCCCCAGCAGTTCCAGTTCAGATCTTCAGGTCCTCGTCCCTTTTCCATGAGCCCAGGACCGAAGTTTTTTTCTTGTGGAGGTTTCAGGCACATTCAGAGTCGGTGCCCGACCCGAGCTCAGTACGGTGGAGGTGGGCTGGTTCAGTGCCCACATCAGCAGCACCAGTTGTCGGCGAGGCCCTTACAACAGCAGCAGGACCATGCTCCTCCGAGGGCAGACATTGCAGGAGGAGGACGACCTCAGGGTGCTCCTTAGGGACCTCAACCAGGGCGTGGTCGGGGAGGTGCATGACATCAGAGAGGCAGAAGATCTGGGCGTGGATAGTTTCACGCAGCAGAGTTGACATCTCCAGCAGGACCAGAGGTGGTGCGAGGTACGATTTGTTTTTTCAGCACTCTTGTTTCTACTTTTTTCAATTCTAGAGCTTCTCACTCCTTTGTTGCACCTGGTCTAGCCCATGCTTTGGGACTAGACGTAGAGAGACTTTCCGTACCACTGGTGCTGAGTACACTAGTTGGAGTCTAGGCCAGCGTATCTTGTGCTTTCCGGAGATGTCGGCTGACATTGGGACCACATCGATCTTGTGGAGACCTTCTTCTGTTACAGATGCAGCCATATGATGTCATCCTAGGTATCTATTGGTTTTTTTCTGTTAGTGCTGTTATCGACTACTTCTGAAGGAGGGTCGTGTTCTCTGACGTGGATGGGTAGCGTGTAGCTTTTGTTGGTGAGAGGAGCTATCGGGTGGGAAGCCGACATGTGGAGCCTCTCCTTTCCTTGTTAGGCGGGTTATCAGTGGTTCCAGCTGATGAAGATATGATGGATATCCCAGAATTTTTTGGGGAGTTCCTCGATGTTTTTTCCAAGGATGTTGTGACTCTACCCCCCCCCCCCCTGATGTGACGTTGAGTTCGGGATAGACTTACAGCCTGGTGTTCGTCCGATTTTGATGGCCCCTTATTGGATGGCACCTTCGGAGTTGCGGGAGTTGTGGATTCAGATTGACGATATGATGGAGAAGGGTTTTGTTAGACCCAGTGTGTCGCCATGGGGTGCTCCAGTTTTGTTCGTGAAGAAGGCAGATGGTGGTCTCAGGCTATGCATAGACTACCGAAGGTTGAACTAGGTAACGGTCAAGAACCGTTACCCCCTACCAAGGATAGATGATCTCTTTTACCAGCTAAGGGGAGCAAGTTGGTTCTCTAAGATTGATCTGTGATCGGGATATCATCAGATGAGGGTGAAGGACAGTGACATCTCGAAGACAGATTTCAGGTGCAGGTATGGGCACTTTGAGTTTTTAGTGATGCCGTTTGGAGTTACTAATGCACCGGTTGTGTTCATGGGACTTATGAGCATTGCCTTCTGAGAGTTTCTGGACTGGTTCGTCGTTGTGTTTATCGATGACATCCTGATCTACTCAAGATCATAGGAGGAGCACGTTGAGTATCTCAGGGAAGTCTTAGAATTCCTTCGACACCACCAGCTTTACAGAAAATTGTTGAAATGTATGTTCTTTACGCAAGAAGTACACTTCCTTGGGCACGTGGTGTCTCAGCATGGAGTGTCGGTGGACCCATCGAAGGTGGAGGCAGTTTTTTCTTGGGCGGAACCCAAGAGCATGGCGGATGTTCGTAGTTTCCTGGGGTTATCATGTTACTATTGGAGATTCATTTTGAACTTATCTCAAGTTTCTACTCCATTAAAAGCTTTGACTAGGAAGAACCAGGTCTTCCTATGGAGTGAGCAGTGCCAGAAGGCTTTCGACTACCTGAAGAAGAAGTTGGTCAGTGATCCCGTACTCAGGTTTCCAGAGGAAGGGTTGTTGTATGAGGTGTTTTGTAATGCTTCTGGCCTTGGTCTGGGGTGTGTACTGATGAAAAATAAGGGAGTGATCTATTATGGGTCTAGGAAGTTATGCCCTCACGAGCGTAACTATGCCACCCATGACCTAGAGCTTGCAGCAGTAGTGTTCGCACTGAAGTTGTGGTGACATTACCTCTTTGGGGAGCGCTTTGTGGTCTTCTCAGATCACAAGAGCCTGCGTTATATCTTCTCCCAGCGTGACCTGAACATACGACAGTGGAGATGGGTTGAGTTTCTCTAAGACTATGACTTCGAGATCCCTTACACTAAAGGTAAGGGCAACGTTGTGGCTAATTCCCTGAGCAGGAAGTTGCATAAGGAAGTGGTTCGGGAATTCGCTGATGCTTGGAAAGCGATGGGAGAGTTGGCCGCCTTGCACTTGGATGCAAGGGTAGAAGGAATTAGAGGCTATTTGTTTCAGATGACGGTGCAGTCCTCCTTGTTGCAGCAGTTGGAAGAGTCTCAGTGGGGGGACATCGAGGCGGAAGTGATGCAGGATCGTGTCGATCAAGGAAACGCTCCAGAAGGTTGGCCATAGGACAGCTGACATCAGACGTTTTTCCATGGAAGGTTGTTTGTTCTGTAGGCAATGCCTGAGGGAGTTCTCCGTGAGTTCCATAGCTCAGCCTTGGCGGTACATCTAGGAGTTTCAAAAATGTACAGAGGCCTGAGGGAATAGTTTTGGTGGCCCGGGGTGAAACGGGCAGTGTCGGAGTTTGTGGATAAATTCCTAGTGTGTCAGAAAGTGAAGGCTGAACACCGTGTTCCCAGTGGTTTGTTGCATCCTTTAGATGTACCTGAGTGGAAGTGGGATGACATCTCAATGGACTTCATCATAGGACTACCCAGAGCTCAGGGTGGTTATGATGCTATCTGGGTAGTGGTGGATCGACTGACGAAATCAGCTCACTTCTTAGCAATTAAGAAGTCAGGCCCAGTGAGTACCTTAGCACAGAGGTACGTAGACGAGGATGTGCGGTTGCATGGAGTCCCGAAGACTATCGTCTCAGATCGGGATACTCAGTTTACCTCATGAGTCTAGAGGGGGTTACAACATGCTTTTGGCACCCATCTATGCCTTAACACTGCTTTTGACCCCCAGACCGATGGGCAGACAGAGCAGACTATCCAGACGATGGAGGACATGTTGCAAGCATGCGTTCTAGATTTCGGAGGATCATGGGTATGACACTTGCCTTTAGTATAGTTTGCCTACAACAAAAGATTCCACTCTACTATTGTCATGGAACCGTTTGAGGCTTTGTATGGAAGACCATGTCGTTCACCCATTTACTGAGCAAAGGTTGGTGATACAGGTGCTCTTGGGCCAGAGGTAGTGCAGAGCACCACAGAGAAAGTCCAGCTTGTACGTGAGAGGATGAAAGCGGCTCAGGACCGACATAAGTATTATGATGATCATCGGAGGAGGCCCTTGGAGTTTGAGGTGGGAGATCATGTGTTTTTGAAGGTTTCCCCTTGACGAGGGAAGCAGAGGTTCGAGAAGGGGAGTAAGCTCTCCCCTAGGTTCATCGGACCTTTTGAGGTGCTGAGGCGAGTCGGCAAGGTGGCATATCAGCTGGCCCTTCCACCTCAGTTGGAGAAGGTTCATGACGTCTTCCACCTCTCCCAGCTTCATCGGTACTTACACGATGACTCTCACGTTATCGACTTGGGAGATTTATATATGGGAGACGACGTGAACTTCATGGAACGACCAGTCATAATCGAAGATCGTAAAGAGAAGGTGCTTCATGGACGAACCATTCCCTTAGTTCGTGTGTTTTGGAGTCATGGTGGCATCGAGGAGAGCACTTTGGAGCGGGAGACCTAGATGCATGCTCATTACCCGTAGTTGTTTTGAATTGTGTTTTTCCTTGTTCTTCTGAGCTTGTTTTTGTACTTTGTACCTTTGATGTATGGAATGCTTGGCTTGTCGGTTATGAGACCTTTTATTTCCTTGTTCTCTGGGAGTGTGTAACATGTCCGGGTGTGTGGGGAAGGAAAAAAAACCTGATCATTAATCGAGACGCATTAATACGGATGAGATTGAACCCATGAAGGCGAGTCAGTGCCACCTAAAGGGGATAATATCTCGACATAGGAAAATGAATTTTTCCCCAAACCACGTGTTCGGGCCATGTGTGGGTTGTGCGGTGTTGGGGGCAGTGTGAGTTGAAAAATCCTAATGTATGGAAGTGGGAAGACTCGATTCTTAATCGAGACGCATTAATGAGGATGCAATTAAACCTGTGCAGGTGAGTCAGGGCCGCCTAAAGCGGATAATATCTCGACATAGGAGAAGGAATTCCTAACACCTATAATTAGGGTTGTTGGTTGGGTTCCTGTTATAAAGAGAACCCTAAGAGGTATCATGTTGGGTTCCTCTGGGTTGGTTTTTGAATTCTTGGGGCTGAGAATGTTTTAAGAGGTATCTGATATAATGGCACCGACCTCTCCGGCCCATTCCATTGTCAAAAAAAGGCCACGAAGAGTTCTGGAGGGTAAAATGGAATTTTCCCACACTTTCCAGAATTTTGAAACTACACGTCGAGTAGTTTGAGTACACGCCGTGTACCCCCTTTTTGGGTATACCCTGTGTTGAAGTCCGTGTGCCATGTTGGAGCCGTGTGAAATAAATGAGTACACACCATGTGTCCAAACTACACGCCGTGTAGTCGTTCCCCGCGTATGCGTTACCCTCAAACCGTGTGTTGACCAGTCAACGGCCGTGGAGCCGTGTTGGAAGCTGCGTGGAGACCGTACGAAATAACCGAGTACACGCCGTGTACCATAAAGTACAAGCCATGTACTTTTTCTTTTCTCACCTATAAAAGGAGGGGTCCCCTCCTCTTTTTCAAATCACCCCTCTCCTCCCCTTTCCTCTGAGCAGAGTTCTCCCAAGAGACTCGAAGGCTCTTTCTTCCATAACTTCTTCATCCGAGCTCTGATTTACGATCCGTCAGCGGCCACGGAATCGTAACGATGAGGCGGAACTTCTGAGCTTTCATCTGTCAACCTTTCCTTCCCATCTTCCACCCAAGGAGGTTTTTCCAAGTTTTTTCAGGAGCGACGGACGCTGACGGACGTCTTCTAAAGTTGATACGGGGAGGAGCGTTGTTATCAGAACCTGTTGAGGTAGGAATCTTACCTTCTTCTCTATAAATTTTGCATCATGTGGGGTGGGTTTTTTCATGAGAAACAGTTGAACCATTAAATAATGATAATAAATGGTTAAAGAACATGGATGGGGAAGTTGTTTTTTTTAATATTTATATCCTGTGATATTATATTGTGAATTGAATAGGCTTATGCCTACAGAAAATCATAGTCGTTGGGGGCCTTTTCTTGCACAATTAAATGTTGCCCTATCTTCTAGACCGTTTTTGTGAATGGAACATCCTTGAATGTGGAAATTTGGTTTATCACGTAATGTTGGCTGATTTAAAATCTGGAACCCTTGTGTGTTCACCCCGATTGAACAAAATTGGATAATGAACATGTGGGTGTTGACTTGGATACGTGGCATGTGATGGGGGTGTTTTGTGGGTTGTTGTGGATCGGGTGGGCAGCAGGGCTGTGATAAATTGTATTAAAGGTATAATGATGTACCGGTTTCTGTGTGTTTGTGGTTATGGTGGTTAGCAGTGGGGCTGTAGTGATGGGCTTGAATGTGAACGAACTATGGTTTGTGAATAATAAATAAAAAGTGGAAGAGTTAATGAATGGTGGGTCATGGTAATGGAATGGGATTAATAATCAATGGGTTGGTTGGTTAATAAGAAGGACTTGGTTGTGTTACTTGTGTTTTCCTAACATGATTTGTGGATGGCAGGGATATGCTTTACGAACGATCGATGTGTTTGGTAGTGGATAGTTTCCCAGTAGTTAAGGAACTGTTAATCTAATTCTGCTAAAACATGAAAACCTAAATGGGGTTGGGATTGTTTATTGTATGCATGCTTCGTGGTAGCAGTGCCAAGGCACATGCTCAGTTTCTTTGTTTAGAAGCCATAGGTTGGGCTGAGTGGTTGCTATATACATATATATATCTGTATCTTTTTTGTTTTATCGAACCCCACCCATGTTGAGCAGTTAGTGTCGAACACTCCCATTTCATGGGAGAGGGTGTTTTTCCCTTAGTTACTAGCTCCATCCTTCTCCTTCTTCCCGAGGCTGTGATGGCTTGAGGCGATCTTACACTTAAGAATCTTCAGGTAGGTTTAGATTGGGGTGGATTGGACCAAGACTCTTTGGGCATGCTTACTTTTTCCCAAGAACCTTCGGGATGAGGCCCAGGTGTGTGCGGGTGGGATACGTGGTTGTGAGGCCCAGGTGTGTCGGGTGGGATACGTGGTTGTGAGGCCCAGGTGTGTATGGGCGGGATACGTGGTGGTGAGACTGAGGTGTGTGCGGGCGAGATACGTGGTTGTGAGGCCCATGTGTGTGGGGGGGGGGATACGTGGTGGTGAGGCCCAGGTGTGTGCGGGTGGGATACGTGGTGGTGAGGCCCTGGTGTGTCCGAGCGGGAAACGTGGTGGTGAGGCCCAGGTGTGTGCGGGCGGGATACGTGGTTCTGAGTCCCAGGTGTGTGTGAGTAGAGTGTGGCAGCGTCAGGACGTTCGCCGTTAGGAAGAGCAGTTAACTAAAGGGGAATGGTGCGGGGTACCCAATACTCTTGTTTCTTATATACTACTACCTATTGTGATTGTGTTTTTGGTGAGTGTGGCTGGTGAGGTTGGGTGGATAGATTTCCTTGCTAGGTTTCTTCTGTTGTTCTCACGGGACATTAGGATGTCTCCCCACCTGTGCACGAGAGCTTTAGGTTTCCCTACTGATTATAATTGTATGCTCACCCTACGTTTAATTTTAGGTTTCCAGGTGGACTACCAGGGTCGTGCGGGACCCTACTAGTCAGACAGTTGGAGTTGTTGCAGCTGCTGTACTCTTGTTTTCTTTTGGTATTGTACTTTGATCTTTCTTGTACTTGTACCTTGTTATAAAATTGTTTAAACATGCATGTGGTCTTGGTTGGGGTTTATTTCTATACACTTGTTCTTTTCCTTTTTGGTGGTTGACTTGTCCTATTTCCCGATCTTAAAATAATAAAAGGGTAATGCCTCCGATATTTTTGAAAACTCATACCCTTGGTGCTTGTCGCCAACCCGGGGCCTACTGGAGGCGGGACTCAGGGTTCATTATCTCCCTTTCACCATTGCCAGCTCAGGAGGGGCATATTTAGTGGGAGGGGTCGTGACAATGCGTCATTATCATTATCATTGCATGTAAATGCACATGCATGTGCGTTATTATATATTATTTATTATCATGCACATGAAAATGCAATGTACTTGCATTATTCTATTATTACATGTGTTGTTATTATTTATTCTAATGCGCGTTCACATGCAATGCACATGCGTTATTCTATTATCACATGTGTTATTATTTATTATTTATTATCATTCACATGAAAATGCACATTCATGTGGACTTGGTTATTATTTATTATTTATTACCATGCACATGCACATGCACATGCACATTCCCATGCACATGCACATGCACTTGTATGTGCATAATTATTTATTATTTATTATCATTCACATGAACATGCACCTACACATACAATTCACATGCGTTATTATTTATAATTTATTATTTATTATCATTCACATGCAAATGTGCAGTCATATGCACATGCACGTGGATTACGATTTATTATTTAAACCATGCACATTCATATGCACATGCATGTGCGTTATTACTACTATTATTATTAGAGGTATTTTTAGGGTTTAATATCATTTTTTAGGATTTTTAGTTGTTTTTAACATTTATTATGGTCTGTTAGGGTTTTAGGGTTTTTAATGGTATATTAGCGTTTTTTAGGGTTTGGTGGGGGTTATTAGGATTTAATTAGGTTTTATTATGTTGTGTCAAGGTTTATTAGGGTTTATTACGTATTTTTAGGGTTTTATTAGGATCGAGTTGGGTTTATTAGGGAATATTATGTTATATTATGGTATATTTGGGTATGTTTAGGATTTATTATGGTTTATTATTGTTCATCAAGGTTTATTAATTTTTGAGAGAGTATACTTGGTTTTTTTACTATTTAGTAGTGTTTATTCATATTTATTAACACTTTTAATCTTTGTTAGGTTTTATTAGCATTTATTAGGGGTTATAGGGCTTTTTAATGGTGTATTTGCGTTTTTAGGGTTTAGTGGGGTTTATTGTGGTTTATTATGGTGTGTAAAGGTTTATTAGGGTTGAGTACATATTTTTAGGGTTTTATTAGGGTTGAGTCAGTATCCTTAAGGTTTTATTAGGGTTTATTAGGGTTGAGTATGGTTCATTAGGGGTTCTTAGGGTTTTTATGGTTTACAAGGGTTTGTTAGTGTTTTTATTAGTGTATATGAGTGTTTTTTAGTTTTTGTTAATATATATGAGGGGTTGTTATGAATTTTTAGGTTTTATTAGCGTGTTTTTAGTGTTTGTGAGCATTTTTAATGGTTTATTAGCTTTTATTTGAATTTATCAAGTTTTATTAGGGTTTCTGGGGAGTTTTAATGGTTTGTTTGCATTTTTTTGGTTTATTGGGGTTTAGTTGGGTTTTATTAAGTTTTATTATGGTGTTTCAAGGTTTATTAGGGTTGAGAAGGTATTTTTAAGGTTTTATTATGGTTTTATTAGGTTCATTAGTGATTTTTGTGGTTAATTAGGGTTTTTTGGGGGTTTATTAGTTTTTTTTATTTTAGTAGGTTATATTAGTGTTTGTTAGGTATTTTAAGATAATATAGCGTGTTTTAATTTTTTGTGAGCGATTTGTTTTTTTTTTGAGTGTTTTTAGTTTTTATTAGGTTATATTAGTGTTTATTATGGTTTATTAGGGTTTCTAGGGTTTTTTAAGGTATATTAGAATTTTTTTTCTTTATTAGGTTATATTAGTGTTTTTAGGTCTTTTAGGTAATATATCGCATTTTTATTGTTTGTGATCATTTTTTCATTTTTTGTGAGAGTTTTTAGGGTTTATTAGGTTATATTAGAGTTTATGAGGGTTTCTATGGATTTTCTAAGGTATAAAAGCATTTTTTTCTTTATTAGGTTTTTATAGGGTTTAATTAGGGGTTATTAGGGTGTGTTAAGGATTTTTAGGGTTGAGTAGGGTTTATTTGGCTTTATTTATGGTTTATTAGGGCTTTTTAAGGGGTTTTAGGGTCTATTGGGGTTTATTGGTGTTTATTAGTGTTTATTAGGGTTGGTTAGGGTTATTTAGGTTTTATTAACATGTTTTTAGGGTTTATTAGGTTTTATTATCATTTGTTAGGGTTTATTAGGTATTTTGTAGTTTTATTAGTGTTGAGTAGAGTTCCTTACGGTTTTTAGGGATTATAAGGTGTTTTTAGGGATTATTAGAGTTTATTAGGGGTTTTTCACTGTTTCATTTTTTATATTATTATATATTAGTGTTTAATATTTTTGAGGGTTTTAATGCGTCTTTCGGGTTTTTGTAGCATTTTTTAAAGTTTTTTAGCGTTGTTAGAATTTATGTAGGATTTTTTTTGTTTATGTAGCGTTTTTTGGGTATTGTTAGCAGTTTTCGATTTTATGTATCATTATTTGGGTTTATGTAATGTTTTTAGGGTTTATGTAGCGTGTTTAGGGTTTAGGTTTTATGTAGAATTTTTAGGGTTTATGTTTCATTTTCTGGGTTTATGTAGCATTTTTATATGTGATGTAGGGTTTATGTTGCATTTTTTAGGGTTTATGTAATTTTTTTAGGGTTCATGTAGTGTTTTCAGTGTTTGTATTGTGTTTTTAGGTTTTATATAGCATTTTTTAATGTTTATGTTGCGTTTTTAGGGTTTATGTTGTCTTTTTTAGGGTTTATGTTACAGTTCTAGGGTTTATGTAGTGCTTTTAGGGTTTATGTAGCATTGTTTGCGTTTATGTTGCATTTATTGGTTTATGTTGCGTTTTATTGATTTTGTTGCATTTTTGAGGGTTTATGTATCGTTTTTAGGGTTTATGTATCTATTTCTAGCCTTTTTAGGGTTTTAATGGTTGTTTATGGTTTATAGTTTTTTTAGCGGTTTTAAGGGTTGTTAACTGGTGTTTATGGTTTTTATTATCTCTAATGGATTTTTAATGGTTTTTTTTTGGGGGGGGGGTTTATTAGTTTATTTGGTTTTTTGGTATTGATAGGGGTTGCTAGGGTTTTCTAGTGTGGTTTAGGGTTTGTTTGGGTATTATAGCAGTTTTTAGGGGTTATATAATGTGTTTTAGTTTTTTTTGGGTTATTTAGGGGTTTTTAGTGTTCTTTAGAGTTTAATATGGTCTTTAGGGTTTATTAGTGTTCTTTAGGATTTGTTACAGTTTATTAGTGTTTTTATTGTATATTAGAGTTTTATTGGTCTTTTTTAGGCATTAATATCTTTTTATAGGGTTTATCAACCTTTTTTAGGGTTATTTAGGATTTATTTGTCTTTATTTTATTTATTAGGGTTTAGTAATGTGTATTTCGGTTTATTACGATTTATTAGTGTTTATTATGATTTTTAGGGTTTATGGCAGTTTATTAGTGGTTTCATATGGTTTGTTTCTATTTGTTACGATTTATTTGGCGTTGATAGAATTTTTTACGATTTATTTGGGATTGTTAGGGTTTTTACGATTTATTTTGGGGTTATTTTGGTTTGTTATGGGTTATTAGTTGGTTGTAGGGTTTTGTAGGCTATTATTTGGAGGTTTTTGTAGTGTTTTGTCGGGTTTGTTAGGGTTTTTAGTGATTATTAGGGTTTATTATGGTTAAATAGTGTTTTTATTGTATATTAGGGGTTTTAGGGTTTTGTAGTGTTTATTAGGGTTTAATAGAGTATTTTAGGGTTTATTATAGGTTATTACGATTTATTAGTGTTTATTAGGGTTTTAGGGTTTAAAAGTGGGTTTTAGGGGTTATTAGGGTTTATTAGTGGTTCTTAGGGGTTATTAGTGGTTGTTAGGGTTTTTTAGGTTTTTTTGGCTTTTTAGGGTTTGTTACGGATTGATTGATTTGTTTGGGGTTTTATGCGCTTCTTGGGTTTTATGGATGTGTTTGGATTTTTTATGCATTGTTTGGGTTATTTTAGGGTTTTTTGGGGTTTTTGTGCGTTTTTTCGGTTTTGAAGCATTTTTGGGTTTTTTTGTAGCAATTGTTAGGGTTTATGTAGTGTTGTTAGTGGCTTTAGTGGTTCTTTAGGGGTTTTAGTGATCTTTAGGGTTCTTTATAGTGTATTAGGGTTTTTTGAACTTTTTTTGGGTTTGATGGGGGTTTTTAGGGCTTTTAAGGGTTTTATATGGTTGGTAAGGGTTTTGTTAGTCATTTTTAGGCTTTTTAGGCTTTTTTAGTGTTTTTTGGGGGTTTTAGGGTTTTTAGCATTTTTTGAGGTTTTTTGGGGTGTGTTTAGGGTTTTTTAGGTTTGTTTTCGGGCCTTTTGGTTTTTTCAAGTTTTAGGGGTTTTAGGGGTTTGTAGTGTTTTTTGGTGTTTTTATGAATTTTTTGGGTTTTTTGGGTTTTTTTTGGGTTTTTTGGGTTTTTTAGGGTTTTGTCAGGTTTTACCGAGTTTGTTAGGGTTTTTTGTGAATATTTTCATTTTGAATGGTTTAATAGAACTTTTGTTTTATATTTGTGTTTTTAGGTATTTTGTAGCTTTTATTGGGGTCTAATAGGTTTTTTAGGGTTTATTGCTATTTAATAGTGTTTATTAGGATTTAGTAGTGGGATTTAGGGTTTATTAGGGTTTATTAAAGTTTATTATTGGTTGGTAGGATTTTTAGGATTTATTAGACTTTATTTGAGTGATTTAGGTTGTCTAAGGGTTTTTTAGGGTTTCTAAGGGAGTTTTGGGTTTCAAAGGGTGGGTTAGGGTTTTTATGGGCGGGTTACGGTTTCTAAGGGTGTGCTGTGGTTTCTAAGGGTTTCTAAGGTTGTGTTATTGATTCTATGGGTGTGTTGGGGTTTCTAAGGGTGTGCTAGAGTTTCTAAGGGTGTGTTGGGTTTTGTAAGGGTGTGTTAGGTTTTTTGAGGGTGTGTTAGTGTTTCTTAGGATTGCTTAGGGTTTTTTAGGGGTTTTAGGGTTTTGTTAGGGTTTCTTATTGTTTCATAGAGTGTTTTTAGGGTTTATTTGGGTTTCTTTGGGTTTATTGGGGTTTCACAGTTCTTATTGGGGTTTGTTAGGGATTTTTAACGATTGTTAGGGTTTTCTGTGTTTTTTGAATGTTTTTTGTGGGTTGTTAGTGTTTGTTAGGGTTTTTAGGGTTTGTTAGGATTAGATAGTGTTTGTTAGGGTTTTTTAGGGTTTTGAAATGTTTTTAATGGTTTTTAGTGTTTATGGAGCTATTCATGGTCTGTTAGGGTTATATAGATGTTCATGGTTGTCATAGATTTGTAGATCTAGTCGCAAGCTTCAATTTGATATGTGGTAGAGGTGAAACGGACACCCAAAGCAGAAGTTATGGTAATTCTGAGGACTTTAGGATCTTTTGGGTCTTTAAGAATGTGATATGGTGTTCCTATTGGTCACAGATGTGTAGAAGTTATGGTATTTTGAAGGGTTTAAATACCTTTTTGGGCCTTCAAGGATGTGATAAGGTGCTTCAGTGGTTATAGGAGTGTTGGTCTAGTCGCATGCTTCGATTTGATATGTGGTAGAGCCCAACGAAAACCCATAGAAGAAGATATTACTAAATGGGCACCAGAAGCCAATCTTTTGACCATCCAAAGGGATTTTGGGTCTTTTTGGGAGTTGAATAATGTCATAAAGGGTTCTAGTGGTTCCCGGAGTGTGTATCTTTTCACAATATTCGATTTGATATGTAGTAGACTCAAAATTAACTCACGTAGCAGAAGTTATTGTCGGTTTAAATGGAGTAACTCTCCTAGCACCTAAAAACCTAAGAAACCCGCAACTCTCTAAAATAGGCATATATTCTCATTTGGGTGTCCGTTTGAGCACTGTGAAAAGTTAAATCAAAGATCGTGAGATGAGTGAGGACCAAGTTTAATAGAAACTATGATAAGATCAAATAAATATAAGATATATTAGTTACACCACTCCAAAAAATTCCATCTTCAAACAACGATAACTTTCACTCCAGTTGTCCATTTGAGCTCTACCACATATCAAATCGAAAGTAGCAAAAATATATACACATAAGGATGACTTGAACATAGTTCAAGTCAGGTTTGAGACCCTAAAATCCCAGAAACCCATTAGAAGGCCTCCAAAACATTTTTTTGTGTACGTATCCCTGTCAAAGTTTTCTTAAAATGGTCATAACTTCTGATCTTTGTGTCCGTTCGGCCCCCAACACCTGTTTTTATAGTAGTTCGTTCCATGAGATTCAGTTTTACTATTCAAAGAGTGGAAATGGACACCCGAAGAAGAAGTTATTCTTTTTTCAATGACTATGTGATTTGTTAGGTTTTTTGAGACCCCATTTCTAGCATTTTTGTCGTGTCTGCTGTTTTTTCAAACAACTATAACTTATTATTACTGTTATTATGATTATGATTATTATCATCTCATCCACATGCACATGCACATGAACGTGCATTATTACTATATTTTTATTACCATGAAGGTGCACATGCAACGCACACTCATTATTTTATTATCACATGTGTTGTTATTATTATTGTTATTATTATTATTGTGGTTGTTGTTGTTATTGTTGTGGTTATTGTTATTATCATCACAAGAAAATGCACATGAGAATGCACATACACACACATTCAATGCATGTGCATTATTCTATTATCACATGTGTTGTTATTGTTAATATTCTTTTTATAATTATTTATATTATCATCATCATCACATGAAAATGAAATGCACGGGCATTATTATTTATTACCATGCATGTGCACACGTAATGCACATGCAATATTCTATTATCACATGCATTGGTACTACTTATATTATCTCCACTACTAATACTATTATTACTACTATTATTATTATTACTATCGTCACATGCAAATGTAGATGCACGTGCGTTATTATATACTATTTATTACCATGCACGTTCATATGAAATGCACTTGTATTATTATTTTATTATTATTATTATCAAAATTATTATTATTATTATTATTATCATTATCATTATTCTTATCATTATCACATGAAAATTAACATGCATGTGCATTGTAATTTATTATTTATTACCAAGCATGTGCATGCATTATTATTATTATTATTACATTTAGTATTATTAATAGTATCATCAAATGTAAATGCAAATGCACATGCATGTGCATTCTTTTTTTTATTATTTATTTATTATTTACTACTATGAACGTGCACATGAAATGCACTTGCGTTATTCTATTATTGTTGTTTTTGTTGTTGTTGTTGTTTGTATCATCAAATAAAAATGCACATGCACATGCGTTGTTATTTATTATATATTACCATGCACGTGCATGCATCATTACCATTATCATTACATGTAAATGCACATGCATGCACGTTATTATATGTTATTTATTATAATGCACATGAAAATGCAATGCACTTGATTTATTCTATTATCACATGTGTTATTATTATTTATTCTCATGCACGTGCACACGCAATGCACATGCATTATTCTATTATCACATGTGTTATTATTTATTATTTATTATCATTCATATGCAAATGAACATTCATGTGGACTTGTTTATTATGTATTGTTTATTACCATGCACATTAACATGCACTTGGATGTGCGTTATTATTTATTATTTATTATCATTCACATGCACATGCACATACACATGTAATTCTCATTCGTTATTATTTATAATTTATTATTTATTATCATTCACATGAAAATGTGTTGGCATATGTACATGCACATGCATTATGATTTATTATTTAAACCATGCACATGTTTATGCACGCACACGTGCGTTATTACTACTATTATTATTATTAGAGGTATTTTTAGGGTTTACTAGCATTTTTTAGAAATTTTAGGTGTTATTAACATTTATTATGGTTTGTTAGGGTTTTAGGGTTTTTTAATGGTATATTAGTGTTTTTAAGGGTTTGGTGGGGGTTATTAGGATCTTATTAGAGTTTATTATGGTGTGTTAAGGTTTATTAGGGTTTATTAGGTATTTCTAGGGTTTTATTAGGACTGAGTCGGGTTTATTAGGGTATATTATGGTATATTATGGAATATTTGGTTATGTTTTGGATTTATTAGTGTTTATTATCGTTCTTTATGGATTATTAATTTTTAAGAGAGTATATTAAGATTTTTTAGGGTTTAGTAGTGTTTATTAGGGTTTATTAGTTCTTTTAAGCTTTTTTAGGTTTTATTATAATTTATTAGGGGTTTTAGGGCTTTTTAATGGTATATTTGCGTTTTTTAGGGTTTAGTGGGGTTTATTATGGTTTATTATAGTGTGTTAAGGTTTATTAGGGTTGGGTAGGTGTTTTTTGGGTTTTATTAGGGATGTGTAGGTATCTTTAGGGTTTTATTAGGGTTTATTAGGGTTGAGTAGTGTTTATTTGGGTTTGTTAGGGTTTTTTAGTGTTTACCAGGGTTTGTTAGTATTTTTATTAGGGTATATGTGTTTTTTTTAGTTTTTTTTTAATATATATGAGGGGTTGTTAAGAATTTTTATGTTTTATTAGCGTTTTATTATTGTTTGTGAGCATTTTTTATGGTTTATTAGGTTTTATTAGAAATTATTATGGTTTATTAGGGTTTCTAGGGCTTTTTAATGGGTTGTTGGCATTTTTTGTTTATTGGGGTTTCGTTGGGTTTTATTTAGTTTTATTATGGTGTGTCAAGGTTTATTACGGCTGTGAAGGTATTTTTAGGGTTTTATTATGGTTTTATTAGGGTTTATTAGTTTTTATTAGTGTTTATTAGGGATTTTTAGGGTTCATTTGGCTTTGTTAGGGTTTTAATAGTTTTTTGTTTTATTAGGTTATATTAGTGTTTGTTAAGTCTTTTTAGTTAATATAGTGTTTTTTATTGTTTGTGATAATTTTGTTTTTTTGTGTGATAATTTTTAGGGTTTCTTAGGTCATATTAGATTTTATTATGGTTCATTATGGTTTCTACGGATTTTTATGGTATATTATCTTTTTTGTCTTTATTAGGTTATATTAGCGTTTTTAGGTCTTTTTAGGTAATATAGCATGTTTTTATTGTTTGTGATCATTTTTTATTGTTTGTGAGTGTTTTTAGGGATTTTTAGGTTATATTAGAGTGTATCAGGGTTTCTAGGGATTTTTTATGGTATACAACTATTTGTTTTCGTTATTAGGGTTTTGTAGGGTTTTATTAGGGGTCATTATGGTGTCTTAAGGTTTGTTGGGGTTGAGTAGGGTATATTTGGATTTATTTATGGTTTATTAGGGACTTTTAGGGTTTTTTGGGGTTTATTATGGCTTATTAGTGTTCATTAGTGTCTATTTGGGTTGGTTAGGGTTTTTTAGGTTTTCTTAACATGTTTTTAGGGTTTATTAGGTTTTATTATAATTTATTAGGGATTATTATCATTTATTAGGGATTATTATGTATTTTTGGGATTTTATTAGGGTTGAGTAGAGTCTCCTAGGGTTTTTATGGATTATAATTCATTTTTAGGGATTATTAGAGTTTATTAGGGGTTTATTAGGGTTTAAGTTTTTATATTATGGTATATTACAGTTTAATATTTTTGAGGGTTTTGAAGCATCTTTTGGGTTTTGGTAGCATTTTTTAGTGTTTGTGAGACGTTGTTTGAGTTTATGTAGCATTTTTATTGTTTATGTAGTGCTTTTATGGTTTAGTTAGGAGTTTTAGGATTTATGTAGATTTTTTAGGGTTTATGTAATGTTTTTAGGGTTTGTGTAGCGTGTTTAGGGTATAGGTTTTCTGTAGCATTTTTTAGGG
The DNA here is from genome assembly GCA_963277665.1 of Viscum album. Classification (NCBI taxonomy): domain Eukaryota; kingdom Viridiplantae; phylum Streptophyta; class Magnoliopsida; order Santalales; family Viscaceae; genus Viscum; species Viscum album. The sequence continues at coordinate 1,616,952 of CAUJRU010000006.1, forward strand.
TTTATGTTGCATTTTCTAGGTTTATGTAGTGTTTTAGGGGTGATGTAGCATTTATGTTGCATTTTTTAGGGTTTATGTAACGTTTTTAGGGTTTATGTAGTGTTTTTTGGGTTTATGTTGTGTTTTTAGGTTTTATGTAGCATTTGTTAATGATTATGTTGCGTTGTTTAGGGTTTATGTTATGGTTCTAGGGTTTATGTAGTGCTTTTTTGGTTTATCTAGCGTTTTTTGGGTTTATGTTGCATTGTTTTTGTTTATGTCGCGTTTTTAGGGTTTATTTTGCATTTTTAGGGTTTATGTAATGTATTTTGGGTTTATGTATCTATTTGTTGGCTTTTTTAGGGTTTTAATGGTTGTTTATGGTTTGTAGTGATTCTTAGTGTTTTTAAGGTTTGTTAACGGGTTTTTATGGTTTTTATGGTATTTGATGGGTTTTCAATGGTTTTTTGGGGGTTTTAAGGGTTTATTAGTTTTTTCGGGATTGATAGGGGTTGTTAGGATTTTTTGGTGTGTTTTAGTGGTTGTTTGGGTATTGCAGCGGTTTTTAGGGTTTATGTAATGTGTTTTAGCATTTTTTGGGTTCTTTAGGGATTTTTAGTGTTCTTTAGAGTTTATTATAGTTCTTTAGGTTTTATTAGGGTTCTTTATGGTTTATTAGCGTTCTTTAGGATTTGTTAAGATTTATTAGAGTTGTTTATTGTATATTAGGATATTATTGGGCTTTTGTAGGCATTAATAGATTTTTCTAGGGTTTATCAACTTTTTTAAGGTTATTTAGGATTTATTATGGTTTATTAGGATTTATTATATTTATTAGGGTTTATTAACGTGTATTTGGTTTTATTACGATTTATTAGGGTTTATTATGATTTTATAGGGTTTATTGCCGTTTATTAGGGGTTTTTATGGTTTGTTACAGTTTGATAAGATTTATTTGGCACTGTTAGGATTTGTTATGATTTATTTGGGGTTGTTAGGGTTTTTTACAATTTATTATGGGGTTATTTGGGTTATTTAGGGTTTATTAGCGGGTTTTAGGGTTTTGTAGGCTATTATTTGGTGGGTTTTGTAGTGTTTTGTCGGGTTTGATAGGGGTTTTAGTGATTATTAGGATTTATTATGGTTCAATAGTGTTTTTTATTGTATATTAGGGGTTCAAGGGATTTTGTAGCATTTATTAGAGTCTTATATGGTTTTTAAGGTTTATTATAGGTTATTATGATATATTAGTGCTTATTTGGGCTTTAGGATTTAATAGTGGGTTTCAGGTGTTATTTGGGTTTATTAGTGATTCTTAGGGGTTATTAGTGGTTGTAAGTGTTTGCTAGGATTTTTTTGGGTTTGTTAGGACGTGTGTTATTCTATTATCACACATGTTATTATTATCACTATTATCATTATCATTATTATCATTATCATTATTATCATTATAATTATTATCATTATCATTATTATAATTACCATTATTGTTATTACTATTATTATTATTATTATTATTGTCACTTGAAAATGCATATGCACATGCATTATTATTTACTATTTATTATATATTATTTATTTCCATGCTTGTGTATATGTTGTTGTTGCTTTTATTATTATTATTACTATTATTATTATTATTATTATTATTATTATTATTATAACATGAAAATGCACACGCACGTCGGTTATTATTTATTACCGTGCACGCACACACACAATTCACCTACATTATTCTATTATCACATGCATTTTTATTGTTATTGTTATTATTACTATTATTGTTATTATTGTTATTATCATCAAATGCAAATACAAATGCACTTGTGTTATTATTTATTACCATACATGAGCACATTCAATACATGTGTGTTATTCTATTATCACATGCTCTATTATTATTAATATTACTATTATTGTTATTATTATCATCACGTGCGCTAGGAGTTATTATTTATTATCATGCACTGCACATGCAATGCACAAGAATTATTCTATTATCACAAGCGTTGTTTTTATTATTATTACTACTAATATTCTTGTTATTATTATTATTATTATTATCATCTCATGCACATGCACATGCACGTGCATTATTTTTTATTTTTTATTACCAAGCATGTGCACAAGCAATCCACACACGTTATTTTATTATCACATACTTTGTTATTCATATTGTTAATATTATTATTGTGGTTGTTGTTTTTGTTGTTGTTGTTGTTGTTGTTATTGTTACTATCATCACATGCAAATGCACATGAAAATGAAATGCAAATATGTAAACACTCACATTCAATGCACGTATGTTATTCTATTATCACATGCATTATTATTATTATCATCAACATCATCATCAACATCATCATGTGCAAATGAAATGCACACACGTTATTATTTATTACCATGCACGTGCACACGTAATGCACATGAAATATTCTATTATCACATGCATTGGTACTACTACTATTATCACTACTATTACTGCTGCTATTATTATTATTGTTATCACATGAAAATGCAGATGCATGTGCGTTATTATTTATTATTGATTACCATGCACATGCATATGCAATGCACTTGTATTATTATTTAATTATTATTATTATTATTATTATTATTATTATTATCACAGTTTTATTATTATTATTATTATTATCATCATTATCATTATTATTATCATTATCACATGTAAATTCACATGCATGTGCATTGTTATTTATTATTTATTACCATGCACGTGCATAAATTATTATTATTATTATTATTACAATTAGTATTATTAATATTATTATCAAATGTAAATGCACATGCACATGCATGTGCATTCTTATTTATAATTATTTATTTATTATTTACCACTATGCACGTGCACATGCAATGCACTTGCGTTATTCTATTATTATTATTAGTATTATTATTATTATTATTATTATTGTTTGTATCATCAAATACAAATGCACATGCATGTGCGTTGTTATTTATTATTTATTACAAAGCATGTGCATGCGTCATTATCATTATCATTACATGTAAATGCACATACACCTGTGTTATTATATATTATTTATTACCATGAACATGAAGATGAAATGCACTTGCATTAGTCTATTATCACATGTGTTATTATTATTTATTTTCATCCACGTGCACACACAATGCACTTTCGTTATTCTATTATCACATGTGTTATTATTTATTATTTATTATCATTCACAAGAAAATGCACATTCATGTGGACTTTGTTATTATTTATTGTTTATTACCATGCACATGCACATGCACATGCACTTGGATGTGCATTATTATTTATTATCATTCATGTGCACATTCACATACACATGCAATTCACATGCGTTATAATTTATAATTTATTATCATTCACATGAAAATGCGCATACATATGCACATGCACGCGCATTATGATATATTATTTAAACCATGCACATGCATATACACATGCACGTGTGTTATTACTACTATTATTATTAGAGGTATTTTTAGGGTTTACTATCATTTTTATAATTTTTTGGTGTTATTAACATTTAACATGGTTTGTTAGGGTTTTATGGTTTTTTAATGGAATATTAGTATTTTTAGGGTTTGGTGGGGGTTATTAGAGTTTTATTAGGGTTTATTATGGTGTGTCAAGGTTTATTAGGGTTTATTAGGTATTTATAGGGTTTTATTAGGATTGAGTTATGTTTATTAGGGTAAATTATTGTATATTATGGTATATTTGGGTATGTTTTGGATTTATTAGGGTTTATTATGGTTCATTATGGTTTATTAATTTTTAAGAGGGTATATTAGGGTTTTTTATTGTTTAGTAGTTTTTATTCGAGTTTATTAGAGCTTTCAAGCTTTGTTACATTTTATTAGCATTTATTAGGGGTTTTAGGGATTTTAATGGTATATTTGCGTTTTTAGGGTTTAGTGGAGTTTATTATGGTTTATTATGGTGTGTTAAGGTTTATTATGGATGAGTAGGTATTTTTAGGGTTTTATTAGGGTGGAGTCAGTAACTTTAAGGTTTTATTAGGGTTTATTAGGGTTGAGTATGGTTTATTAGGGTTTGTTACGGATTTTAGGGTCTGTTAGTGTTTTTATTTGGGTATATGAGTGTTCATTAGTTTTTTTAATATATATGAGGGGTCATTATGACTTTTTATGTTTTATTAGCGTTTTTTTAGTGTTTTTGAGCATTTTTAATGGTTTATTAGCTTTAATTTGAATTTATTATGGTTTATTGGGGTTTCTAGGTCTTTTTAATGGTTTGTTTTCATTTTTTTTGTTTATTAGGGTTTAGTTAGATTTTATTAGGATTTGTTATGGTGTGTCAAGGTCTATTATGATTGGGAAGGTATTTTTAGGGTTTTATTAAGGGTTTATTTTTTTTTTTTCATTTTATTAGGATATATTAGTGTTTGTTAGGTCCTGTTAGATAATATAGCGTGTTTCTAGTGTTTTTGAGCATTTTGTTTTTGTTTGGGAGCGTTTTAGGGTTTCTTTGGTTATCATAGAGTTTATTATGGTTTATTAGGGTTCTAGGGATTCATAAGTTATATTAGCGTTTTTTGTCTTTATTAGGTTATTATAGTGTTTTTAGGTCTTTTTAGGTAATATAGCGCATTTTTATTGTTTGTGATCATTTGTTTATTATTTCTGAGCATTTTTAGGGTTTATTAGGTTATAATTGATTTTATCAGGGTTTCTAGAAATTTTTTAAGGTATACTAGTATTTTTTTTCTTTATCTGGGTTTTGTAGGGTTTTATTAGTGGTTTTTATGGTGTGTTAAGGTTTGTTAGGGTTGAGTAGGGTTTATTGGGCTTTATTTATGGTTTATTAGTGATTTTTAGGGTTTCTTTGGGGTTTATTAGGGTTTATTAGTGTTTATTAATGTCTATTAGGGTTGGTTAGGGTTGTTTAGGTTTTCTTAACCTGTTTTTAGGGTTTATTAGGTTTTATTATCATTTATTAGGGTTTATTACGTAGTTTTGGGGTTTTATTAGGTTTGAGTACGATTTCTTAAGATTTTAGGTATTATAAGGTGTTTTTAGGGATTATTAGAGTTTATTAGATGTTTATTAGGGTTTAATTTTTTATATTATAGTATATTAGGGTTTAATATTTTTGACGGTTTTAAAGCATCTTTAAGGTTTTTGTAGCATTTTTTAGGGTTTGGGTAGCGTTGTTAGAGTTTATATAGCATTATTTGTGTTTAGGTAGCATTTTTAGGGTTGAGTTAGTGGATTTAGATTTTATATGTCATTTTTAGGGTTTATGTAATATTTTTTGGGTTTTTTTATCGTGTTTAGGGTTTAGGTTTTATGTAGCATTTTTTAGGGTTTATGTTGCGTTTTCAGGGTCTATGTAGTATTTTTAGGGGTGATGTAGCGTTTATGTGGCATTTTTTAGTGTTTATGTAATGTTTTTTGGGTTCATGTAGTGTTTTTAAGGTTTATATTGTGTTTTTAGTTTGTATGTAGTGTTTTTTAATGTTATGTTGTGTTTTTAGGGTTTATGTTGTCTTTTTTAGGGTTTATGTTATAGTTCATGGGTTTATGTGGTGCTTTTAGGGTTTATGTATTGTTTTTTGGGATTATGTTGCGTTTTTGGTTTATGTTGCATTTTTAGGGTTTATATATCTATTTGAAGCCCTTTTCAGGATTTTAATGGTTGTTTATAGATTGTAGGGTTTTTTTAGGGTTTTTAAGGGTTGTTAACAGGTGTTTATTGTTTTTAATGGTATCTGATGGATTTTCGATGGTTTTTTGGTGGTTTTTATTGGTTTATTTGTTTTTTTGGGATTGATAGGGGTTGTTAGGGTTATTTAGTGTGTTTAGGGGTTTTTTTGGATATTGAAGCGATTTTTTGGGTTTATATAATGTGTTTTAGCGTTTTTTTGGTTTTTATGGTTTTTTTGTGATCTTTATAGTTTTATATGGTTCTTTAGGGTTTATTAGGGTTCTTTAGGGTTTATTATTGTTCTTGAGGATTTGTTACAGTTTATTAGCATTTTTATTGTATATTTGGGTTTTATTGGGCTTCTATATGAATTAATAGCTTTTTCTAGTGTTTATCAAACTTTTATAAGGTTATTTAGGATTTATTATTTTTTATTAGGGTTTATTTTTTTTATTAGGGTTTAGTAACTTGTATTTGGGTTTATTACAATTTATTAGGGTTTATTATGCTTTTTTAGGGTTTATCGCGGTTTATTGGGGGTTTGTTATGGATTATTTCAGTTTGTTACGATGTATTTGGCGTTGTTAGGATTTGTTACGATTTATTTGGGGTTGTTAGGGTTTTTTACGATTTATTTTAGGGTTATTAGGGTTTGTTAGGGTTTATTAGTGTGTTGTAAGGTTTTATAGGCTATTATTTTGAGGTTTTTTAGTGTTTTGTCAGGTTTGTTAGGGTTTTTAGTGATTATTAGGGTTTATTAAGGTTTAATAGTGTTTTTTATTGTATATTAGGGGTTTTAGTTCTTTTTTAGCATTTATTAGTGTCTAATAGAGTTTTTTAGGGTTTATTATAGGTAATTATGATTTATTAGTGTTTATTAGGGTTTTTAGGGTTTAATAGTGGGTTGTAGGGGTTATTAGGGTTTATTAGTGGTTCTTAGGGGTTATTAGTGGTTTTTAGGGTTTGTTAGGATTTGTTAGGGTTTTTAGGGTTTGTTAAGGTTTGTTTGAGTTGTTTAGGGTTTTATGTGTTTTTTTGGGTTTTATGGGCGTGTTTGGATTTTTTATGCTTTGTTAGGTTTATTTTACCATTTTTTGGGGTTTTGTTTCATTTTGTGGGTTTTGAAGCATTTTTCGGTTTTTGTAGAAATTGTTAGGGTTTATGTACCATTGTTAGGGGCTTTAGTGGTTCTTTAGGGGTTTATTAGGGGTTTATTAGGGCATCATTTTTTATATTATGGTATATTAGGTTTTAATATTTTTGCGGGGTTTGAAGCGTCTTTAGGGTTTTTGTAGCATTAGTCAGTGTTTGTGTAGGGTTGTTCGAGTTTATGTAGCATTTTTAGTGTTTATGTAGCATTTTTAGGGTTTACTTAGCGGTTTTAGGTTTTATGTATCATTTTTAGGGATTATGTAACGTTTTTACGGTTTATGTAGCGTGTTTAAGGTTTAGGTTTTATGTAGCCTTTTTAGGGTTTATGTTGCGTTTTCGGGGTTTAGGTAGTGTTTTTAGGGGTGATGTAGCATTTGTGTTGCATTTGATAGGGTTTATATTGTGTCTTTAGGTTTTACGTAGCGTTTTTTAATGTTTATGTGGCATTTTTTAGGGTTTATGTTGTGTTTTTTAGGGTTTATGTTTTGCTTTTAGGGTTTATGTACGTTTTTTTGGGTTTATGTTGCGTTTTTTAGTTTATGTTGCGTTTTTAGGGGTTTTGTTGCATTTTTTAGGGTTTATGTAATGGTTTTAGGGTATATGTATCTATTTGAAGCCTTTTTTTGGGGTTTTAATGGTTTTTTATGGTTTGTAGTGTTTTAAGGGGTTTTAAGGGTTTTTAATGGGTGTTTATGGTTTTTTATGGTATATAATGGATTTTTAATGGTTTTTGGGCGGTTTTATGGGTTTATTTTGTTTTTTTGGGATTGATAGGGGTTTTAAGGATTTTTTTAGTGTGTTTAGGGTTTGTTTAGGTGTTGTAGCGGTTTTTAGGGTTTATATAATGTGCTTTACCATTTTTTGTGTTTTTAGGGTTTTTTAGTGTTCTTTAGAGTTTAATATGGCTCTTTAGGGTTTATTAAGGTTCTTTGGGGTTTATTAGTGTCATTAGGATTATTTACAGTTTATTAGGGTTTTTTATTGTATGTTAGGGTTTTATTGAGCTTTTGTATTCATTAATAGATTTTTCAAGGGTTTATCCACCTTTTTAGGGTTATTTTGGATTTATTAGGGTTTATTTTATTTATTAGGGTGTATTTGGGTTTATTACGATTTATTATGGTTTATTATGATTTGTTAGGGTTTATTAGTGTTTATTAGGGGTTTGTTATGGTTTGTTTCAGTTAGTTGCGACTTATTTGGCATTGTTAGGATTTGTTACGATTTATTTGGGGTTGTTAGGGTTTGTTACGATTTATTTTGAGGTTTTTAGTGTTTTTAGGGTTTATTGGTGTGTTGTAGGGTTTTGTAGGCTATTATTTGGATATTTTTCTAGCGTTTTTCGGGTTTGTTAGGGTTTTTTGTGATTATTAGGGTTTATTATGGTTTAATAGTGTTTTTATTGTATATTATGGGTTTTAGGGCTTTTGTAGCATTTATTAGTGTCTAATAGAGTTTGTTAGGGTTTATTACATGTTATTACAATTTATTAATGTTTATTAGGGTTTTTAGGGTTTAATAGTGGGTTTGATGTGTTATTATGGTTTATTAGTTGTTCTTAGTGTTTATTAGTGGTTGTTAGGTTTTTTTAGGTTTTGTTAGGGTTTTTAGGGTTTTTAGGGTTTGTAACAGTTTGTTTGAGTTTTTTGGAGTTTTATGCATTTTTTTGGGTTTTAAGGGTGTGTTTGGTTTTTTATGCATTGTTAGGGTTATTTTAGTGTTTTTTTGGGTTTTGTTGCATTTTGTGGGTTTTGAAGCATTTTTGGGTTTTTGTAGAAATTGATAGGGTTTATGTAGCATTGTTAGTGGCTTTAGTCTGGATACCCCGATTTGTTAACATTCAAAAAAATATAACTTCTGATCTGGATGTTTTTTAGGCCTGTACCACATATCATATCAAAGATTGTTTCATTTTCTTTGATTGGACAGGTTGTGGAGTTGAAACGGGCTTCTAGATTAGAAGTTATGGTCGTTTTAACATTATATGGCCTTTCAAATACACATATATAAGTATTTATTCATAAATATATATATTTGTGTGTGTGCGTGTGCGTGTGTCTGTGTTTTTGTTGTATATATGTATGTATTTATTTATTTATAAACACACATAAAAGAAATATTTTATAAATGTATTTAAAACTAATCTTATAAATATATATTTATATAAAAATAAATATACGGATAAAAAACATTTTAATATAAATATATATTAATATAAGAATGAATATATATATAATAATATTCGAATAAATATATATGTATTAATATAACTAAATATATTTATATTAATATTAATCTATATTATTATACGAATAAATACAACTATATATATAAATAAATATATATATCATTAAATAGAGAAAAAACGAAATGACGTAGTGGTAAAGGTGCACACACGCAAGGGGTGAGGTCACGGGTTTGTGTTCGGGTAGATGTAAGGAGGTGTACACGTGTGGGGGATGCGCGGAAAGGGCAGTGCATGGGTGAGATTGAGGGGGTCCACCTAGCACTGATAAAGCGGGGGGGGGGGGGGTCAATCACTATTAAACCCCCCCCCCCCCACATTATATTTTTATTTTTATTTTTTTTATTTATTCTTTATTTTTTTTACTTTTATCACTGCTTTTTTAGTGCCGATAAAATGTGTCTTTTTCAGTGCTTTTATAAGAACTGATAAAAGGGACCCCCCTATATCCTCGCCTCGATTAACAACACTTTTTTAGTGCTATTAATTCACCTTTCTAGTGCTGATAAAGGCCGTTTTTATAGAAGTGTGCACACGTAATGCATGCACATTATTCTATTATCACATGTGTTATTATTTATTATTTATTATCATTCACATTCAAATGCACATTCATGTGGACTTGGTTATTATTTATTTTTTATTAGCATGCACATGCACATGAACATGCACTTGTATGTGCGTTATTATTTTTTATTTATTATCATTCAAGTGCACATGCACATACACTTGTAATTCACATGCGTTATTATTTAATATTTATTATTTATTATAATTCACATGAAAATGCGCATGCATATGCACATGCACGCGCATTATTATTTATTATTTCAACCATGCACATGCATATGCACATGCACGTGTGTTATTACTATTATTATTATTAGAGGTATTTTTAGGGTTTACTAGCATGTTTTAGGATTTTTAGGTGGTATTAACATTTATTATGGTCTGTTAGGGTTTAGAGTTTCTTAATGGTATATTAGAATTTTTTTGCGATTGGTGGGAGTTATTAGGATTTTATTTGGTTTTATTATGGTGTGTCAAGTATTATTAGGGTTTAATAGGTTTTTTAGGGTTTTATTAGGATTGAGCTGGGTTTATTAGGGTATATTATGGTATATTATGGTATATTTGGGTATGTTTATGATTTATTAGGGTTTATTATGGTTCATTATGGTTTAATAATTTTTAAGAGGGTATATTAGGGGTTTTAGGGTTTAGTAGTTTTTATTAGGGTTTATTAGAACTTTTATGTTTTGTTAGATTTTATTTGCATTTATTAGGTGTTTTATGGCTTTTAATAGTATATTTTCGTTTTTAGGGTTTAGTGGTGTTTATTATGGTTTATTAGGGTGTGTGAAGGTTTATTAGGGTTGACTAGGTATTTTTAGGGTTTTATTAGGGTTGAGTAGGTATATATAGGGTTTTCTTTGGGTTTATTAGGGTTTATTTGGGTTTATTTGGGTTTGTTGGGGATTTTTAGGGTTTGTTACTATTTTTATTAGTGTATATGAGTGTTTTTTAGTTTTTGTTAATATATATGAGCCGTTGTTAGGACGTTTTATGTTATATTAGTGTGTTTTAGGGTTTTTTGAGAATTTTTTATGGTTTATTATGTTTTATTAGAATTTATTATGGTTTATTAGGTTTTCTAGGGCTTTTTAATGGTTTGTTTGTGTTTTTTTGTTTTGTGGGGTTTAGTTGGGTTTTATTAGTTTTTATTATGGTGTGTCAATGTTTATTCGGATTGAGAAGGTATTTTTAGTGTTTAATTATGGTTTAATTAGGATTAATTTTTTTTATTAGGGTTTATTAGGGATTTTTAGGGATTTTTAGGGTTTGTTAGGGGTTTATTAGTTTTTTGGTTTTATTAAGTTATATTAGTGGTTGTTAGGACTTTTTAGATAATATAGTGTGTTTTTATTGTTTGTGAGCATTTTGCTTTTGTTTATGAGAATTTTTATGGTTTCTTAGGTTATATTAGAGTTTATTATGGTTTATTAAGGTTTCTAGGGATTTTTAAGGTATATTCGCATTTTTTTTCATTATTAGGTTATATTTTTGTTTTTAGATATTTTTAGGTAATATAGAGCATTTTAATTATTTGAGATCATTTTTTATTTTTTGTGGGAATTTTTGAGTTTATTAGGTTATATTAGAGTTCATTGGGTCCCTGTTATAATGAGAACCCTAAGAGGTATCTTGTTGGGTTCCTCTGGGTTGGTTTTTGAATTCTCGGGGACGAGAATGTTTTAAGAGGTATATGATGTAATGGCCCGAACCTCTCCGGCCCATTCCATTGTCAAAAAGAAGGCCACGAAGTGTTCTGGAGGGTAAAATGGACTTTTACCACACTTTCCAGAATTTTGAAACTACACGCCGAGTAGTTTGAGTACACGCCGTGTACCCCCTTGCCGGGTATACCCTGTGTTGAAGTCCGTGTGCCGTGTTGGAGCCATGTGAAATAAATGAGTACACGTCGTGTGTCCAAACTACACGCCGTGTAGTCGTTCCCCACGTATGTGTTACCCTCAAACTGTGTGTTGACCAGTCAATGTCTGCGGAGCCGAGTTGGAAGCCGTGTGGAGACCGTATGAAATAACCATGTACACGTCGTGTACCATAAAGTACACGCCGTGTACTTATGCTTTTCTCGACTATAAATGGAGGGGTCCCCTCCTCCTATTCAACTCACCCCTCTCCTCCCCTTTCCTCTGAGCAGAGTTCTCCCAAGAGACTCGAAGGCTCTTTCTTCCATAACTTCTTCGTCCAAGCTCTGATTTACGATCCGTCAGCGGCCACGGGATCGTAACGACGAGGCGGAACTTCTGAACTTGGATCTGTCGACCTTTCCTTCCCAGCTTCCACCCAAGGAGGTTTTTCCGAGTTTTTCTAGGAGCGACGGACGCTGACGGACTTCTTCTAAAGTTGATCTGGGGAGGAGCATTGTTATCAGAACCTGTTGAGGTAGGGATCTTACCTTCTTCTCTCTAAATTTTGCATCATGTCGGGTGGGTATTTTCATGAGAAACAGTTGAACCATTAAATAAATATAATAACTGGTTAAAGAACGGGGATGGGGAAGTTGTTTTTTTAATCTTTATATCATGTGATATTATATTGTGAATCGAATAGGCTTATGCCTACTGAAAATCACGGTCGTTGGGGGTCTTTTCTTGCGCAATTAAATGTTGGCCTATCTTCTAGACCGTTTTTGTGAATGGAACTTCCATGAATGTGGAAATTTGGTTTATCACGTAATGTTGGATGATTTAAAATCTGGAACCCTTGTGTGATCACCCCGATTGAAATAAATGGGATAATGAACATGTGGGTGTTGGCTTGGATACATGTCATGTGATGGGGGTGTTTTGTGGGTTGTTGTGGATCGGGTGGGCAGAGGGGCTGTGATAAATGGTACTAAAGGTATAATGATGTACGAGTTTCGGTGTGTTTGTGGTTATGGTGGTTGGCAGCGGGGCTGCAGGGATGGGCTTGAATGTGAACGAACTATGGGTTGTGAATAATAAATAAAAAGTGGAAGAGTTAATGAATGGTGGTTCATGGTAATGGAACAGGATTAATAATCAATGGGTTGGTTGGTTAATAATAAGGACTTGGTTATGTTGCTTGTGTTTTCCTAACATGATTTGTTGATGGCATGGATATGCTTTATGAACGATCGATGTGTTTGGTAGTGGATAGTTACCCAATAGTTAAGGAACTTTTAAGCTAATTCTGCTGAAACATGAAAACCTAAATGGGGTTGGGTTTGTTTATTGTATGCATTCTTCGTGGTAGCAGTGTTGAGGCACGTGCTCAGTTTCTCTGTTTAGAAGCCATAGGTTGGGCTGAGTGGTTGCTATATACATATATATATCTGTATCTTTTGTGTTTTATCGCACCCCACCCATGTTGAGCAGTTAGTATCGAACACTCCCATTTCATGGGAGAGGGTGTTTTTCCCTTAGTTACTAGCTCCTTCCTGCTCCTTCTTCCCTAGGTTGTGATGGCTGGAGGCGACCTTACACCTAAGACTATTCATGTAGGTTTCAATTGGGTTGGATTAGCCCAAGACTCTTCGGTCAGGCTTACTTTTTCCCAATAACCTTCGGGATGAGGCCCAGGTGTGTGCGGGCGGGATACGTGGTTGTGAGGACCAGGTGTGTACGGGCGGGATACGTGGTGGTGAGGCTGAGGTTTGTGCGGGCGGGATATGTGGTTGTGAGGCCCAGGTGTGTGCGGGTGGGATACGTGGTGGTGAGGCCTATGTGTGTGCGGGCAGGATACGTGGTGGTGAGGCCCTGGAGTGTGCGGGCGGGATACGTGGTGGTGAGACCCAGGTGTGTGCGGGTGGGATACGTGGCTCTGAGGCCCAGGTGTGTGCGGGGAGAGTGTAGAAGCGTCAGAAAGTTCGCCATTAAGAAGATCTGCTAACTAATGGGGAATGGTGCGGGGTACCTAATACTCTTATTTATTATATACTACTACCTTTTGTGATTGTGTTTTTGGTGAGTGTGGCTGGTGAGGTTGGGTGGATAGATTTCCTTGCTAGGTTTCTTCTGTTGTTCTCATGGGACATTAGGATGTCTCCCCACTTGTGCACGAGAGCTTTAGGTTTCCCTACTGAGTATACTTGTATGCTCACCCTATGTTTACTTTCAGGTTTCCAGTTGGACTTCCAGGGTCGTGCGGGACCCTAATAGTCAGACAGTTGGAGTTGTTGCAGTTGTTGTACTCTTGTTTTCTTTTGGTATTGTACTTTGAGCTTTCTTGTACTTGTACATTGTTATAAAATTGTTTAAACATGCATTTGGGCTTGGTTTGGGTTTATTTCTATACACTTGTTCTTTTCCTTTTTGGTTGTTGACTTGTCCTATTTCCCGATCTTAAAATAATAAAAGGGTAATGCCTCCCATATTTGTGAAAACTCATACCCTTGGTGCTAGTCGCCAACCCGGGGCCTACTGGAGGCGGGACTCGGGGGTCATTATCTCCCTTTCACCATTGCCAGCTCAGGAGGGGCATCTTTAGTGGGAGGGGGTCGTGACAATGCGTCCTTATCATTATCATTGCATGTAAATGCACATGCATGTGCATTATTATATATTATTTATTATCATGCACATGCAAATGCAATGCACTTTCATTATTCTATTATTACATGTGTTATTATTTATTCTAATGCGCGTTCACACGCAGTGCACATGCATTATTCTATTATCACATGTGTTATTATTTATTATTTATTATCATTCACATGCAAATGCACATTCATGTGGACTTGGTTATTATTTATTATTTATTACCATGCACATGCACATGCACATGCACATGCACATGCACATGCACATACACATGCACATGCACTTGTATGTGCGTAATTATTTATTATTTATTATCATTCACATGCACATGCACCTGCACATACAATTCACATGCGTTATTATTTATAATTTATTATTTATTATCATTCACATACAAATGTGCAGGCATATGCACATGCACATGAATTATGATTTATTATTTAAACCATGCACATGAATATGCACATGCACGTGCGTTATTACTACTATTATTATTAGAGGTATTTTTAGGGTTTAATATCATTTTTTAGGATTTTTAGGTGTTATTAACATTTATTATGGTCTGTTAGGGTTTTAGGGTTTTTAATGGTATATTAGCATTTTTTAGGGTTTCGTGGGGGTTATTAGGATTTAATTAGGGTTTATTATGTTGTGTTAAGGATTATTAGGGTTTATTATGTATTTTCAGGGTTTTATTAGGATTGAGTTGGGTTTATTAGGGAATATTATGGTATATTATGGTATATTTGGGTATGTTTAGGATTTATTAAGGTTTATTATGGTTCATTAAGGTTTATTAATTTTTGAGAGAGTATACTAGGGTTTTTTACTGTTTAGTAGTGTTTATTTTGAGTTATTAACACTTTAAAGCTTTTTTAGGTTTTATTAGCATTTATTAGGGGTTTTAGGGATTTTTAATGGTGTATTTGCGTTTTTAGGGTTTAGTGGGGTTAATTATGGTTTATTATGGTGTGTAAAGGTTTATTGGGGTTGAGTACGTATTTTTAGGGTTTTATTAGGGTTGAGTCAGTATCCTTAAGGTTTTATTAGGGTTTATTAGGGTTGAGTATGGTTCATTAGGATTTCTTAGGGTTCCTTAAGGTTTTATTAGGGTTTATTAGGGTTGAGTATGGTTCATTAGGATTTCTTAGGGTTTTTATGGTTTACAAGGGTTTGTTAGTGTTTTTATTAGTGTATATGAGTGTTTTTTAGTGTTTCTTAATATATATAAGGGGTTGTTATGACTTTTTAGGTTTTATTAGCATGTTTTTAGTGTTTGTGAGCATTTTTAATGGTTTGTTAGCTTTTATTTGAATTTATTAAGTTTTATTAGGGTTTCTGGGGAGTTTTAATGGTTTGTTTGCATTTTTTGTTTATTGGGGTTTAGTTGGGTTTTATTAAGTTTTTTATGGTGTTTCAAGGTTTATTAGGGTTGAGAAGGTATTTTTAGGGTTTTATTACGGTTTTATTAGGGTTTATTAGGGATTTTTATGGTATATTAGGGTTTGTTGGGGGTTTATTAGTTTTTTTTATTTTAGTAGGTTATATTAGTGTTTGTTAGGTCTTTTTAGATAATATAGCGTGTTTTAATTTTTTGTTAGCGTTTTGTTTTTGTTTGTGAGTGTTTTTAGTTTTTATTAGGTTATATTAGTGTTTATTATGGTTTATTAGGGTTCCTAGGAATCTTTAAGGTATATTAGCATTTTTTCTTTATTAGGTTATATTAGTGTTTTTAGGTCTTTTAGGTAATATATCACGTTTTTATTGTTTGTGATCATTTTTTTATTTTTTGTGAGATTTTTTAGGGTTTATTAGGTTATATTAGAGTTTATGAGGGTTTCTAGGGATTTTTTAAGGTATACAAGCGTTTTTTTTCTTTATTAGGTTTTTATAGGGTTTAATTAGGGGTTATTAGGGTGTGTTAAGGATTGTTAGGGTTGAGTAGGGTTTATTTGGCTTTATTTATGGTTTATTAGGGCTTTTTAAGGGTTTTTAGGGTCTATTGGGGTTTATTGGTGTTTATTAGTGTCTATTAGGGTTGGTTAGGGTTATTTAGGTTTTCTTAACGTGTTTTTAGGGTTTATTAGGTTTCATTATCATTTATTAGGGTTTATTAGTTATTTTGTGGTTTTATTAGTGTTGAGTAGAGTTTCTTAGGGTTTTTAGGGATTATAAGATGTTTTTAGGGATTAATAGAGTTTATTAGGGGTTTATCAGGGTTTCATTTTTTATATTATTATATATTAGTGTTTAATAATTTTGAGGGTTTTAAAGTGTCTTTCAGGTTTTTGTAGCATTTTTTAGGGTTTCTATAGAGTTGTTAGAGTTTATGTAGCATTGTTCTGTTTATGTAGCGTTTTTAGGGTATTGTTAGCAGTTTTACATTTTATGTATCATTTTTTGGGTTTATGTAATGATTTTAGGGTTTATGTAGCGTGTTTAGGGTTTAGGTTTTATGTAGCATTTTTTAGGGTTTATGTTGCGTTTTCTGGGTTTATGTAGTGTTTTTATGGGTGATGTAGGGTTTATGATGCATTTTTTAGGGTTTATGTTATTTTTTAGGGTTCATGTAGTGTTTTCAGTGTTTGTATTGTGTTTTTAAGTTTTATGTATCATTTTTTAATGTTTATGTTGCATTTTTTAGGGTTTATGTTGTCTTTTTTAGGGTTTATGTTACAGTTCTAGGGTTTATGTAGTGCTTTTAGGGTTTATGTAGCATTGTTTGGGTTTATCTTACATTTATTGGTTTATGTTGCGTTTTTATTGATTTTGTTGCATTTTTTAGGGTTTATGTATCGTTTTTAGGGTTTATGTATCTATTTCTAGCCTTTCTTAGGGTTTTAATGGTTGTTTATGGTTTATAGTTTTTTTAGCGGTTTTAAGGGTTGTTAACTGGTGTTTATGGTTTTTATTGTATCTGATGGATTTTTAATGGTTTTTTGGGGGTTTTATTAGTTTTTTTGTTTTTTTTGGGATTGATAGGGGTTGTTAGGGTTTTCTAGTGTGGTTTAGGGTTTGTTTGGGTATTATAGCAGTTTTTAGGGGTTATATAATGTGTTTTAGTTTTTTTTGGGTTCTTTAGGGTTTTTTAGTGTTCTTTAGAGTTTAATATAGTCTATAGGGTTTATTAGTGTTCTTTTGGATTTTTTACAGTTTATTACTGTTTTTATTGTATATTAGAGTTTTATTGGTCTTTTGTAGGCATTAATATCTTTTTCCAGGGTTTATAAACCTTTTTTAGGGTTATTTAGGATTTATTAGTGTTTATTTTATTTATTAGGGTTTAGTAATGTGTATTTCAGTTTATTACGATTTATTAGGGTTTATTATGATTTGTTAGGGTTTATGGCGGTTTATAAGTGGTTTGTTATGGTTTGTTTCTATTTGTTACGATTTATTTGGCATTGTTAGGATTTTTTATGATTTATATGGGGTTGTTAGGGTTTTTACGATTTATTTTGTGGTTATTTGGGTTTGTTAGGGTTTATTAGTTGGTTGTACGGTTTTGTAGGCTATTATTTTGAGGTTTCTATAGTGTTTTGTCGGGTTTGTTAGGGTTTTTAGTGATTATTAGGGTTTATTATGGTTTAATAGTGTTTTTATTATATATTAGGGGTTTAGGGTTTTTGTAGTGTTTATTAGGGTTTAATAGAGTTTGTTAGGGTTTATTATAGGTTATTACAATTTATTAGTGTTTATTAGGGTTTTAGGGTTTAATAGTGATTTTTAGGGGTTATTAGGGTTTATTAGTGGTTCTTATGGATTATTGGTGGTTGTTAGGGTTTTTTAGGGTTTTTTTGGCTTTTTAGGGTTTGTTACGGTTTGTTAGAATTTTTTGGGGTTTTATGTGCTTTTTGGGTTTTATTCGTGTGTTTGGATTTTTTATGCATTGTTAGGGTTATTTTAATGTTTTTTGGGGTTTTGTTGCATTTTTTGGGTTTTGAAGCATTTTTTGGTTTTTTGTAGCAATTGTAAGGGTTTATGTAGTGTTGTTAGTGGCTTTAGTGGTTCTTTAGGGTTTTTAGTGATCTTTAGGATTCGTTATAGTGTATTAGGGTTTTTTGAGGGTTTTTTGGGTTTGATGGGGGTTTTTAGGGCTTTTAATGGTTTTATATGGTTGTTAAGGGTTTTGTTAGTAATTTTTAGGCTTTTTTGGGGTTTTTAGTGTTTTTTGGGGTTTTAGGGTTTTTAGTGTTTTTTGAGGTTTTTTGAGGTTTGTTTAGGGTTTTTTAGGTTTGTTTTCAGGCCTTTAGGTTTTTCCAAGTTTTAGGGGTTTTAGGGTTTTGTAGGGTTTTTTAGCATTTTTAGGAATTTTTAGGGTTTTTTGGGTTTTTTGGGTTTTTTGGGTTTTTTGGGTTTTTTGGGTTTTTTAGGGTTTTGTCAAGTTTTGCTGGGTTTGTTAGGGTTTTTTTGTGAATATTTTCATTTTGAATGGTTTAATAGAATTTTTGTTTTATATTTGTGTTTTTAGGTATTTTTTAGCTTTTATTGGGGTCTAATAGGTTTTTTAGGGTTTATTGCTATTTAATAGTGTTTATTAGGGTTTATTAGTGGGCTTTAGGGTTTATTAGGGTTTATTAAAGTTTATTATTGGTTGGTAGGTTTTTTAGGATTTATTATACTTTATTTGAGTGATTTAGGTTGTCTAAGGGATTGTTAGGGTTTCTAAGGGAGTTTTGGGTTTCAAAGGGTGGGTTAGGGTTTTTATGGGTGGGTTACGGTTTCTATGGGTGTGCTGTGGTTTCTAAGGGTTTCCAAGGTTGTGTTATTGATTCTATGGGTGTGTTGGGGTTTCTAAGGGTGTGCTAGAGTTTCTAAGGGTGTGTTGGGGTTTCTAAGGGTGTGTTAGGTTTTCTGAGGGTGTGTTAGTGTTTCTTAGGATTGCTTAGGGTTTTTAGGGGTTTTAGGGTTTTGTTAGGGTTTCTTATGGTTTCATAGGGTGTGTTTAGGGTTTATTTGGGTTTATTAGGGTTTCATAGTTCTTCTTGGTGTTTGTTAGGGATTTTTAGCGTTTCTTAGGGTTTTCTGTGTTTTTTTAAGGTTTTTTGGGGGTTGTTATTGTTTGTTAGGGTTTTTTAGGGTTTGTTAGGTTTAGATAGTATTTGTTAGGGTTTATTAGGGTTTTGAAAGATTTTTAAAAGTTTTTAGTGTTTATGGGGCTATTCATGGTCTTTTAGGGTTATATAGTTGTTCATGGTTGTCATAGATTTGTAGAGCTAGTCGTAAGCTTCAATTTGATATGTGGTAGAGGTGAAACGGACACCCAAAGCAGAAGTTATGGTCATTCGGAGGACTTTAGGATATTTTGGGTCTTTAGGAATGTGATATGGTGTTCCTATTGGTCATAGATGTGTAGAAGTTATGGTGTTTTGAAGGGTTTAAATACCTTTTTGGGCCTTCAAGGATGTGATAAGGTGCTCCAGTGGTTATAGGAGTGTTGGTCTAGTCGCATGCTTCGATTTGATATGTGGTAGAGCCCAACGAAAACCCATAGAAGAATTTATTTCTAAACGGACACCAGAAGCCAATATTTTGACCATCCAAAAGGATTTCGGGTCTTTTTGGGAGTTGAAGAATGTCAGAAAGGGTTCTAGTGGTTACCAGAGTGTGTATCTTTTCACAATATTCGATTTGATATGTAGTAGAGCCAAAATTAACTCACGTAGCAGAAGTTATTGTCATTTTAAATGGAGTAACTCTCCTAGCACCTAAAAACCTAAGAACCCTACAACTCACAAAAATAGGCATATCTTCTCCTTTGGGTGTCTGTTTGAGCACTGTGAAAAGTTAAATCGAAGCTCGTGAGATGAGTGAGGACCAAGTTTTGTAGAAACTATGATAAGATCAAAGAAATATAAGATATATTAGTTATACCACTCCAAAAAAGTCCATCTTCAAACAAACATAACTTTCGCTCCAGTTGTTTGTTTGGGCTCTACAACATATAAAATCGAAAGTAGCAAAAATATCTACAAATAAGGATGACTTGAACATAGTTCAAGTCATGTTTGAGACCCTAAAATCCCAGAAACCCATTACAAGGCCCCAAAAAATATTTTTTTGTGTACGTATCCCTGTCAAAGTTTTCTTAAAATGGTCATAACTTCTGATCTTTGTGTCCGTTCGGCCCCCGAAACCTGTTTTTATAGTAGTTCGTTCCATGAGATTCAGTTTTACTATTCATAGAGCGGAAATGGACACCCGAAGAAGAAGTTATTCTTTTTTCAATGACTATGTGATTTGTTAGGATTTTTGAGACCCCATTTCTAGCATTTTTGTCATGTCTGCTGTTTTTTCAAACAACTATAACTTATTATTATTGTTATTATGATTATTATTATCATTTCATCCACATGCACATGCACATGAACGTGCGTTATTATTATATTTTTATTACCATGCAGGTGCACATGCAACGCACATCCATTATTTTATTATCACATGCATTGTTATTATTATTATTATTATTATTATTATTATTGTGGTTGTTGTTGTTGTTGTGGTTATTGTTATTTTCATCACATGAAAATGCACATGAGAATGCACATACACACACATTCAATGCATGTGCATTATTCTATTATCACATGTGTTGTTATTGTTAATATTCTTTTTATAAATATTAATATTATCATCATCATCACATGAAAATGCAATGCACGGGCGTTATTATTTATTACCATGCCTGTGCACACATAATGCACATGCAATATTCTATTATCACATGCATTGGTACTACTTCTATTATCTCCACTACTAATACTATTATTACTACTACTATTATTATTATTATCGTCACATGCAAATGTAGATGCACGTGCGTTGGTATATACTATTTATTACCATGCACGTGCATATTCAATGCACTTGTATTATTCTTTTATTATTATTATTATCACAATTATTATTATTATTATTATTGTTCTCATTATCATTATTCTTATCATTATCACATGAAAATGAATATGCATGTGCGTTGTAATTTATTATTTATTACCAAGCACATGAATGCATTATTATTATTATTATTACATTTAGTATTATTAATAGTATCATCAAATGTAAATGCACATGCACATGCATGTGCATTCTTATTTATTATTATTTATTTATTATTTACTACTATGAATGTGCACATGAAATGCACTTGAATTATTCTATTATTGTTGTTGTTGTTGTTGTTTGTATCATCAAATAAAAATGCACATGCCCGTTCGTTGTTATTTATTATTTATTACCATGCACGTGCATGCGTCATTATCATTATCATTACATGTAAATGCAAATGCATGCACGTTATTATATGTTATTTATTATCATGCACATGCAAATGCAACGCACTTGCGTTATTCTATTATCACATGTGTTATTATTATTTATTCTCATGCACATGCACACGCAATGCACATGCATTATTCTATTATCACATGTGTTATTATTTATTATTTATTATCATTCACATGAAAATGCACATTCATATGGACTTGTTTATTATGTATTGTTTATTACCATGCACATGCACATGCACTTGGATGTGTGTTATTATTTATTATTTATTATCATTCACATGCACATGCACATACACATGTAATTCTCATTCGTTATTATTTATAATTTATTATTTATTATCATTCTCATGAAAATGCGCTGGCATATACACATGTACATGTGTTATGATTTATTATTTAAACCATGCAAATGCTTATGCACACGCACATGAGTTATTACTATTATTATTATTAGAGGTATTTTTAGGGTTTACTAGCATTTTTTAGAAATTTTAGGTGTTATTAACATTTATTATGGTTTGTTAGGGTTTTAGGGTTTTTAATGGTATATTAGTGTTTTTAAGGGTTTGGTGGGGGTTATTAGGATTTTATTAGAGTGTATTATGGTGTGTTAAGGTTTATTAGAGTTTATTATGTATTTCTAGGGTTTTATTAGAATTGAGTTGGGTTTATTAGGGTATATTATGGTATATTAGGGAATATTTGGTTATGTTTAGGATTTATTAGTGTTTATTATCGTTCTTTATGGATTATTAATTTTTAAGAGAGTATATTAATATTTTTTAGGGTTTAGTAGTTTTTATTTGGGTTTATTAGTGCTTTTAAGCTTTGTTAGGTTTTTTTAGAATTTATTAGGGGTGTTAGGGCTTTTTAATGGTATATTTGCGTTTTTTAGGGTTTAGTGGGGTTTATTATGGTTTATTATAGTGTGTTAAGGTTTATTAGGGTTGGGTAGGTGTTTTTTGGGTTTTATTAGGGATGTGTAGGTATCTTTAGGGTTTTATTAGGGTTTATTAGGGTTGGGTAGTGTTTATTTGGGTTTGTTAGGGATTTTTAGTGTTTACTAGGGTTTGTTAGTATTTTTATTAGGTTATATGTGTGTTTTTTAGTTTTTGTTAATATATACGAGGGGTTGTTAAAATTTTTTAGGTTTTATTAGCGTTTTTTAGTGTTTGTGATCATTTTTTATGGTTTATTAGGTTTTATTAGAATTTATTATGGTTTATTAGGGCTTCTAGGGCTTTTTAATGGGTTGTTTGCATTTTTTTGTTTATTGGGGTTTAGTTGGGTTTTATTAAGTTTTATTATGGTGTGTCAAGGTTTATTACGGCTGTGAAGGTATTTTTAGGGTTTTATTGTGGTTTTATTAGGGTTTATTAGTTTTTATTAGTGTTTATTAGGGATTTTTAGGGTTCATTTGGCTTTGTTAGGGTTTTAATAGTTTTTTGTTTTATTAGGTTATATTAGTGTTGGTTAAGTCTTTTTAGTTAATATAGTGTTTTTTATTGTTTGTGAGCATTTTGTTTTTGTTTGTGAGAATTTTTAGGGTTTATTAGGTCATATTAGAGTTTATTATGGTTCATTATGGTTTCTAGGGATTTTTAAGGTATATTATCTTTTTTGTCTTTATTAGGTTATATTAGTGTTATTAGGTCTTTTTAGGTAATATAGCCTGTTTTTATTGTTTGTGATCATTTTTTATTGTTTGTGAGTGTTTTTAGGATTTATTAGGTTATATTAGAGTTTATCAGGGTTTCTAGGGATTTTTTATGGTATACAACCGTTTTTTTCGTTATTAGGGTTTTGTAGGGTTTTATTAGGGGTCATTTTGGTGTGTTAAGGTTTTTTGGGGTTGAGTAGGGTATATTTGGATTTATTTATGGTTTATTAGGGACTTTTATGGTTTTTGTAGGGTTTATTATGTCTTATTAGTGTTCATTAGTGTCTATTTGGGTCGGTTAGGGTTTTTTAGGTTTTCTTAACATGTTTTTAGGGTTTATTAGGTTTTATTATCATTTATTAGGGATTATTAGGTATTTTTGGGGTTTTATTAGGGTTGATTAGAGTCTCCTAGGGTTTTTATGGATTATAAGTCATTTTTACGGATTATTAGAGTTTATTAGGGGTTTATTAGGGTTTAAGGTTTTATATTATGGTATATTACGGTTTAGTATTTTTGAGGGTTTTGAAGCATCTTTAGGATTTTGGTAGCATTTTTTAGTGTTTGTGAGACGTTGTTTGAGTTTATGTAGCATTTTTATTGTTTATGTAGTGCTTTTATGGTTTAGTTAGCAGTTTTAGGATTTATGTAGATTTTTTTAGGGTTTATGCAACGTTTTTAGGGTTTGTGTAGCGTGTTTAGGGTTTAGGTTTTCTGTAGCATTTTTAGGGTTTATGTTGCGTTTTCTAGGTTTATGTAGTGTTTTAGGGGTTATGTAGCATTTATGTTTCATTTTTTAGGGTTTATGTAATGTTTTTAGGGTTTATGTAGTGTTTTTTGGGTTTATGTTCTGTTTTTAGGTTTTATGTAGCATTTTTTAATGATTATGCTGCGTTGTTTAGGGTTTATGTTACGGTTCTAGGGTTTATGTAGTGCTTTTTAGGTTTATCTAGCGTTTTTTGGGTTTATGTTGCATTTTTTTGGTTTATGTCGCATTTTTAGGGTTTATATTTCATTTTTAGGGTTTATGTAATGTATTTTGGGTTTATGTATCTATTTGTTGGCTTTTTTAGGGTTTTAATGGTTGTTTATGGTTTGTAGTGATTTTTAGTGTTTTTAAGGTTTGTTAACGGGTGTTTATGGTTTTTATGGTATTTGATGGGTTTTCAATGGGTTTTTGGGGGTTTTAAGGGTTTATTAGTTTTTTCGAGATTGATAGGGGTTGTTAGGATTTTTTAGTGTGTTTTAGTGTTTGTTTGGGTATTGTAGCAGTTTTTAGGGTTTATGTAATGTGTTTTAGCATTTTTTGGGTTCTTTAGGGATTTTTAGTGTTCTTTAGAGTTTATTATACTTCTTTAGGTTTTATTAGGATTCTTTATGGTTTATTAGTGTTCCTTAGGATTTGTTACGATTTATTAGAGTTGTTTATTGTATATTAGGGTATTATTGGGCTTTTGTAGGCATTAATAGATTTTTCTAGGGTTTATCAACCTTTTTAAGGTTATTTAGGATTTATTACGGTTTCATAGGATTTATTATATTTATTAGGGTTTATTAACGCGTATTTGGGTTTATTACTATTTATTAGGGTTTATTATGATTTTATAGGGTTTATTGCGGTTTATTAGGGGTTTTTATGGTTTGTTACAGTTTGATAAGATTTATTTGTCACTGTTAGGATTTGTTACGATTTATTTGGGGTTGTTAGGGTTTTTTACAATTTATTATGTTGTTATTAGGGTTATTTAGGGTTTATTAGCGGGTTTTAGGGTTTTGTAGGCAATTATTTTGTTGGTTTTGTAGTGTTTTGTCGGGTTTGTTAGGGGTTTTAGTGATTATTAGGATTTATTATGGTTCAATAGTGTTTTTTATTGTATATTAGGGGCTCAAGGGATTTTTTTAGCATTTATTAGAGTCTTATATAGGTTTTAGGGTTTATTATATGTTATAATGATATATTAGTGTTTATTAGGGTTTTAGGATTTAATAGTGGGTTTCAGGTGTTATTTGGGTTTATTAGTGGTTCTTAGGGGTTATTAGTGGTTGCAAGTGTTTGTTAGGCTTTGTTTGGGTTTCTTAGGACGTGTGTTATTCTATTATCACACATGTTATTATTATCACTATTATCATTATCATTATTATCATTATCATTATTATCATAATCATTATTATAATTTTTTTTGAAGAGGGTGACATGAATTGGTTTCCCAATTCACGCCCAATGGAATTTATTAAAATTAATGTTTACAATGAAAACACGAGGTGTAATGGATTTACACCATCCCAAAACAGAGAAAACAACAAAATACTTATTCATGTGCGTTATTATTTATTATTGATTACCATGCACATGCATATGCAATGCACTTGTATTATTATTTAATTATCACTATTATTATTATTATTATCACAGTTTTATTATTGTTATTATTATTATTATCATTATCATTATTATTATCATTATCACATGTAAATTCACATGCATGTGCATTGTTATTTATTATTTATTACCATGCACGTGCATACATTATTATTATTATTATTACAATTAGTATTATTAATATTATTATCAAATGTAAATGCACATGTACATGAATGTGCATTCTTATTTATAATTATTTATTTATTATTTACTACTATGAACGGGCACATGCAATGCACTTGTGTTATTCTATTATTATTATTGTTGTTGTTGTTGTTGTTGTTTATATCATCAAATACAAATGCACATGCATGTGCGTTGTTCTTTATTATTTATTACAATGCATGTGCATGCATCATTATCGTTATCATTACATGTAAATGCACATACACCTGTGTTATTATATATTATTTATTACCATGAACATGAAGATGAAATGCACTTGCATTAGTCTATTATCACATGTGTTATTATTATTTATTTTCATGCACGTGCACACACAATGCACTTTCATTATTTTTTTATCACATGTGTTCTTATTTATTATTTATTGTCATTCACATGAAAATGCACATTGATGTGGACTTTGTTATTAGTTATTGTTTATTACCATGCACATGCACTTGGATGTGCATTATTATTTATTATCATTCATGCACACATTCACATACACATGCAATTCACATGCGTTATAATTTATAATTTATTATCATTCACATGAAAATGGGCATACATATTCACATGCACGCGCATTATGATATATTATTTAAACCATGCACATGCATATACACATGCATGTGTGTTATTACTACTATTATTATTAGAGGTATTTTTAGGGTTTACTATCATTTTTAGAATTTTTACGTGTTATTAACATTTAATATGGTTTGTTTGGGTTTTATGGTTTTTTAATGGCATATTAGTATTTTTAGGGTTTGGTGGGGGTTATTAGAGTTTTATTAGGGTTTATTATGGTGTGTCAAGGTTTATTAGGGTTTATTATGTATTTTTAGGGTTTTATTAGGATTGAGTTATGTTTATTAGGGTAAATTATTGTATATTATGGTATATTTGGGTATGTTTTGGATTTATTAGGGTTTATTATGGTTCATTATGGTTTATTAGTTTTTAAGAGGGTATATTAGGGTTTTTTATTGTTTAGAAGTGTTTATTTGAGTTTATTAGCGCTTATAAGCTTTGTTACGTTTTATTAGCATTTATTAGGGGGTTTAGGGCTTTTTAATGGTATATTTGCGTTTTTAGGGTTTAGTGGAGTTTATTATGGTTTATTATGGTGTGTTAAGGTTTCTTATGGTTGAGTAGGTATTTTTAGGGTTTTATTAGGGTTGATTCTATATCTTTACGGTTTTATTAGGGTTTATTAGGGTTGAGTATGGTTTATTTGGGTTTGTTAGGGATTTTTAGGGTCAGTTAGTGTTTTTATTAGGGTATATGAGTGTTCATTAGTTTTTTTAATATATATGAGGGTTCGTTATGACTTTTTATGTTTTATTAGCGTGTTTTTAGTGTTTTTGAGCATTTTTAATGTTTTATTAGCTTTTATTTGAATTTATTACGGTTTATTGGGGATTCTAGGTCTTTTTAATGGTTTGTTTGCATTTTTTTGTTTGTTGGGGTTCTGTTGGGTTTTATTAGGATTTTTTATGGTGTGTCAAGTTTTATTATGATTAAGAAGGTATTTTTAGGGTTTTATTAGGGGTTTATTTGTTTTCTTCATTTTATTAGGTTATATTAGTGTTTGTTAGGTCCTGTTAGATAATATAGCATGTTTCTAGTGTTTTTGAGCATTTTTTTGTTTGTGAGCATTTTAGGGTTTCTTTGGTTATCATAGAGTTTATTATGGTTTATTAGGGTTTCTAGGGATTCTTAAGTTATATTAGCAATTTTTGTCTTTATTAGGTCATTATAGTGTTTTTAGGACTTTTTAGGTAATATAGCGCATTTTTATTTTTTGTGATCATTTTTTTTATTATTTATGAGCATTTTTAGGGTTTATTAGGTTATAATTGATTTTATCAGGGTTTCTAGAGACTTTTAAAGGTATACTAGTATTTTTTTCTTTATCTGGGTTTTATAGGGTTTATTAGTGGTTATTATGGTGTGTTAAGGTTTGTTAGGGTTGTGTAGGGTTTATTGGGCTTTATTTATGGTTTATTAGTGATTTTAGGGTTTGTTTGGGGTTTATTAGGGTTTATTAGTGTTTATTAATGTCTATTACGGTTGGTTAGGGTTGTTTAGGTTTTCTTAACGTGTTTTTTGGGTTTATTAGGTTTTATTATCATTTACTAGTTTTTATTAGGTATTTTTGGGGTTTTATTAGGTTTGAGTAGGGTTTCTTACGATTTTAGGTATTATAAGGTGTTTTTAGGGATTATTAGAGTTTATTAGGGGTTTATTAGGGTTTAATTTTTTATATTATAGTATATTAGGGTTTAATATTTTTGACGGTTTTAAAGCATCTTTAATGTTTTTGTAGCATTTTTTAGGGTTTGTGTAGCGTTGTTAGAGTTTATGTAGCATTATTTGTGTTTAGGTAGCGTTTTTAGGGTTTAGTTAGTGGATTTAGATTTTATATGTCATTTTTACGGTTTATGTAACATTTTTTGTGTTTTTTTAGCATTTTTAGGGTTTAGGTTTTATGTAGCATTTTTTAGGGTTTATGTTGCGTTTTCTGGGTCTATGTAGTATTTTTATGGGTGATGTAGCGTTTATGTTGCATTTTTTAGTGTTTATGTAATGTTTTTTGGGTTTATGGAGTGGTTTTAAGGTTTATATTGTGTTTTTAGGTTGTATGTAGTGTTTCTTAATGTTATGTTGCGTTTTTAGGGTTTATGTTGTCTTTTTTAGGGTTTATGTTATAGTTCTAGGGTTTATGTGGTGCTTTTAGGGTTTATGTATTGCTTTTTGGGATTATGTTGCGTTTTTTGTTTTTGTTGCATTTTTAGGGTTTCTGTTGCATTTTTTAGGGTTTATGTAATTTTTTTAGGGTTTATGTATCTATTTGAAGCCCTTTTCAGGATTTTAATGGTTGTTTATAGTTTGTAGGGTTTTTTAGGGTTTTTAAGGGTTGTTAACAGGTGTTTATTGTTTTTTATGGTATTTGATGGATTTTCAAGGGTTTTTTGGTGGTTTTTATTGGTTTATTTGTTTTTTTGGGATTGATAGGGGTTGTTGGGGTTTTTTAGTGTGTTTAGGGGTTTTTTTTGGGTATTGAAGCGATTTTTAGGGTTTATATAATGTGTTTTAGCGTTTTTTTTGTTTTTTTAGGGTTTTCTAGTGATCTTTAGAGTTTTATATGGTTCTTCAGGGTTTATTAGCGTTATTTAGGGTTTATTAGTGTTCTTGAGGATTTGTTATAGTTTATTAGCATTTTTATTGTATATTTGGGTTTTATTGGGATTCTATAGGCATTAATAGCTTTTTCTAGGGTTTATCGAACTTTTATAAGGTTATTTAGGATTTATTATGGTTTATTAGGGTTTATTTTATTTATTAGGGTTTAGTAACATGTATTTGGGTTTATTACGATTTATTAGTGTTTATTATGCTTTTTTCGGGTTTATCGCGGTTTATTGGGGGTTTGTTATGGATTATTTCAGTTTGTTACGATTTATCTGGGGTTGTTAGGATTTGTTACTATTTATTTGGGGTTGTTAGGGTTTGTTACGATTTATTTTGGGGTTATGAGGGTTTGTTAGGGTTTATTAGTGTGTTGTAAGGTTTTATAGGCTATTATTTTGAGGTTTTTTAGTGCTTTGTCAGGTTTGTTAGGGTTTTTAGTGATTATTAGAGTTTATTATGATTTAATAGTGTTTTTATTGTATATTAGGGTTTTTAGTTCTTTTTTAGCATTTATTAGTGTCTAATATAGTTTGTTAGGGTTTATTATAGTAAATTACGATTTATTAGTGTTTATTAGGGTTTTTAGGGTTTAATAGTGGGTTGTAGGGGTTATTAGGGTTTATTAGTGGTTCTTAGGGGTTATTAGTGGTTGTTAGGGTTTGTTAGGTTTTGTTAGGGTTTTTAGGGTTTGTTAAGGTTTGTTTGAGTTGTTTAGGATTTTATGCGTTTTTTGGGTTTTATGGGTGTGTTTGGATTTTTTTTGCTTTGTTAGTTTTATTTTAACATTTTTTGAGGTTTTGTTTCATTTTGTGGGTTTTGAAGCATTTTTCGGTTTTTGTAGCAATTGTTAGGGTTTATGTACCATTGTTAGTGGCTTTAGTGGATCTTTAGGGGTTTATTAGGGGTTTATTAGGGCATCATTTTTTTATATTATGGTATATTAGGTTTTAATATTTTTGCGGGTTTTGAAGCGTCTTTAGGGTTTTTGTAGCATTTTTCAGGGTTTTTGTAGCGTTGTTCGAGTTTATGTAGAATTTTTAGTGTTTATGTAGCATTCTTAGGGTTTAGTTTGCGGTTTTAGGTTTTATATATCATTTTTAGGGATTATGTAACGTTTTTAGGGTTTATGTAGCGTGTTTAGGGTTTAGGTATTATGTAGCCTTTTTAGGGTTTATGTTGCATTTTCGGGGTTTAGGTGGCATTTTTAGGGGTGATGTAGCATTTATGTTGCATTTGATAGGGTTTAAGTAACGTTTTTAGGGTTCATGTAGTGTTTTTAGGGTTTATATTGTGTCTTTAGGTTTTACGTAGTGTTTTTTAATGTTTATGTGGCGTTTTTCAGGGTTTATGTTGTGTTTTTAGGGTTTATGTTGTGCTTTTAGGGTTTACGTAGCGTTTTTTTGGGTTTATGTCTCGTTTTTTGTTTATGTTGCGTTTTTAGGGTTTTTGTTGCATTTTTTAGGTTTTATGTAATGGTTTTAGGGTATATGTATCTATTTGATGCCTTTTTTAGGGTTTTAATGGTTTTTTATGGTTTGTAGTGTTTTAAGGGGTTTTAAGGGTTGTTAACGGGTGTTTATGGTTTTTTATGGCATATAATGGTTTTTTAATGGTTTTTGGGAGGTTTTATGGGTTTTTTTTTGGGGATTTATAGGGGTTTTAAGGATTTTTTTAGTGTGTTTTAGGGTTTGTTTGGGTATTGTAGCGGTTTTTAGGGTTTATATAATGTTATTTACCATTTTTTGTGTTTTTGAGGGTTTTTTAGTGTTCTTTAGAGTTTAATATGGCTCTTTAGGGTTTATTAAGGTTCTTTGGGGTTTATTAGTGTTCTTTAGGATTTTTTACAGTTTATTAGGGTTTTTATTGTATATTAGGGTTTTATTGGGCTTTTGTATTCATTAATAGCTTTTTCAAGGGTTTATCCACCTTTTTAGGGTTATTTTGGATTTATTAGGGTTTATTTTATTAATTAGGGTGTATTTGGGTTTATTACGATTTATTAGGGTTTATTATGATTTGTTAGGGCTTATTGGTGTTTATTAGGGGTTTGTTATGGTTTGTTTCTGTTAGTTGTGATTTATTTGCATTGTTAGGATTTGTAACTATTTATTGGCGGTTGTTAGGGTTTGTTACGATTTATTTTGGGGTTTTTAGGGTTTTTAGGGGTTTTAGGGTTTATTAGTGGGTTATAGGGCTTTGTAGGCTATTATTTGGAGATTTTTGTAGCGTTTTTTCGGGTTTTTTAGGGTTTTTTGTAATTATTAGGGTTTATTATGGTTTAATAGTGTTTTTTATTGTATATAATGGGTTTTAGGGCTTTTGTAGCATTTATTAGTGTCTAATAGAGTTTGTTAGGGTTTATTACATGTTACTACAATTTAGTAATGTTAAGTAGGGTTTTTAGGGTTTAATAGTGGGTTTTATGGGTTATTATGGTTTATTTATTGTTTATTACCATGCACACGCACATGCACACGAACATGCATTTGTATGTGCGTTATTATTTATTATTTATTATAATTCAAGTGCACATGCACATACACTTGTAATTCACATGCGTTATTATTTACTATTTATTATTTATTATCATTCACATGCAAATGCGCATGCATATGCACATGCATGCGCATTATTATTTATTATTTCAACCATGCACATGCATATGCACATGCACGTGTGCTATTAATATTATTATTATTAGAGGTATTTTTAGGGTTTACTAGCATGTTTTAGGATTTTTAGGTGGTATTAACATTTATTATGATCTGTTAGGGTTTAGAGTTTCTTAATGGTATATTAGCATTTTTTTGGGTTTGGTGGGCGTTATTAGGATTTTATTAGGGTTTATTATGGTGTGTCAAGTATTATTAGGGTTTAACAGGTTTTTAGGGTTTTATTAGGATTGAGTTGGGTTTATTAGGGTATATTATGGTATATTATGGTATATTTGGGTATGTTTAGGATTTATTAGGGTTTATTATGGTTCATTATGGTTTATTAATTTTTAAGAGGGTATATTAGGGGTTTTAGGGTTTAGTAGTGTTTATTAGGGTTTATTAGAACTTTTATGCTTTGTTAGATTTTATTTGCATTTATTAGGTGTTTTAGGGATTTTAATAGTATATTTTCGTTTTTAGGGTTTAGTGGTGTTTATTATGGTTTATTATGGTGTGTGAAGGTTTATTAGGGTTGACTAGGTATTTTTAGGGTTTTATTAGGGTTGAGTAGGTATATATAGGGTTTTATTTGGGTTAATTAGGGTTGAGTAGGGTTTATTAGGGTTTGTTAGGGATTTTTAGGGTTTACTAGGGTTTGTTACTGTTTTTATTAGAGTATATGAGTGTTTTTTAGTTTTTGTTAATATATATGAGCTGTTGTTTGGACGTTTTATGTTCTATTAGTGGGTTTTTAGTGTTTTTGAGATTTTTTTATGGTTTATTATGTTTTATTAGAATTTAGTATGGTTTATTAGGTTTTCTAGGGCTTTTTAATGGTTTGTTTGCGTTTTATTGTTTATTGGGGTTTAGTTGGGTTTTATTAGTTTTTTATTATAGTGTGTCAATGTTTATTCGGGTTGAGAAGGTATTTTTAGGGTTTAATTATGGTTTAATTAGGATTTATAAGTTTTTATTAGGGTTTATTAGGGATTTTTAGGGTTTGTTAGGGGTTTATTAGATTTTTGGTTTTATTAGGTTATATTAGTGTTTGTTAGGACTTTTTAGATAATATAGCGTGTTTTTATTGTTTGTGAGCATTTTGTTTTTGTTTATGAGCATTTTTATGGTTTCTTAGGTTATATTAGAGTTTATTATGGTTTTATTAAGGTTTCTAGGGATTTTTAAGGTATATTCCTATTTTTTTTATTTATTAAGTTATATTTGTGTTTTTAGATATTTTTAGGTAATATAGCGTGTTTTTATTGTTTGAGATCATTTTTTATTTTTTGTGAGCAATTTAGAGTTTATCAGCATTTCTAGGGAATTTTTATGGTATACTATCATTATTTCATTATTAGGGGTTTGTAGGGTTTTATTAGGGGTTATTATAGTGTGTTAAGGTTTGTTAGGGTTGAGTAGGGTTTATTTGCCTTTATTTATGGTTTAGTAGGGCTTTCTAGGGTTTGTTTGGGGTTTATTAGGGTTTATTAGTGTTTATTATTGTCTATTAGGGTTGGTTAGGGTTGTTTAGGTTTTCTTAACCTGTTTTTAGGGGTTATCTGGTTTTATTATCATTTATTAGGGTTTATTAGGTAATTTTGGGGTTTTATTGGGGTTGAGTAGATTTTCTAAGGGTTTTTAAGGATTATAATGTGTTTTTAGGGACTGCTGAGTTTATTAGGGGTTTATTATGGTTTAAATTTTAATATTATGGTATATTAGGGTTTAATATTTTTGAGTGGTTTGAATCATCTTTAGGGGTTTGTAGCATTGTTTAGGGTTTGTGTAGCATTGTTAGAGTTTATGTAGCATTTTTAGGGTTTATGTAACATTTATATGGTTTAGTTAGCAGTTTTAGGTTTTATGTATCATTTTTAGGGTTTATGTAATGTTTTTAGGGTTTATGTAGCGTGTTTATAGTTTGTGTTTTATGTAACATTTTTTTAGGGTTTATGTTGCGTTTTCTGAGATTATTTAACATTTTAGGGGTGTTGTAGCATTTATGATGCATTTTTAGGGTTTATGTAACATTTTCAGGGTTCATGTAGTGTTTTAGGGTTTATATTGTGTTTTTAGGTTTTATGTAGCATTTTTTAAGGTTTATGTTGCGTTTCTTAGGGTTTATGTTGGATTTTTTAGGGTGTATGTTACAGTTTTAGGGTTTATGTAGTGCTTATAGGGTTTATGTAGCGTTTTTTGGGTTTATGTTGCGTGTTTTGATTTATGTTGCATTTTAAGGTTTTTGTTTCATTTTTTAGGGTTTATGTAACATTTTTAGGGTTTATGTAACTATTTGAAGCCTTTTTAGGGTTTTAATGGTTGTTTATGGTTTATAGTTTTTTTAGGGGTTTCAAGGGTTGTTAATGGGTGTTTATGGTTTTTATGGTATCTGATGGCTTTTTAATGGTTTTTTTATGGGGGGGTTATGGGTTTATTTGTTTTTTTGGGATTGATAGGGGTTGTTAGGGTTTTTTTGTGTGTTTTAGGGTTTTTTTGGGTATTGTATAGGTTTTTAGGGTTTATATAATGTGTTTTAGCGTTTTTGGGTTCTTTAGGGTTTTTAGTGTTTTTTGGAGTTTAATATGGTTCTTAAGTGTTTATTAGGGTTTTTTAGGGATTATTTGTGTTCTTTTGGATTTGTTACAGTTTATTAGCATTTTTATTGTATATTAGGGTTTTATTGGGATTTTGTAGGCATTAATAGTTTTTTATAGGGTTTATCAAATATTTTTAGGGATATTTAGGATTTATTAGGGTTTATTAGGGTTTATTTTATTTATTAGGGTTTAGTAATGTGTATTTGGGTTTATTAAAATTTAATAGGATTTATTAGGATTTGTTAGGGTTTATTGCGGTTTATTAGGGGTTTGTTACGGTTTGTTTCAGTTAGTTATAATTTATTAGGAATTTTTAGGATTTGTTACGATTTATTTGGTGTTGTTAGGGTTTGTGAGGATTTATTTTGGGGTTATTAGGGTTTTTAGTGTTTATTAGTGGGTTGTAGGGTTTTGTACGCTATTATTTATAGATTTTTGTGGTGTTTTGTCGAGTTTGTTAGGGTTTTTAGTGATTATTAGGGTGTATTATGGTTAAATAGTGTATTTTATTATATATTAGGGGTTTTAGGGATTTTGTTGTATTTATTGGGGTCTAATACAGTTTCTTAGAGTTTATTATAGGTTATTACAGTTTATTAGTGTTTATTGGGGTTCAATAGTGGGGTTTTATGGGTTATTAGGGTTTATTAGTGGTTCTTAGGGGTTATTAGTGGTTTCTAGGGTTTGTTAGGTTTTGATAGGGTTATTAGGGTTTATTACGGTTTGTTTGAGTTGTTAGGGGTTTTATGCTTTGTTAGGGTTTTACAGGTGTGTTTGGATTTTTTATGCTTTGTTAGAGTTATTTTAGCATTTTTTGGGGTTTTGTTGTGTTTTTTGGGTTTTGAAGCATTTTTTGGGGTTTTGTAGCAATTGATAGGGTTTATGAAGTGTTGTTAGTGGCTTTAGTGGTTCTTTAGGGTTCATTAGGGTTTTTATGGGTTTTTAGGGTTCTTTAGGGTGTATTAGAGTTTCTTTTGAGGTTTTTAGGGTTTTCTAGGTGGTTTTAGGGGTTTTAAGGGTTTCATAGGGTTGGTAAGGGTTTTGTTAGGCATTTTTGGGGGTTTTAGGGTTTTTTAGCATATTAAGTGGGTTTTAGGGTTTTTAGGGTTTTTGGGGTTTTTTTAGGTTTTTTAGGGTTTTTTAGGTTTGTTTTCAGTTTTTTTCAGTTTTTGGGGTTTTTATGGGTTTTAGGGGTTTTTAGTGTTGTTATGGTTTTTTAGGATTTTTTAGGGTTTTAGGGTTTTTTGGGGTTTTTTGGGTTTTTAGGGGGTTTTTTTCGGTTATTATGGTTTTTTTAGGGTTTTGTCAGGTTTTTCCTGGTTTGTCCGGTGTTTTTTGTGAATATTAGCATTATGAATGGTTTAATAGCATTTTTGTTGTATATTTGGGTTTTTATTTATTTTGTAGCTTTTATTGGGGTCTAATTGGGGTTTTATGGTTTATTACGATTTATTAGTGTCTATTAGGGTTTAGTAGTTGTCTTTATGGTTTATTAGGGTTTATTATGGTTTATTATTGGATGGTAGGGTTTTTTAGGATTTATTAGTTATTATTAGAGTGATTTAGGGTGTCTAAGGGTTTGTTAGGGTTTCTAAGGGTGTGTTTGGGTTTCTATGGGTGGGTTAGGGTTTTTATGGGTGGGTTAGGGTTTCTAAGGGTGTGCTATGGTTTCTAAGGGTTTCTATGGTAGTGTTAGGGTTTCTATGGGTGAATTGGGGTTTCTACGGTTGTGCTAGGGTTTCTGAGGGTGTGTTCGGGTTTCTAAGGGTGTGTTAGGTTTTTAAGGGTGTGTTTGTGTTTCTTAGGTTTGATTAGGGTTTTGTTAGTGTTTTTAGGGTTTTTAGGGTTATGTTAAGGTTTATTATGGTTTCTTTGGGGGTTTTTAGGGTTTCTTCGTGTTTTTTGGGTTTTTTGGGGTTTCTTAGTGCTTCTGGGGGTTTTTAGGGCTTGTTAGGTTTTTTTAGTGTTTGTTATGTTTTTTAGGGTTTTTGGGGTTTGTTAGGGTTTGTTAGGGTTTGGTATGGTTTGTTTGGTTTTTTAGTGTTTTTAGGGTTTTTAGGGTTTTTTAGGGTTTTACATGGTTTTTAATAGTTTTTTGTGTTTATGGGGTTATTCATGGTTTGTTAGGGTTATTTAGTTATTCATGGTTGTCACAGATGTGTATAGCTAGTCGCAAGCTTCAATTTGATATGTGGTAGAGGTGAAACTGACACCCAGAGCAGAAGTTATGTTCATTTGGAAGACATAAGGACCTTTTGGGTCTTTAAGAACATGATAAGGTGTTTCTATTGGTCCCAGTTGTGTAGATCAAGTTGAAAGCTTTGATTTGATATATGGTAGAGGCAAAACGGACTCCCGGAGTAGAAGTTCTGGTCTTTTGGAGGGTTTGAGTACCTTTTTGGGCCTTCAAGGATGTGAGAAGGTGCTTCAGTGGTTATTGGAGTGTAGGGCTAGTCTCAAGATTTGATTTGATATGTGGTAGAGGCAAAACATACACCCATAGAAGAAGTAATTGCAAAACAGACAACAAAAGCCAATCTTTTGACCATCTAAAGTGATTTTGGGTCCTTTTGGTTGATGAAGAATGTCAGAAGGGGTTCCAGTGGTTACTAGAGTGTGTATAATTTCATAATCTTAGATTTGATATGTGGTAGAGCCAAAATCAACACACATAGCATAAGTTATTGTCGTTTTAAATTGAGAAACCCTCCTAGCACCTAAAAACCTAAGAAACCCACAACTCACAAAAATAGGCATAACATCTCCTTCGAGTGTCCATTTGAGTGATGTGACTAGTAAAATCGAAGCTCGTGAGATGAGTGAGGACCAAGTCTAATCAAAACTAAGAGAAGATCAATGAAATAGAAGATATATTAGTTATATCACTCCAAAAAATGTCCAACTTCAAACGACCATAACATTCACTCTGGTTGTCCGTTTGAGCTCAACAACATATCTAACCAAGGCAGCGAAGATATCTATGAAGAAGGATAACTTGAAAAATTATCAAGTGATGTATAGGAACCTAAAATCCCAAAAACCCATCAAAAGGACTCCAAAACTCCCTTTCAGTGTCCAGATCCCTTTCAAATTTTTCTTTAAACGGTCAAAACTTCTTATCTGTGTGTCTGTTCGGCCTCCAGCACCTGTTTTTATCGGTGTTCATTCCATGAGATTTAGTTTGACTATTCACAGAGGGAAAATGGAGACCTGAAGAAGAAGTTATGCCATTTTTAATGACTCTGTGATTTGTTAGGTTTTTTCGAGACACCATTTCTAGCACTTTTTCCTTGTCTGCTGTTTTTTCAGACAACTATAACTTATTATTACTGTTATTATTATTATTATTATTATCATCATCTCATGAAAATGCACATGCACATGCACGTGCATTATTATTATATTTTTATTACCATGCACGTTCACATAAAATGCACACACGTTATTTTATTATCACATGCATTGTTATTATTTTTGTTGTTGTTATTATTGTGGTTGTTGTTGTAGTTATTGTAGTTTTCATCACATGCAAAGGCACATCCAAATGCACATTCAAGAAAATTCAATGAACGTGCATTATTCTATTATCACATGATTTGTTAATAATAATAATAATAATAATAATAATAATAATATCATCATCATCATCATCACATGCAAATTCAATGCACGAGAGTTATTATTTATTACCATGCACATGCACATGCAATCCACATGCAATATTCTATTATCATATGAATTAGTACTGTTACTATTATCACCACCACTACTGCTATTATTATTATTGTTGTTATTATTACTATCATCAAATGAAAATGGAGATACACGTGCGTTATTATTTATTATTTATTACCATGTACGTGCATATGGAATGGACTTGTATTATTCATTTATTATTATTAATATTACTACTATTATCACAGTTATTATTATTATTATTATTATCATTATCATTATCATTATTATTATCATTATCACATGCAAATGCGTATGCATGTGTGTTGTTATTTATTATTTATTACAATGCACGTGCATGTGTTATTATTATAATTTTTATTACAATAAATATTCTTAATATTATCATCAAATGTAAAGGCACATGCACATGAATGTGCGTTCTTATTTATTATTATTTATTTATTATTTACTACTATGTATGTGCACATGAAATTCACTTGCGTTATTCTATTATTATTATTATAATTATTATTGTTGTTGTTGTTGTCGTTTTTATCATCAAATACAATTGCACATGCCCGTGCATTTTTATTTATTATTTATTACCATGCACATAAATGTGTCATTATCATTATCATTACATGTAAATGTACATGCACGTGTGTTATTATATATTATTTATTATCATGCACATGCAAATGCAATGCACTTGCATTATTCTATTATCACATGTGTTATTATTATTTATTCTAATGAACTTGCACTCGCAATGCATGTGCGTTATTCTATTATCACATGTGTTATTATTTATTATTTATTATCATTCACATGCAAATGCACATTCATGTGGACTTGGTTATTATTTATTCTTTATTACCATGCACATGCACATGCACATGCACATGTACATGCACTTGCACAAGCACTTGTATGTGTGTAATTATTTATTATTTATTATCATTCACATAAAAAAGCACATACACATGAAATTCACATGCATTATTATTTATAATTTATTATTTATTATCATTCACATGAAAATGCACAGGCGTATGCACATGCACGTGCATTATGATTTATTATTTAAACCATGCACATGAATATTCAAATGCACATGCGTTATTACTACAACTATTATTAGAGGTATTATTAGGGTTTACTATCATTTTTTAGGATTTTTAGGTGTTAATAATATTTATTATGGTTAGTTAGGTTTTTAGGGTTTTTAATGGTATATTAGTGTTTTTTAGAGTTTGGTGTGGGTTATTAAGATTTTATTAGGGTTCATTATGGTGTGTAAAGGTATATTAGGGTTTATTAGGTATGATTAGGGAATTATTAGGAATGAGATCAGTTTATTTGGGTATATTATGGTATATTATGGTATATTTAGGTATGTTTAGGATTTATTAGGGTTTATTATTGTTTATTATGGTTTATTAATTTTTTTGAGGGTACATTAGGGTTTTTAGGGTTTATTCAGTTTTATTCGGGTTTTTTAGCGCTTTTAAACTTGGTTAGGTTATATTAGCATTTATTAGGGGTTTTAGGGCTTTTAATGGTGTGTATGAGTTTTTAGGGTTTAGTGGGGTTTATTATCGTGTGTTAAGGTTTATTAGGGTTGAGTAGGTATTTTTAGGGTTTTATTAGGGTTGAGTCGGTATCTTTAAGGTTTTATTAGGGTTTGTAAGGGGTTTATTAGTTTTTTTTTTGTTTTATTAGGTTATATTAGTGTTTATTAGGCCTTTTTAGATAATATAGAGTGTTTTTATTGTTTGTGAGCATTTTTTTGTTTGTGAGCGTTTTTAGGGTTTCTTAGGTTATATTAGAGTTTATTATGGTTTATTAGGGTTTCTAGGTATTTTTATGGTATATTATCATTTTTTGTATATATTAGGTTATATTAGCATTATTAGGTCTTTTTAGGTAATATAGCATGTTTTTATTGTTTGTGATCATTTTTTATTGTTTGTGAGTGTTTATAGGATTTATTAGGTTATTTTAGAGTTTATAAGGGTTTCATGGGATTTTTTAAGGTATACTAGCAATTTTTTTCTTTGTTAGTGTTTTGTAGGGTTTTATTAGGGGTTATTATGGTGTGTTAATGTTTGTTAGGGTTGAGTAGGGTTTATTTGGATTTATTTATGGTTTATTAGGTCTTTTAGGGTTTGTTTGTGGTTTATTAGGGTTTATTAGTGTTTATTAGTGTCTATTAGGGTTGTTTAGGTTTTTTTAGGTTTTGTTAACATGTTTTTAGGGTTTATTAGGTTATTATCATTTATTAGCGTTTATTAGGTATTTTTGGGGTTTTATTGGGGCTGAGTAGAGTTTATTAGGGTTTTTAGGGATTATAAGGTGTTTTTAGGGATTATTAGAGTTTATAAGGGGTTTATTAGGGTTTATTTTTTATATTATGGTATATTAGGGTTTAATATTTTTGAGGTTTTTAAAGAATATTTAAGGTTTTAGTAGCATTTTTAGGGTTTGTGTAGCGTTGTTAGAGTTTATGTAGCATTTTTAGTGTTTATGCAGTGTTCTCAGTGTTTAGTTAGTAGTTTTAGATTTTATATATCATTTTTAGGGTTTATGTAATGTATTTAGGGTTTATGTAGCGTGTTGAGGGTTTAGGTTTTATGTAGCATTTTTTAGGGTTTATGTTGTGTTTTCTGGGTTTATGTAGCATTTTTAGTGGTGATGTAGCGTTTATATTGCATTATTAGGGTTTATGTAAATTTTTTAGGGTTCATGTGGTGTTTTTAGGGTTTATATTGTGTTTTAGGTTTTATGTAGTGTGTTTTAATGATTATGTTGCGTTTTTTAGGGTTTATGTTGTGTCTTTTAGGGTATATGTTACAGTTCTAAGGTTTATGTAGTGAATTTAGAATTTATGTAGCATTTTTTGGGTTTATGTAGGGTTTTTTGGTTTATGTTGCATTTTTTGGGTTTTTATTGCATTTTTAAGGGTTGATGTAAAGTTTTTAGGGTTTATGTATCTATTTGAAGCCTTTTTTAGCATTTTAATTGTTGTTTGAGGTTTCTAATTTTTTTAGGGTTGTTAAGGTTTGTTAATGGGTGTTTATGGTTTTTATGGTATCTAATGGCTTTTTAATGGTTTTTTGGTGGGGGTTATGGGTTTATTTGTTTTTTTGGGATTGATAGGGGTTGTTAGGGGTTTTTTGTGTATTTTATGGTTTGTTTGGGTATTTTATCGGTTTTTAGGGTTTATATAATGTGTTTTAGCGTTTCTTGGGTTCATTAGGGTTTTTAGTGTTCTTTAGAGTTTAATATGGTTTTTTAGTGTTTATTAGGGGTTTTTAGGGTTTATTAGTGTTCTTTTAGATTTGTTACAGTTTATTAGCATTTTTTATTGTATTTTAGGGTTTTATTGGGATTTTGTAAGAATTAATTGTTTTTTATAGGTTTTATCAACCTTCTTAGGGTTATTTAGGATTTGTTAGGGTTTATTAGGGTTTATTTTATTTATTAGCGTTTAGTAACGTGTATTTGGGTTTATTAAAATTTATTAGGGTTTGTTGCAGTTTATTAGGGGTTTCTTACGGTTTGTTTCAGTTTTTTACAATTTATTTGTCATTGTTAGGATTTGTTACGATTTATTTGGGGTTGTTAGGGTTTCTAAGGATTTATTTTGGGGTTATTAGGATTTTAGGGTTTATTAGTGGGTTGTAGAGTTTTGTAGGATATTATTTGGTGATTTTTATAATGTCTTGCTGTTTTTGTTTGGGTTTTTAGTGATTATTAGGGTTTATTATGGTTTTATAGTGTTATTTATTGTATATTAGGGGTTTTAGGGATTTTTTAGCATTTATTTGGGTCTAATAGAGTTTTTAGGGTTTATTACAGGTTATTACAATTTATTAGTGTTTATTATGGTTTTTAGGGTTTAATAGTGGGTTTTAGGGGTTACTAGGGTTTTTTAGTGGTTCTTGGGGGTTATTAGTGGTTGTTTGCGATGGTTAGGTTTTGTTAGGGTTTTAGGGTTTTTTATGATTTGTTTGAGTTATTTGGGGTTTTATGCGTTTTTTTTGTTTTTATCGGTGTGTTTGGTTTTTTATGCTTTTTAAGGGTTATTTTAGCATTTTTCGGGGTTTTGTTTCATTTTGTGGGTTTCAAAGCATTTTTCAGTTTTTTGTAGAAATTATTAGGGTTTTTGTAGAACTTTTAGTGGCTTTAGTGGTTCTTTAGGGTTTTTTAGGGTTTTTTAGGGTTCTTTATGGTGTATTAGTGTTTCTTTTGAGGTTTTTAGGGTTTGCTGGGGAGTTTTTAGGGTTTTTGAGGGTTTCAAAGGGTCGGTTAGGGTTTTGTAAGGAATTTTTAGGTTTTTAGGGTTTTTAGCAATTTTTTAGTTTTTAAGGGTTTTTTAGGTTTTTTAGGGTTTTTAGGTTTGTTTTTGGGGTTTTTCAGGTTTTTAGTGTTTTTAGGGGTTTTAGGGGTTTTTAGGGGTTTTTAGGGTTTTTAGGATTTTCTAGGGTTTTTAGGCTTTTTTAGGGTTTTTTTGGTTTTTGGGTTTTTAGGGTTTTTTAGGGTTTTGTCAGGTTTTGCTAGGTTTGTTCGGGGTTTTCTGTAAATATTAGCATTTTGAATGTTTTAATAACATTTTTGTAGTATATTTGGGGTTTTAGGTATTTTGTAGCTTTTATTGGGGTCTAATAGGATTTTTAAGGTTTATTACAATTTATTAGTGTTTATTAGGGTTTTGTAGTGGTATTTAGGGTTTATTAGGGTTTATTATGGTTTATTATTGGTTGGTAGGGTTTGTTAGGATTTATTAGTGCTTATTAGAATGATTTAGTGTGTCTAAGGGTTTTTTAGGGTTTCTAAGGGTGAGTTAGTGTTTCTAAGGTTGGGTTAGAGTTTTTATGGGTGGGTTAGGGTTTCTAAGGTTGTGTTATGGTTTCTAAGGGTTTCTAAGGTTGTGTTAGGGTTTCTATGGGTGTGTTGGAGTTTCTAAGGGTGTGTTTGGGTTTCTAAAGGTGTATTAGGGTTTCTAAGGGTGTGTTAGGGTTTATAAGGGTGTGTTAGTTTTTCTTAAGTTTGCATAGGGTTTTTATAGGGTTTTTAGGGTTTTGTTTGGGTTTCTTATGGGTTTTAGGGGTTTTTTAGGGTTTCATCGAGTTTTTTGGGTTTATTGGGGTTTCATAGTGCTTCTTGGGGTTTGTTAGGGCTTGTTATGTTTTGTTAGAGTTTTTTTGTGTCTTTTTAGGGTTTTTTGGGGTTTGTTAGGGTTTGTTAGGGATTGTCAGGGTTTGTTAGTGTTTGTTATGGTTTGTTAGGGTTTGTTATCAGTTCGTATGGTTTTTAATGGTTTTTAGTGTTTATGGGGTTATTCATGATTTTTAGGGTTATTTAGTTGTTCATGGTGGTCACAGATGTGTAGAGCTAGTCGCAAGCTTTAATTTGATATGTGGGAGAGGTGAAACGGACACCTAGAGAAGAGGTTATGGTAATTTGGAGGACTTAAGGACCTTTTGAAACATTAATAACGTGATAAGGTGTTCCTATTGGACACATATGTTTAGATCTAGTCGAAAGCTTCGATTTGATATATGGTAGAGGAAAAACGGACTCCCGGAGTAGAAGTTATGGTCTTTTGGAGGGTTTAAGTACCGTTTTGGGCCTTCAAGGACATGAGAAGGTGCTTAAATGGTTATAAGAGTGTAGGTATAGTTTAAAGCTTTGATTTAATATGTGGTAGAGGCAAAACGGACACCCATAGAAGAAGTTATTGCAAAACGGACACCAGAAGCCAATCTTTTGACCTTCCAAAGTGATTTTGGGACTTTTGGGGGGTTGATGAATGTCAAAAAGGGTTCCAGTGGTTACCAGAGGGTGTATCTTTTCACAATCTTCGATTTTATATGTGGTATAGCCAAAATTAACCCACGTAGCAGAAGTTCTTATCATTTTAAATTGAACAACTCTCCTAGCACCTAAAAACCCAAGAAACCCGCAACTCACTAAAATAGTCATAACTTCTCCTTCAGGTGTTCGTTTGAGCATTGTTAACAATCAAATCGAATATCGTGAGATGAGTGAGGAACAAGTTTAGTAGAAACTTTTATTAGATCAAATAAATATATGATAAATTAGTTATACCACTCAAAAAAAGTCCAACTTCTAATGGCCATAACATTCGCTCCGGTTGTCCGTTTAAGCTCTACCACATATCAAATCGAAAGAAGCAAAGATATATATGCAGAAGGATGACTTGAACATAGTTAAAGTCATGTTTTAGAACCTAAAATCCCAGAAACCCATCATAAGGCCTCCCAAACTCCATTTCCATGTATAGATCCCTGTCAAATTTTTCGTAAAATTGTCATAACTTCTGATCTGTGTGTCT
This sequence comes from Viscum album, assembly GCA_963277665.1. Classification (NCBI taxonomy): domain Eukaryota; kingdom Viridiplantae; phylum Streptophyta; class Magnoliopsida; order Santalales; family Viscaceae; genus Viscum; species Viscum album. Next base: position 1,661,131 of record CAUJRU010000006.1, read on the forward strand.
GTTCGGCCTCTGAAACCTGTTTTTGTCGTAGTTCATTCCATGTGATTTAGTTTGACTATTCACAAAGTGGAAATGGACACCCGAAGAAGTTATTCCTTTTCAATGACTCTGTGATTTTTTAGGTTTTTCAAGACCCCATTTCTAGCATTTTTGTCATGTATGATGTTTTTTTAAACAACTATAACTTATTATTACTGTTATTATTATTATTATCATCATCATCACATCCACATGCATATGCACATGCACATGCATTATTATTATATTTTTACTACCATGCACATGCATATGTAATGCACACATGTTATTTTATTATCACATGCGTTGTTATTATTATTGTTATTATTATTATTATTGTGGTTGTTGTTGTTGTTGTTGTTGTTGTGGTTGTTGTTGATGTTGTTATTGTTGTTATTATCATCACATAAAAATGCACATGCAAATTCCCATACATGCACATTCAATGCACGTGCATTATTCTATTATCACAGGTGTTGTTATTAATATTAATATTAATAATATTATTATTATCATCATCATCATCATCACAGGAAAATGCAATGCACGAGCATTATTATTTATTACCATGCACATGCACATGTAATGCACATGAAATATTCTATTATCACATGAATTGGTACTACTACTATTATCACCACTGCTACTACTATTATTACGACTGCTGTTATTATTACTATCATATCATGCAAATGTAGATGCATGTGCGTTATTATTTATTATTTATTACCATGCACGTGCATATGCAATGCACTAGTATTATTCTTTTATTTTTATTGTTATTATCACAATTATTATTATTATTATTATTATTATTATTATCATAATCATTATTATTATCATTATCACATGCAAATTCACATGCATGTGCATTGTTATTTATTATTTATTACAATGCATGTGCATGTGTTATACTTATTATTATTACAATTAGTATTATTAATATTATCATCAATTGTAAAGGCACATGCACCTGCATGTGTGTTGTTATTTATTATTATTTATTTATTATTTACTACAATGCACGTGCACATGAAATGAACTTGCATTATTCTATTATTATTATTATTATTATTATTATTATTATTATTATTATTTTCTGTATCATCAAATACAAATGCACATGCGCGTGCGTTGTTATTTATTATTTATTACCATGCACGTGCATGCGTCATTATCATTATCATTACATGTTAATGCACATGCAAGGGGGTTATTATATAATATTTAATATCATGCACATAAAAATGAAATGCAATTGCGTTATTCTATTTTCACATTTGTTATTATTATTTATTCTCAATCACGTGCACACGCAATGCACTTTTATTATTCTATTATCACATGTGTTATTGTTTATTATTTATTATCATTCACATGCAAATGCACATTCATGTGGACTTGGTTATTATTTATTGTTTATTACCATGCACATGCACATGCACAAGCACATACACATGCACATGCACTTGGATGTGCATTATTATTTATTATTTATTCTAATTCACATGCACATGTACATACACATGTAATTCACATGTGTTATTATTTTTATTATGTTATTTATTATCATTCACATGAAAATGCTCAGGTGTATGCACATGCACGTGCATTATGATTTATTATTTAAACCATGTACATGCATATGCACATGCACGTGCGTTATTACTATTATTATTATTGGAGGTATTTTTAGGATTTACTAGCATTTTTTAGAATTTTTATGTGTTATTAACATTTTTTATGGTTTTTAGGGTTTTAGGATTTTTTTAATGGTATATTAGTGTTTTTTAGAGTTTGGTGGGGGTTATTAGGATTTTTTAGGGTTTGTTATGGTTTGTTAAGGTTTATTAGGATTTATTAGGTATTGTTAGGGTTCTATTAGGATTGAGTTGGGTTTATTAGGGTATATTATGTTATATTATGGTATATTTTGGTATGTTTAGGATTTATTAGGGTTTATTATCATTCATTATGGTTTATTAATTTTTAAGAGGGTATATCATGGTTTTTATGGTTTAGTAGTCTTTATTAGGGTTTATTAGTGATTTTAAGCTTTGTTGGGTTTTATTATCATTTATTAGGGGGTTTTATGGATTTTTAATGGTATATTTGCATTTTGTAGGGTTTAATGGGGTTTATTATGGTTTATTATAGTTTGTTAAGTTTTGATAGGGTTGAGTAGGTATTATTGGGGTTTTATTAGGGTTGAGTATGTATCTTTAGGGTTTTATTAGGGTTTATTAGGGTTGAGTGCAGTCTATTAGGGTTTATTAGGGATTTTTAGCGTTTATTATGGTTTATTAGGGTTTTTTATTAGGGTATATTTGTGTTTTTTAGTTATTGTTTACATATATGAGGGGTTGTTAGGACTTTTTAGGTTTTATGAGAGTGTTTTTAGTGTTTCTGAGAATTTTTTAGGGTTTATTTGGTTTAATTTGAATTTATTATGGTTTATTAGGGTTTCTAGGGATTTTTAATGGTTTGTTTGATTTTTTTTGTTTATTGGGATTTAGTTGGGTTTTATTAGGTTTTTTATGGGGTGTAATGGTTTATTAGGATTGACAAGGTATTTTTAGGGTTTTATTATGGTTTTATTAGGGTTTGTTAGGGTTTGTTAGGTGTTTATTAGTTTTTGGTTTTATTAGGTTATATTAGTGTTTGTTAAGTCTCTTTAGAAAATAGAGCGTTTTTATTGTTTGTGAGCATTTTGTTTTTGTTTCTGAGCATTTTTAGGGTTTGTTAGGTTATATTTGAGTTTATTATGGGTTATAATTGTTTCTAGGGATTTCTAAGTTATATTAACATTTTTTGTCTTTATTATTTTATATTAGTGTTTTTATCTCTTTTTAGGTAATATAGAGTGTTTTTATTGTTTGTGATCATTTTTTATTGTTTGTGAGTGTTTTTAAGGTTTATTAGGTTATAATAGAATTTATCATGTTTTTAGGGATTTTTTAAGGTATACTAGCGTTTGTTTTCGTTATTCGGGTTTTGTAGGGTTTTATTATGGGTCATTATGGTGTGTTAATGTTTGTTAAGGTTGATTAGGGTTTATTTGGAATTATTTATGGTTTATTAGGGATTTTTAGGGTTTTTTGTGGTTTATTATTGTTTATTAGTGTTTATTGGTGTCTATTAGGGTTGGTTAGTGGATTTTAGGGTTTTTAAGGGTTGTTAACGGGTGTTTATGGTTTTTATGGTATTTGATGGGTTTTTAATGGTTTGGGGGGGGGGGTTAAGGGATTATTAGTTTTTTCGGTATTGATAGGGGTTGTTAGGGTTTTTTAGTGTGTTTTAGGGTTTGTTTGGGTATTATAGCTGTTTTTAGGGTTTATGTAATGTGTTTTAAGATTTTTTGGTTTCTTTAGGGTTTTTAGTGTTTTTTAGAGTTTATTATGATTCCTAAGGGTTTATTAGGGTTCTTTAGGGTTTATTAGTGTTCTATAGAATTTTTGCAGTTTATTAGCATTTTTTATTGTTTATTAGGGTTTTATTGGGCTTTTGTAGGCATTAATAGTTTTTCTCTTGGGTTTATCAACCTTTTTAGGGTTATTTAGGATTTATTTGGGTTTCTTAGGGTTTATTTTATTTATTAGGGTTTATTAATGTGTATTTGGGTTTATTACGATTTATTAGGGTTTATTATGATTTGTTTGGGTTTATTGCGGTTTATTAGGGGTCTGTAATGGTTTGTTTTAGTCTGTTATGATTTATTTGGCGTTGTTAGGATTTGTTACGATTTTTTTGGGGTTGTTAGGGCAAGGAAGATGCGAGGGTCGGGCTATTTGTAGCCCCCCAAATTTATTAGCAAGTAAAAAGAGACATAGTAGACAAGGGAGGGGAGGGGTCAAATTACCCACACCTGAAAACCCCTTACAACTCACACAAAAAAAGAAAAGCAAAAAAGAAAAACAAAACGAAGAAAAACACATACATCCAAGAAGCTGCCACCATCATCCAGCATCACCCAGTATCCAACAGCTCACATCTAACCAACAACCAGCATCCAAACTCAAAAAATCCAGCATCCAATACCTCCCAGCCAGATAGAAACCATCAACCAGCAACCAGAGTCATAGAGCCACATCTCTTCTGTACTTCCCACCTAAACAGTAACTAGAGACCAGCAGTACACCTCCAGCACCTGACAACCTCCCACAAAAGAGACTCACAACCAACAACAGAAAACCACCAGCACTAAAATCACCAGCCTGCACACAGCCAGCACCTCCACGCCAGTCCGATACAGAGCCAACAATAGAGAATCAAAGACAACAAACATAATACACTAGCATTTACCAGCTCACCCATTTCCAGAACCACCACCAGTAGAAGTAAGAACAAGAACCTCGTCACATCTCAGCCATAAAACAGCCAACATTCCATCAAGTCGCACCCAATAGCAAAACCAGAGGAAAAAATCACCAGTATCCAAGACAAGGGCCATTCCACAATAGAACAAGACAACAGAATGCAATAACACATGATAATCCCAAAATCACGTCTTGCAACAAGCTCATAATCCAGCAGCAATAATAAATCACAACAAAACCAAGCATCATCACCACAATGGCTAACTAGAACACACAAATCACCTCCAAAGTCCATCATAACATCCAAGATGTTGAAAAAATCTAGAAGATCGACAGCAGCATGAAAAGAAAAAGTCTAAACGAACATGTTTCTTTGCATCAGTCATGAACTTCTAGAATCCAAGCCACCACATCCCTCCTAGCATCCTCCAGAGACCACCGTAGAGCCAGAAAAGCCAGAAAATCCAGAAAAGCCAGAAAATCCAGAAAAGCCACCATAGACCTCTCAAACATAGGTTTGGAGGTGCCACAAGATCAACGACATAGAAGGGAAAAGCACAAACCTTTCCTCCCTGATCGTGGACCACCACTGTCAGATCCGCAGATCTTGAAACCCTAGAAGCATATTTCAGATCTATCACACCTGCACCACAACGCTGCAAAAATCCATCCAAAATAAAGCCGACAAGAACCGGGAAACACCGCCAGAGCCCAGATCTATCGAGCAGAGTCCCTGACGCCCACAAACGTGACTCCAGCCGCATGAACACTACTCTATCAGAGATGTCAAAGCGGCGCCTTGAGGGGCACAACACCACACGAGCGACGAGCCGCATGAAGAAGGTCGCATGCACCGATCCATGCCAACATGAAGCTCTATCGCCAAACGCCGCGTCCACATCGCACCACAAGATCTTGAAGGGAGCAGCAAAGCTGCCGATATGGAATCCAGGAAAACGCGAAAATGGGAGAGAACCTAGTGAGAGCGGTGGAATCTTCTTAGGGTTTGTTATGATTTATTATTGGGTTATTAGTGTTTGTTAGGGTTTATTAGTGGGTTGTAGGGTTTTATAGGCTATTATTTGGTGGGTTTTTTAGTGTTTTTTTGGGTTTGTTAGGGTTCTTAGTGATTATTAGGATTTATTATGGTTCAATAATTTTTTTATTGTATATTAGGGGTTTTAAGGCTTTTGTAGAGTTTATTAGAATATAATAGGGTTTATAGGGTTTCTTACAGGTTATTATGATTTATTAGTGTTTATTAGGGTTTTAGGGTTTAATAGTGGGTTTTGGGTGTTATTTGGGTTTATTAGTGGTTCTTAGGGGTTATAAGTGGTTGTTAGGGTTTGTTAGGTTTCGTTAGGGTTTCTTAGGACGTGTGTTATTCTATTATCACACACGTTATTATTATCATTATTATCATTATTGTTATTCCTATTATTATTATTATTATTGTCACATGCAAATGCAGATGCACATGAAAAATTATTTGTTATTTATTATATATTATTTATTTCCATTCACGTGAATATGTTGGTGTTGTTATTATTATTATTATTGTTATTACTATTACTATTATTATTATTATCATCACATGTAAATTCACATGCATGTCCATTATTTTTTATTACCGTGAACACGCACACGCAATGCACCTACATTATCCTATTATCACATGCATTTTTATTGTTATTGTTATTATTACTATTATTTTTATTATTGTTATCATCATCAAATGGAAATACAAATGCATGGGCATTATTAATTATTACCATACACGCGCACATTCAATACATGCGCATTATTCTATTATCACATGCGCTATTATTATTAATATTACTGTTATTGTTATTATTATCATCATGTGCGCAATGAGTTATTATTTATTATCATGCACTGTACATTCAATGCACATACGTTATTCTATTATCACATGCATTGTTGTTGTTATTATTATTATTATTATTACTGTTATTATTATTATTATTATTATCATCTCATGCACATGCACATGCACATGCACGTGCATTATTATTTATTTTTTATTACCATGCACGTGCACATGCAATGCAGACACGTTATTTTATTATCACATACATTTTTATTCTTATTGTTATTATTTTTTGTGGTTGTTGTTGTGTTTTTTGTTGTTCTTGTTATTTTTATTATCATCGCATGCAATCACACATGAAGATGCACATGAAAATACATAAATGCACACATTCAATGTACATGCGTTATTCTATTATCACATGCGTTGTTAATAATAATAATAATAATAATATTATTATTATTATAATTATCATCGTCATCATCATCACATGCAAATACAATGCACACACGTTATTATTTATTACCATGCATGTGCACGTGTAATGCACAAGCAATATTCTATTATCACATGCATTGGTACTACTACAATTTTCACTACTACTACTGCTTCTGTTATTATTATTATTATCACATGAAAATGCAGATGCATGTGCGTTATTATTTATTATTTATTACCATGCGCGTGCATATGCAATGCACTTGCATTATTTTATTATTATTATTATTATTATTATTATTATCATAGTTGTTATTTTTTTTATTATTATTATTATTATTATCATTACCATTATTATTATCATTATCACAAGCAAATCCACATGCATGTGCATTGTAATTTATTATTTATTACAATGCACATGCATGCATTATAATAATTATTATTATTCCAATTAGTATTATTAATATTATTGTCAAATGTAAATGCACAGGAATATGCATGTGCATTCTTATTTACTATTATTTAATTATTATTTACTACTATGCACGTGCACATGCAATTCACTTGCGTTATTCTATTATTATTATTGTTTTTGTTGTTGTTGTTGTTTGTATCATCAAATACAAATGCACATGCACGTGCTTTGATATTTATTATTTACTACCATGTACGTGCATGCATCATTATCATTATCTTTACATGTAAATGCACATACACGTGCGTTATTATATATTATTTATTACCATGCACATGAAAATGCAATGCACTTGCGTTATTCTATTATCACATGTGTTATTATTATTTATTCTCATGCATGTGCACACGCAATGCTCTGGCGTTATTCTGTTATCACATGTGTTATTATTTATTATTTATTATCATTCACATGAAAATGCACATTCTTATGGACTTTGTTTTTATTTATTGTTTATTACCATGCACATGCACTTGGATGTGCGTTATTATTTATTATTTATTATCATTCACATGTACATGCACATACACATGCAATTCCCATGCATTATTATTTATAATTTAGTATTTATTATCATTCACATGGAAATGTGCATGCATATGCACATGCACGTGCGTTATGATTTACTATCTAAACCATGCACATAAAAATGCACATGCACATGCGTTATTACTACTATTATTATTAGAAGTATTTTTAGGGTTTACTATCATTTTTTGGATTTTTAGGTGTCATTAACATTTATTATGGTTTGTTAGGGTTTTAGGGTTTTTTAATGGTATATTAATTTTTTTAGGGTTTTGTGGGGGTTATTAAAATTTTATTAGGGTTTATTATGGTCAGTTATGGTTTATTAGGGTTTATTAGGTACTTTTAGGGTTTTATTAGGATTGATTTGGGTTTATAAGGGTATATTATGGTATATTATGGAATATTTGGGTATATTTAGGATTTATTAGGTTTTATTACGGTTTATTAAATTTTAAGACGGTATATTATGTTTTTTTGGTGTTTAGTAGTGTTTATTCGGGTTTATTAGCACTTTTAAGCGTTTTTAGGTTTTATTAGCATTTATTAGGGGTTTTAGGGCTTTTTAATGGTATATTTGCATTTTTTAGGGTTTAGTGGGGTTTATTATGGTTTATTATGGTGCATTAAGGTTTATTAGGGTTGAGTAGGTATTTTTAAGGTTTTATTAGGGTTGAGTCGGTATCTTTACGGTTTTATTAGTGTATATTAGGGTTGAGTACGGTTTATTAGGGTTTTTTAGGGATTTTAAGGGTTTACTATGGTTTCTTAGTGTTTTTATTATGGTATATGAGTGTTTTTTAGTTTTTCTTAATATATATGAGGGGTTGTTAAGACTTTATAGGTTTTAGTAGCGTGTTTTTAGTGTTTGTGAGCATTTTTAATGGTTTATTAGCTTTTATTTGAATTTATTATGGTTTATTAGGGCTTTTAGGTCTTTTTAATGGTTTGCTTGCATTTTTTTGTTTATTGGGGTTTAGTTGGGTTTTATTAGGTTTTGTTATGGTGTGTCATGGTGTATTCGGAATGAGAAGGTATTTTTATGTTTTTATTAGCTTTTTATTAGGGTTTATTCATTTTTATTAGGGTTTATAAGGGATTTTTAGGTTTTATTAAGGTTTGTTGGGGGTTTATTAGTTTTTTTATTAGGTTATACTAGTGTCTGTTAGGTCTTTTTAGATAATATAGAGTGTTTTTATTGTTTGTGAGTGTTTTTTTTGAGCGTTTTAGAGTTTCTTTGGTAATGTTAGAGTAAATTATGTTTTATTAGGGTTTGTAGGGATTTTAAGGTATATTAGTGTTTTTTGACTTTATTAGGCTTTATTAATGTTTTTATGTCTTTTTAGGAAATATAGCATGTTTTTATTGTTTGTGATCCATTTTTTATTATTTGTGAGCGTTTTTAGGGTTTATTAGTTTATATTAGAGTTTATTAGGGTTTCTAGGGAATTTTTAAGGTATACTAGCATTTTTTTTCTTAATTAGGGTTTTGTAGGGTTTCATTAGGGGTTATTATGGTGTGTTAAGGTTTGTTAGGGTTGAATAGGGTTTATTTGGCTTTATTTATGGTTTATAATGGATTTTAGGGTTTTTTGGGATTTATTAGGTTTTATTAGTGTTTATTAGTGTCTTTTAGGGTTGGTTAGGGTTGTTTAGGTTTTCTTAACATGCTTTTAGGGTTTCTTAGGTTTTATTGTCATTTATTAGGGGTTATTAAGTATTTTTGGGGTTTTATTAGGGTTGAGTAGAGTTTCTTTGGATTTTAGGGATTATAAGGTGTTTTTTGGGATTATTAGAGATTATTAGGCGTTTATTAGGGTTTAATTTTTTATATAATGGTATATTAGGGTTTAATATTTTTGAGGGTTTTAAAGTGTCTTTAGGATTTTTGTAACATTTTTTAGGGTTTGTGTAGCGTTGTTAGAGTTTATATAGATTTTTTTGTGTTTATGTAGCATTTTTAGGGTTTAGTTGGTAGTTTTAGATTTTAATTATCATTTTTAGGGTTTAAGTAACGTTTTTAGGGTTTATGTAGCGTGTTTCGGGTTTAGGTTTTATGTAGCATTTTTTAAGGTTTATGTTGCGTTTTCTGGGTTTATATAGCGTTTTTAGGGGTGTTGTAGCATTTATGTTGCATTTTTCAGGTTTTATGTATCGTTTTTAGGGTTCGTGGAGTGTTTTAGGGTTTATATTGTGTTTTTAGTGTTTATGTTGTGTTTTTTTAATGTTTATGTTGCGTTTTTAGGGTTTATGTTGTGTTTTTTAGGGTTTATGTTACAGTTCTAGGGTTTATGTTGTGCTTTTAGGGTTCATGTAGTGTTTATTATTTTTATGTTACATTTTTTTATGTTGTGTTTTTAGGGGTTTTGTTGCATTTTTTAGTGTGTATGTAACATTTTTAGGGTTTATGTATCTATTTGAAGCCTTTTTTAGGGTTTTAATGGTTTTTTATGGTTTGTAGTGATTTTTAGGGTTTTTAAGGGTTGTTAACTGGTGTTTATGATTATTTATTGTATGTGATGGCTTTTAATGGTTTTGGGGGGGGGGGGGTTATTGATTTTTTTTAGTTTTTTTGGGATTGATTGGGTTTTTAGGGGTTTTTAGTGTGTTTTATGGTTTGTTTGGTTATTGTAGCTATTTTTAGGGTTTATATAATGTGTTTTAGCGTTTTTTTGGGTTCTTTAGGGTTTTAGTGTTCTTTAGAGTTTAATATGGTACTTTAGGGTTTATTAGTGTTCTTTAGGGTTTATTAGCATTCATTAGGATTTGTTATTGTTAATTAGTGTTTTTATTGTATATTATTGTTTTATTGGGATTTTGTAGGCAATAATAGCTTTTTATAGGGTTTATCAACCCTTTTTATGGTTAGTTAGGATTTATTAGGGTTTATTTTATTTATTTGGGTTTAGTAACGTGTATTTGGGTTTATTACGATTTATTAGGTTTTATTATGCTTTGTAAGGGTTTATTGTGGTTTATTAGGAGTTTGTTATGTTTTGTTTCAGTTTGTTATGAGTTATTTGGCATTGTTAGGATTTTTTACAATTTATTTTGGGTCTTTATGGTTTGTTACGATTTATTTTGGGGATATTGGGGTTTGTTAGGGTTTATTAGTTGGTTGTAGGGTTTTGTAGGCTATTATTTGGAGGTTTTTGTAGCGTTTTGTCGGGTTTATTAGGGATTTTAGTGATTACTAGGGTTTATTATGGCTTTATAGTGTTTTTTATTGTATATTAGGGATTTTAGGGCTTTTATAACTTTTATTAGTGTATAATAGAGTTTGTTAGGGTTTATTACACGTTATTACGATTTATTAGTGTTTATGAGGGTTTTTACGGGTTAATAGTGGGTTTGAGGGGTTTTTAGGCTTTATTAGTGGTTCTTAGGGGTTATTAGTGGTTTTTAGGTTTTGTTAGGGTTTTTAGGGTTTGTTTCATTTTGTACGAGTTGTTAGGGGTTTTATGCGTTTTTTTGGGTTTTATGGGTGTGCTTGGATTTTTTTGCTTTTTAGGGTTATTTTAGCATTTGTTGTGAGTTTGTTGCATTTTGTGGGTTTTGAAGCATTTTTTGATTTTTTGTAGCAATTGTGAGGGTTTTTGTAGCGTTGTTAGTGGCTTTAGTGGTTCTTTAGGGGTTTATTAGGGTTTACTTTTTTATAGTATGGTATATTAGGGTTAAATATTTTGGAGGGTTTTCAATCGGTTTTATGGTTTTTGTAGCATTTTATTGGGTTTATGTAGCGTTGTTAGAGTTTATATAGAATTTTTAGTGTTTATGTCGAATTTTTATGGTTTATGTAGCGGTTTTAAATTTTATTTATCATTTTTAGGGTTTATGTAACGTTTTTAGGGTTTATGTAGCATGTTTAGGGTTTAGGTTTTATATAACAATTTTTATGGTTTATGTTGTGTTTTTTGGGTTTATGTAGTGTTTTTTGGGGTGATGTAGCATTTATGTTGATATTTTTAGGGTTTATGTAACGTTTTTAGGGTTCATGTAGGGTTTTTAGTGTTTATATTGCGTTTTTATGTTTTTTGTAGTGCTTTTTAATGTTTATGTTGCTCTTTTTCGGGTTTATGTTGTGCTTTTTAGGGTTTTTGTTACAGTTCTAGGGTTTAAGTAGTGGTTTAAGGCTTTATGTTGTGTTTTTTTGTTTATGTTGCATTTTTAGGTTTTTGTTGCATTTTTTAGGGTTTGTGTAACGTTTTTTGGGTTTATGTATCTATTTGAAGCCTTTTTATTGTTTTAATGGTTGTTTATGGTTTGTAGTGTTTTTTAGGATTTTTAAGGATTGTTAATGGGTGTTTATGGTTTTTTATGGTATCTGATGGCTTTTTAATGGTTTGTGGGGGGTTTTATGGGTTTATTTGTTTTTTTGTGATTGATTGGGGTGGTTAGGGTTTTTAGTGTGTTTTAGGGTTTGTTTGGCTATTGTAGAAGTTTTTAGGGTTTATATAATGTGTTTTAGAATTTTTTGGGTTCTTTAAGGTTTTTGAGTGTTCTTTAGAGTTTAATATGGTTTTTAGGGTTTATTAGGGTTCTTTAGGGTTTATTAGTGTTCTTTAGGATTTGTTACAGTTTATTAGCATTTTTTATTGTATATTAGGGTTTTATTGGGATTTGGTTGGAATTTATAGCTTTTTCTAGGGTTTATCAAACTTTTTTACGGTTATTTAGTATTTATTAGGGTTTATTTTATTTATTATGTTTTATTAACATGTATTTGGATTTATTACGATTTATTAGGGTTTATTATGATTTTTTAGGGTTTATTGGCATTTATTAGGGATTTGTTATGGTTTGTTTTAGTTCGTTACGATTTATTTGGCATTGTTAGGATTTTTTACGATTTATTTGTGGTTGTTAGGGTTTGTTACGATTTATTTTGGGGTTATTAGTGTTTTTAGGGTTTATTAGTGGGTTGTAGGGTTTTGTAGGCTATTATTTGGATATTTTTATATCGTTTTGTCATGATTGTTAGGATTTTTAGTGATTATTTGGGTTTATTATGGTTTTATAGTTTTTTAGTGTATATTAGTGGTTTTAGGGCTTTTTAGTGTTTATTAGGGTCTAATAGAGTTTGTTAGGGTTTATTACAGGTTATTACGATTTATTAGTGATTATTAGGGCTTTTAGGGTTTAATTGTGGGTTTTATTGGTTATTAGGGTTTATTAGTGGTTCTTAGGGGTTATTAGTGGTTGTTAAGGTTTGTTAGGTATTGTTAGGGTTTTTAGGGTTTGTTACGGTTTGTTTGAGTTGTTTGGGGTTTTATACATTTTTTGGGTTTTATGGGTGTGTATGGATTGTTTATGCTTTATTTGGGTTATTTTAGCATTTTGGGTGGTTTTGTTGCATTTTGTGGGTTTTGAAGCATTTTTGGGTTTTGGTAGTAATTGATAGGGTTTATGTAGTGTTGTTAGTGGCTTTAGTGGTTCTTTAGGGTTCTTTAGGGTTTTTAGGGTTTTTAGTTTTCTTTAGGTTGTATTAGGGTTTCTTTTGCAGTTTTTAGGGTTTGCTAGGGGGTTTTTAGAGTTTTTAAGGGTTTCATAGGTTTTATTATTGGTTTGTAGGATTTTTTAGAAAATATTAGTTCTTATTTGAGTGATTTAGGGTGTCTAAGGGTTTGTTAGTGTTTCTAAGGGTGTGTTAGGGTTTCTAAGGGTGGGTTAGGGTTTTTATGGGTGGGTTAGGATTTATAAGAGTGTGCTATATTTTTTAAGGGTCTCTAAGGTTGTGTTAGGGTTTCTATGGGTGTTTTGGGGTTTCTATGGGTGTGCTAGGGTTTCTAAGGGTGTGTTAGGGTTTCTAAGGGTGTGTTAGGGTTTCTAAGGGTGTGTTAGTGTTTCATAGGGTTGCTTTGGGTTCTGATAGGGTTTTTAGGGCTTTTGGAGTTATGTTAGGCTTTCTTATGGTTTCATAGGGTTTTTTTGGGTTTATTCAGGTTTTTTGTGTTTATTGGGGTTTATTAGTGCTTCTTAGGGTTTGTTAGGGCTTGTTAGGGTTTTTTAGGGTTTTTTAGTGTTTTTTATGTTTTTTTAGTTTTTTTGGGGTTTGTTAGGGTTTTTATGATTTTTAGGGTTATGTTAGGGTTTCTTATGGTTTCATAGGGGTTTTCTAGGGTTTCTTCAGGGTCACTACTGGGAATCCATGTTTTTCCAACGGTTTAAAACTGTTGGAAAAGGCCCTAAAACCGTTGGGAAAACTTATCCCAACGGTTTTAGAAACCGTTGGGCTGTGAGGCGTGGGGAAAGCCTTATACCAACGGTTCACCCTGAACCGTTGGGAAAGGTTGTTTAGATTTCTTTTATACCAACGGTTCAGCTGAACTGTTGGAAAAATCAGCGACAGGGGTATGCCAACGGTTTTAAAACCGTTGGCATAAGATATACCCCAACGGTTTTGAACCGTTGGGAAAATCAGCAGGGTTGGGAAAAGCAGCAGGGTATACCCCAACGGTTTTGAACCGTTGGGAAAGGTATCAGCAGGGGTATAACCCAACGGTTTTGAACCGTTGGGAAATGCAGCAGGGTATAACCCAACGGTTTTGAACCATTGGGAAATGTTGCAGCATCACAAAGGTATAACCCAGCGGTTTTGAAACCGTTGGGTTAGACCCCCCATTAATTTAAGATGAAACAGCCAGCAATACTGCAGGCTGCAATGTAAACTCTGTCAAAAACGTGTCATCTCACAAAAATACACTGCAATCACAAAAAAAAACACACCACTGCAACCTACAAACACATAAAACACACCACTGCACACATAAAAAACTCTAAAAACACACCACTGCACAGAAAACGCATAGAAAACACACCACTGCACACATAGAAAACTCACCAAAACACTGCAACCTGCAACCTGCAAACACACCACTGCACACACAGAAAACACAGAAAACACAGCACTGCCCACACAGAAAACACACCACTGCACACACAAAAAACACACCACTCTATCATAGGAACACTGTAACCTGCAAACACAGAAAACACACCACTAAACACATAGAAAACTCACTTTAATCACCTGCAACCACACAAAAAAACACACAAAAAACACATAGAAATAATCATCTCATTTTTAAAGGCTTACTCACATCCCTTCCCCTTGTATGGTTCACATATTGATGTGGTAGAGAGACCAAGAACCAACAAAATGTTGTCTTGTTCATCAAATAGGGAGGGGGATATTGGAAATTCAAGTTTATAACTCATATATGAAGAATCCCCTGCCTCAATCCTGATCTATCGAATAAGGGTTATTTGTTTTGATTACTCCAGGATAAATTTGATATTTTTTCGATGAATTTAATCATTCAATATAATAACCTAGAAGGATATTTACACTATGACCATTATAAACCTTTTGTTCCTAGAGTATAATGATGGGGGAATCATATACTATGGGGAAATGACTTCTATAATGTCAAGAGATTTAGTTATATTGTTGAATTTATCAAGGTATTGGATTGTGTTTAAGAGAGGGATATTGGTCAGGCTCTTCTGACACATAGATTCTATGGGGATAGATATTTACTTGATTCATGAGAGATATCACATGCCTAATTTTCAAGGGGATATGCTATGATGACATCCAACATGGTGTTTGTCAGTGGTTATGAATTATTTACATCATCGGTTGGGCTCACTTTGGAAATTTTCTATCATATTCTAAGAGGATAAGATTACAAGGTAATATTCTATCCCCAATCTATAATGAAAACATTCAGATAATCCTCCATGACAATCCAGTAGATTACTACATGAGTTTTAGTATATACCTTCCATAGATGATTTTTGTATCCATTGAAATTTGAATGATGATCCATAGGGAGAATCATAAAAATTAACCATTTATCACATGGGATCATGGTCTTCATGGTGGTATACTAGCTGGTGAGCTATGATATGGACCAAATGTCCTTGTTATTTCATACACATGTTGTGTGACAAATTCTAGAAAGTATAGTGAAATATCTTAATGAATGAAAACACCTTGAGTGATTAGGTGTTGGAAGGACCCTTACTTGAGTGATAATGATGCTATCATATTATAAAATGATATCTAACACTAACATGATTGATAAGTTAGGGAGAATAGGTCCCGAGTAACTAGAACCTTGTACCTATCTGGTGAGCTATAATATGGACCAAATGCCCTTGTTGTTATTTCATACACATCTTGGGTGAGAAATTCTAACAAGTATAGTGATATATAATAAGGAATGACAACACCTTGAGTGATAAGGTGCTAGAAGGACCCTTACTTGAGTGATAATGAAGTTATCATATTATAACATGATATATAACCCTACCATGATTGATAAGGTAGTGGTCAATATAATGGCCTCACCTTGAGTGATAAGGTTCTAGATGAACCCAACCATGAGTGATAATGGAGAGTTTTGAATGTGATATTAGACCTACCATGGTTAATATGGTATTATTTCAGAAAATGGATTTACATTGATCATAATTTATTAACATGGATGTTTGTTAAGTGAGAAGGTTGGTATGTGATATATAGTTGTATGAGACACTACATTTAGTAGTATGGAAGATGTTGGGAGTTGAGTGATGAGCTATATTGAGTGAGAAGTATTAGTCTAGGGCTTTGATAAGGGTAAAAGTAGTGGATACATATAAATATGTTGGGCTAGAAAAGACATGTGTGAAGATAATTTACTATTTTGAAAGCGGTAAATTACTACTTGTGTAGAGGTAATAAAGAGGTTATAAAGAGGTACATGAGGGTAAATATTGATCCTTGCCATTTTTTACTTAGCAGTAATGAGACATGTGGAACTTTTTTAAGGACATGAATTGATTAGTTGAATGAATGTATATATATGATTTCGTATTACAAATGGTGTGAAAATTATTAAGGAATCTTCCATACATATCTTGAATTTCCTTTCATGTTTAAAATTAATCCAATGGTGTTCATGGATCTCATGAATGAGATCTTCCATACATATCTCAACTCATTCATTGTGGTTCTTATTGATGATATCCTTATATACTCACTGACCATTGATATACACATTGGACACCTATAGATTTTTTTTGTACACTTTGACCACATTATATGTTTTATAAGATCTCAAAGTGTCACTTATGCTTCCATAAAGTATGTTTTCTTAGGCACGTAATCTATAATGTGGGAATTTATGTGGACCCAACGAATGTATAGGTTGTGGTTTCATGAGAAGGCATACGAAACATGTTTGATATTGTGGGTTTCATTTGTTTGTTCGGGTTTTACATGTGGTTCATTTAAAACTTTTCCCCTTTAGAAGTTCCTATGACTAGGATTACTAAGAATGTAGTTATGTTTGAGTGGTCAGAAAAGTTTAAAGAGGCCTTCCTAAAAAGTCAATGATGTTTTGATCCTACTGAATTACTATAAATTATGATTCAGAAATGAGGTCTCCAAATTGATCCCCGAGCATGAATTGGACTTATGGACATTTCTTGCATTGGACACAGAATTGTAGTATCTATGTGGAAGGTTCTATATTGTCCTCATCATATCACATATGAGAATGTGTCAACATTAGAATGATATTAAATCAAAAATCATAGTCAATGTAATATTTTCAAATATTGCTAACATTTATCATTAAATAAAGGTACAAGGGTCTGATGTTTCTCAACATAATGACGTATTAATCTTTATCTATGGTGGTTATAGCATTATTACATTCCATAGTAATTGTACCTGGTTGGATTATGCATGGGGATT
The DNA here is from genome assembly GCA_963277665.1 of Viscum album. Taxonomy (NCBI): domain Eukaryota; kingdom Viridiplantae; phylum Streptophyta; class Magnoliopsida; order Santalales; family Viscaceae; genus Viscum; species Viscum album. The sequence goes on from CAUJRU010000006.1 coordinate 1,678,488, forward strand.
TTCCTTCTCTTACTAGACTCACTAAATGGCTCTTCCACGGTTTCTACAACATTGATAGTGTAAGTAGGGACATGGCTAGAATTATAGATTCTTCCACGAATGTGCCTTATCCGATATACTCGGGTCCTACGAAATCGTTCTGCAGTTCCCTAATTGGGTTCAAGGAATTCAAGTTCATCTCCATACTCATCCACCTGCCCAACCCCCCCCCCCCCCCCACTACCCCACCTACACATCCCCCCCCTGCCCAGCCCCCTCCCCCTGCCTAGCCTAACCCCCTTCACATCCCACCCCCTCCCCCACCTGCACAACCACCACCCCGCACCGGCACAACCCCCCTTCCCCCCCATCTTCCCACCCCCCCCCCACACCTGCACAACCCCCCCACTACCCCACTGGCACAGCCCCCCCTATCCAGCCCCACTCCCCCTGCCTAGCCTAACCCCCTGCACATCCCACCCCTTCCCCCACTTACACAACCACCACCCCACCTGCACAACCCCCCTGCCCAGCCCCCCTCCCCCATCTACCCAGCACCCCCACCTACACAGCCACCCCCAAACCTGCACAACCCCCCCTCCCCCCTGCCCAGCCCACCCCCTCCCCACCAAACCCCCTACACAGCCCCCCCTCCTCCCCACCTCACCCTCGCCAAACACCCCTGCCTCCCCCACAAATTCCCATAGGGTAGTTGATTTTAAGTTTTAATCGTATTTTTTGGGTTTTTGGTGACCCATTCAGGATTCAATCAATGGATACTTTGGAGAAATTAGGTGTTTTGGGATATTTTTGGGGGGTTTAGTTTGGGATGACTCATGTAAATGATGTGTAGTTTTGAGAACACACATCATGTGTTATTCGTACTTGGGAAATATGGGTTTTGGGAACTAAAAGATTAATACAAGGGGGTGGGTTACATGCCATGTAGTGGTGACTCGGGGTGTGCTAGTGGCAGATGACCATGTAGGGTATAAAGCTATATCTAGTGCGAGGTACATGGATAGGCATTGTGCGTGGGTAGACCTTGTGTGGGGGGGGATATATGGATAGGTACATACATGGGAACCATATGTGGGGTAAAGATTGTGTATGGGGTGATACATTCCACGTAGTAGGGAATTTTTCATGTTAAGTGGGGCCTTGTATGTGAATGTACCCAGGTGGGGGTAAACATCATATACCGGAACACATGATGTGTACTTTGGAAAAGTACACACTGAGCAGTCTATGTCACATGGAACGAGGGGACATTTTGGGTTACATATCATATACCTAAAGTACAGGTTGGGTACTTTTTTCTCCTTGTTGTGTTTACCCTATTTTAACCCTCGAGTCAGAATTCGACTTATGAGTATTCAATTTTGATCAGTTTTTCATATAAATTTCCATGATGGAATACTTTCTGTGTTTGAATGTGGTCTTTATGGTGTTTTGGAGTAAAACAATTCTTTATCAGGATTTCTTCAAGGATTGGATTCAGAATCCTCCAGCAGGTTGGGTTGTGAGATGAGAATCATGTGTGAGGGTTATGAGATCATTAGTTGGAATGGATTGTGAAATCTAAGCTAGTTCTGTTCAATGTTCTTTCATATAGATCCTGAAAATTATAATCAAGTAGTATATATGAAGAGATCTTGTTTTATCCTGAAATTTTGGTACCTATTTCTCAAGGTTAGAACAGTTGAGGATTACTGCCTTTTTTTAGGATTGGAACTATTGGAACCATTGGTATGGGATGATGATGTGGGATAGAAGTTATGGTCGGATTTCCTTAAGATATTTATATGCATCAAAGGGACTCTTGAAGATGCCATAATGGGATTGTTACTGATTGAGTGACCAGTGTTTTCTATACCTGTTAATTAATAACGCCCATGTGGAGTGGTCAATCTTGTACTATAGAGCCCTTGTAAGGTAAAACTTTTATGATTGTCATGAGGACCATTGATAATTCATTGGTTATTCATTTATTTTATATACCCCATTGGGTGCGTTGTTGATAGATGATCAGTAGGAGACGTTGTTGATCGATGATCAGGTTTTTCTAGTCGTTAATGTATTGGTGCTACCATCAACATGGATGTTCTTTCACCCCTATATATTATCTTTTCTCACCCCCAGCACATCCCCCCCCCCTCTCCCCCTCTCCCCCACCTACACAGCCACCTCCAACCCCCTGTCCACCCCCCCTCCTCCTCACCTCACCCCTTCCCATCCCCCCCCCCCCTCCAGCACATCCCCCCCTCCTCCCCACATCATTTTGACCTCTTCAATATCAATCAAAATGATTCTATACAGGTAAATTAAAACAAAATTGCAACCTAAAATGATATATTGCTTTTGTTCATAAGGGGATCATAATAGACAGTACATTGTAGCGAAATGGAACCAAAAAATCAAAAATAAATGAAGGCATACATACTGATTTAAAGTGAATGAACAAAAATTACTTGAATCAAAGATAAGATGACCGGTTGGAAAGTAGAGTTAGAACCCTCGAGAGTAGGTAGGGAAGCAGGGTTCCAAACACAACCTAAAATCGTAAGGGGATCATAATACATACCCATTTAATGCGGAAGAATTGAGCATTGGAAAACCAGACCTGTCGCGCTGGGAAGTAGGGTTCACGTTGAGAGTCGGTTGGGAAGTAGGATTCCTGTCGAGCTATTGGGAAAAATCTTCCATATGGGTGCGTCGAGCTATGGTTTAGGGTAAAACGAGAAGGGTTATGGGTTCGCATAGAGATTTTAGAAAAAAATCGTGAGCGCTGATGAGCGGGGAGCGGCGATCGGCGATCGGCGAGCGGTGAGGGGTGGTTGGGATGGGAGCGGCGGTGAGGGGTGGTCGGTATGGGAGTGGTAGCGAGGACGAGGGGAGTATGGGATTGGCATCGAGGGTTTGGAGAAGTGCGGATTAGGGATAGGAGAAGTATCCCGATAGGACTGCGAACCACCACAGGGTGTCGTCCTGGAGCAGGGACAAATCACAGCGTGACCGCGGCGTGACTGCGGCGTGACCACGGCGTGACCGCGGCGTGACCGCGGCGTGTTGGCCCGGTCTAGAGACATCTGCGGAGTAGCATCTTCTGGCCAGGAGCGAAGAGAGCAGGAGGAAGTGGGGAAACATTCTGGTCGTCGCCTCCCTCCCCATTTACTATGGATGGGTAATGTATCTAAAACTCTATCAAGGTATCATACATTGAATCCTGACAGGATTGCGAACCGCCGCAAGGTGTCGTCCTAGAGCAGGGCCAAATCATGGAATTACCACGGCGTGACCACGGCGTGACCGCGGCGTGACCGCGGCGTGACCGTGGCGTGTTAGCCCAGTCCAGCGACATCTGCGGGGTAGCATCTTTCGGCTAGGAGCGAAGAGAGCGGGAGGAAGCGGGGAAACATTCCAGTCGTCGCCTCCCTCCCCATTTACTATGGATGGGTAATGTATCTAAAACTCTATCAAGGTATCATACATCGAATCCCTACAGGATTGCGAACCGCCGCAAGGTGTCGTCCTGGAGCAGGGCCAAATCATGGCATTACCACGGCGTGACCGCGACATGACCACAGCGTGACCGCGGCGTGTTGGCCCGGTCCAACGACATCTACAGGGTAGCATCTTCTGGCTAGGAGCGAAGAGAGCGGGAGGAAGCGGGGCAACATTCCGGTCGTCGCCTCCCTCCCCATTTACTATGGATGGGTAATGTATCTAAAACTCTATCAAGGTATCATACATTGAATACCGACAGGATTGCGAACCGCCGCAAGGTGTCATCCTGGAGGAGGGCCAAATCAGGGCATTAACACGGCGTGACCGCAGCTTGACCGCGGCGTGACCTCGGCGTGACCGCGGCGTGATCGCGGCGTGATCGCGGCGTGACCGCGGCGTGACCGCGGCGTGTTGGCCCGGTCCAGCATCTAAAGGGAAACAAAACGACGGAAAAGAATCATATAGCCTAAACTATCACTGTGAGTTTTCGCAGACATCGCACCTCCGTTAGAGGGGTTTTTTTATAAAAACATGACTTTATTTATCAAATGAAACAATTATATTAAAGAAAACTTATTCAGGATATGCAATTCAATATAATTAAGATGAATTAAGAAAGAAGCTAAATTCAATTTAAAGAATTTTTATATTAAAGAGGCTACGAGAGGGACACTACCTCAAGGTGGAACCAAGCCGTCCACTTCGGTTCTTGGAGCTTTCTAACTAAAAGTTGTTGCTCCTCCACTAGGTATACGCACCTTCACACGCATGCAAGGACACCTAGACCCTATGCACACACTTGCATGGCCATGATCATGTGCAAGGGGATCCTTGCACATATGCTTATATGCATATATCAGTCTCCACTCACCTGCGTATGCATTTATATATATATACATGGGCACACCTAGCCCCATACGTGCATAATCACTGCCATGGGTGACTATACACGTAACGGGGGAACCCACATACATATACTTACTTACCCATGCACACGCAGGCGAGTCTCCCATGACTTGGAGACTCGAAACCAACGAGCAAGGATCAACGCACTACACAAAGGATATTAAGAACCTTAAAACACATGAAGGACGCTACATAACCAGTGAAAAACCAACCAATGGCATTAAAGCCTTACCTAGATTGGCAGCGGAGAACCAAATCCACCCGAACCAACACGAAACGATCCAACGCCCTACCGAAAACATAATATGGAGTCAAAAACACTAAATCCCCAAATACATGAGGTGCGAGACATGTAGTAACCATATAATCTTACCTCGGATCAAATTCGGTGGACTGAATCAATCTAAACTCCTTATGGCCCCCTTCTCAGAATATAAGTACCCTCTGTCCATAGAAAGTAGTCAAAGATCTAAGTGACCAATGCACTAAAGAAAATAAAATAAAAACTAAACTAAAACATACCTGTCTCCTATGACTATACTTGTTACCACCCAACATATAAGTACCACAGTTCCCCATGGGTCAAATCATGTTCCTGCAAGCAAAGGGGAAACAGATCAATGTTTCAAAATGATACTATCAAATAGTACATTCCTATTAATTAACAATTACTCTTCCTATTAATGGTATATAATCAATTTGGTCCGAGTTTCAACTTAGTTTGGTTTTCTTCGATACAAGGGATGAGGTCTTATTATTCTTGGTTTTTATGTTTACACTTGAGATATTTATTTCAAAATGATGCATGTATTTGGCATTATTATTTATGGTTTTAGTTCTTAGCTTGTTTCCATAGGGCCTGTCCACATGAATAATTGTTGGAATGTAGGGTTTAGTTGATATTTATGTGCTTTAATGTGATTAATGTCACTAACGATGAGGATTTAGATCACGGAAAATATTCCTAGGAGGATTGGTCCTTGTAGTGATAGGTGTTGCAATATTACATCTAGCGTTTGATGAGGAAATACTTATGAGGATGGATTAGAATCTTGGTAGGTTCTTAGAGTGGGATGGTCCCTCTGAGTATATAAAATGTATTATGAAAGGTTTTACTCCATTTAATGATTCAAGAGTTCAACTAAAGAGATGAAGGATGAGATGCTAGTGTGAGTATTGGGTATTGTCGGATAGATTGGCGTTATAATGCCAAGAGGCTTGGTGTGATTTAGCTTAGTATGGAACCTGGTTAGTGGGGCTGGGTAATAATACATGATTTTGATGAGGTTCTTGACCGGATTATTGAGAATATAATGTAGATGGGTTCGACATGGTGTTCTTTTGTGACTAGGACAATCATAAGGTGAATAGTCCTCTTTGTCTAGTTGGATGATGAGATGTGAATTGAGGCATCAGATAATCCTCGAGAGATGAGTCTAGACTATGTGACTGAGAGGATAGACTAGGATAAGTTTGATAGGATTGGGTGAGTGGCCCACCCATGTGAGGATGATACGATGTATGGAGACACTTGGAGACACTTGGGGTTATTTATGCTATCTCATGGAGACACTTGGGGTTATTTCATAACTCCAACATACTCCAGAAATGTTCCCACATGATTTTTTAGAAAAACGATTCCATCTCATGGAAGGATCCTCTATCTTCCAATGTTTCCTCACACTCACACTTCATGGTATTACAGTATACAAGTGATCTACATCAAAATATATTCTTAGGATATATATAAAATCCATCACAAAACCACAGATAATCCTTTGAGGGATTAATCAGTCTGGAAAATTGTGATTTTTGACCTTCCTAGTAAACAACCCATAACAATTTTCCTTTCTTTTATTTTTTTTTTGAAAACGAAGAGATTACGAACAAAACACAAAAAATGGTAAATGGATTGCAACCGCATAATCAGGTGAGCATATCGTACATCTCTAGACGTGGAAGCATCCCATGATCTTTGAATGTCTCACCCACACTTGTTCAAATAAATCCATACGCATTGTACAATAAGTAGGTTATGAATGGAAATAGGATTGAAATTGCTTCATTCTAATAGGCCATTAATGGAAACTAAGTGATGAATGATGGATAGATGTCAGGTTGTTCTTAGGGGAAAATTGTCTATGAAAGAGTCCTAAATCATTTTAGTTTTATACTTGTTCAGTCATCACTAAGATAAGATCTCAGTGTAAGTTCTAGTCAGTTTACATGCCCCTGGAATCTATCAAGAAATATGCCTAGATATGAGTATGAAATTGAAAGATTAGAGTTCTCTTGGGTAGTGCGAATCAAAAAAAATGGCAATCACAAAGGGCATAAATCCTAAGTAATATGTCAATTAGTCATTATTTCAAAGATTTTGAATTTAAATTAATTCCCTAAACTTAGCAACCATTCTAAAAAAATCTAAGTAGGAGTCAAACATGTTCCTTGGAACTTTTACACTTCACTTTTTTTAATAACAAGGGCATAATGATTCTCAAGTTTAAATCATTCTTATTATTTTGAAAAATGTCTCATAGACAAGTGAGAATAATAAAAAAATCCAAGTGCATCACATGTGAAACTGTGAGAAACTCCCCCCACACTTAAAATGAGGTAGTGTCCCTACTGTCAATGAAATACAAGTGAGAGTGGTATGGCAGCGATTTTTAATGTTTGTGGGAATGGATATCGAAAAAAATGAAAATAAAAGGGAATTGAGAGCTCCCTGGGAAAATCAGTATGCCATGGGGGTGTTTTCTACTGTAATCATATGTACCTGAAAAAGTGTTAGAGAATGAAATCCATTACAAGATATCAAATATTAGTTCACCGAGATAAATAGTTGGAAGAGTATATCAACGGGAAAATACCGATCAAGAACCCTGGCGGGAGGAGAGGGAGCCAAGAGGGGGGACGTCTCGTGGGGTGTTCGGCCATGGGGGGTATCGCGTGCGACTGGAGAGGGAATCAGGGGACGTCGGAGGAGGAGATTGAGGGGAGGGGGATTTCACCAGGAGTGGGAGACGAGAGGGGAGGGGGAACGTCGCTTGGAGCCGAGAGGGGAGGGGGATGTCATCGTCGGAGAGGGAGCCGAGAGGGGAAGGGGAATGCCGCCGGAGGAGAGGGAGGGGACCGAGAGGCGGAGGCGGTGGCTGGGAGGAGATAGAGATCGTGGAGGGGGGAGGGGGTCGGGAGGCGGATGTCGGGGACGGTCCAGGATGAGGAGCCCTAATTTGGGTGTTAAAAAATTTTCTTTCCCAACGGTTTAACAAAACCGTTGGAAAAAACCAACCTAAAACACATTATCCCAACGGTTTTGTTAAATTGTTGGCAAAACCCAACCTAAAATACCTTACCCCAACGGTTTTGTTAAACCGTTGGCAAAACCCAGCTAAAAACACTTATCCCAACGGTTGTTTTTAAACCGTTGGGAAATAAGTGTTGGTATAAGTCCCAATTCTAGTAGTGGGTTTTTGTGTTTATTGGGGTTTCTTAGTGCTTCTTGGGGTTTGTTAGGGCTTGTTGGGTTTTTAGGGGGTTTTTAGGATTTTTTATGTTTTTTAGGGTTTTTTGGATTTTGGTAGGGTTTTTCATGTTTTTTAATGGTTTTTAGTGTTTATGGGGATCTTCGTGGGTTTTTAGTGTTATTTAGTTGTTCATAGTTTTCACATATGTGTAGAGCTAGTCACAAGCTTCAATTTGATATGTGGTAGAGGTGAAACGGACACCCAGAGTAGAAGTAATGGTTATTTGGAGGACTTAAGGACCTTTTGTGTCTTTAAGAATGTGATAAGGCGTTTCTATTGGTCACAGATGTGTAGATCTAGTCGAATGCTTCGATTTGATATATGGTAGAGGCAAAACAGACTCCCAGAGTAGAAGTTATGTCTTTTGGAGGGTTTAAGTACCTTTATGGGACTTCAAGGATGTGAGAAGGTGATTTAGTGGTTATAGGAGTGTAGGACTAGTCTCAATATTCGATTTGATATGTGGTAGAGGCAAAACGGACACCCATAAAAGAATATATTGCAAAACGGACACCAGAAGCCAATATTTTACCATCCAAAGGGATTTGGGTCTTTTGGGGGTTGAAGAGTGTCAGAAAGGGATACAGTGGTTACAAGAGTGTGAATATTTTCACAATATTCGATTTGATATGTGGTAGAGCCAAAATGAACACACGTAGCAGATGTTATTGTCATTTTAAATTTAGCAACCCGCCTAGCGCCTAAAAAACTATGGAACCTGCAACTCACTAAAATAGGCGTAACTTCTCCTTCGAGTGTCCATTTGAGAGCTTTGACTAGTAAAATCGAAGCTCTATTGATGAGTGAGGACCATGTCTAATCGAAACTATGAGAAGATCAAAGAAACATAAGATATATTAGTTATACCACTCCAAAAAAATGTCCAACTTCAAACGGTCATAACTTTCACTCTGGTTGTCTGTTTGAGCTCTACCACATATCAATTTAAAGGCAGCGAACATATCTATGAAGAAGGATAACGTGAAAAAAATTCATGTCTTTTTTGGGACCCTAAAATCCCAAAAACTCATCACAAGGCCTCCAAAACTGTGTTTCGGTGTCCGGATCCCTGTCAATTTTTTCGTAAAACGTTCATAACTTCTGATCTGTGTGTCTGTTAGGCCTCTAGCACCTATTTTTATCATAGTTCGTTCCATGATATTTATTTTGAAAATTTCTCGGAGTAGAAATGGACACCTGAAGAGGAAGTTATTCCATTTTTAATGACTGTGATTTGTAGGTTTTTTGAGACACCATTTCTAACACTTTTTTCATGTCTGCTTTTTTTTCAAACAACTATAACATTTTATTACTGTTAATATTATTATTATTATAATAATTTCATGCAAAGGGACATGCACATGCAAGTTTGTTATCATTATATTTTTATTACCATGCACGTGCACATGCAATTCACACACGTTATTTTATTATCAAATGCAATGTTATTATTATTTTTATTATTATTGTTGTTGTTGTAGCTGTTGATGTTGTTGTTGTTGTTGTTATCATCACTTGAAAATGCACATCCAAATGCACATATACACACATTCAATGAACACGATTTATTCTATTATCACATGCGTTGTTATTAATAATATTATTAATATTATTATTATTATTATCATCATCATCACATGCAAATGCAATGCACATGAGTTATTATTTATTACCATACACATGCACACGTAATGAACATGCAATATTATATTATCATATGAATTCGTACTACTACTATTATCACCACTACTACTATTATTATTACTATTTCTGTTATTATTACTATCATCACATGAAAATGTAGATGCACGTGCGTTATTATTTATTATTTATTACCATGTACATGCATATGAAATGCACATGTATTATTATTTTATTATTATTAATATTATCACAGTTTTTTATTGTTATTATTATTATTATTATCATTATCATTATTATTATCATTATCACATGCAAATGCACATGCATGTGCGTTGTTATTTATTATTTTTTACCATGCACGTGCATGCATTATTATTATTATTATTACAATTAGTATTATTAATATTATCATCAAATGTAAATGCACATTCACATGCATGTGCGTTATTATTTATTATTATTTATTTATTATTTAATACTATGCACATGCACATGAAATGCACTTGCGTTATTCTATTATTATTATTATTATTATTATTATTCTTGTTGTTGTTGTTGTTTTTATCATCAAATACAAATGTACATTCATGTGCGTTGTTATTTATTATTTATTACCATGCACGTGCATGTATCATTATCATTATCATTACATATAAATGCACATGCATGTGCATTATTATATATTATTTATTATCATGAACATGCAAATGAAATGCACTTGAGTTACTCTATTATCACATGTGTTATTATTATTTATTATAATGCACATGCACACGCAATGCACGTGCATTATTCTATTATCACATGTGTTATTATTTATTATTTATTATCATTCACAAGAAAATTAACTTTCATTTGGACTTCATTATTATTTATTGTTTATTATCATGCACATGCACATGCACATGCACATGCACATGCACTTGTATGAGAGTAATTATTTATTATTTATTATCATTCACATGCACATGCACATACACAAGAAATTCACATGAATTATTATTTATAATTTATTATTTATTATCATTCACATGCAAATGTGCAGGAATATGCACCTGCACGTGTGTTATGATTTATTTTTTAAACCACGCACATGCATATGCACATGCACGTGGTTGCTGTACAGAGGCATGCTTGATGGATTTTCTTTCACTTATTGCCTTTTATATGCAAGGGTTTGATGATTTTTATAGATTGTTATGGAATGTGGGCTGGTCGGTATGAATCCAGTTTTGTGTTGGTTTCTGTATGGGATGATTATGCGATAATGGTGAAGGGGGTATTGTGGTTTAAGGGCAAGGTGGAACTTCTGGGTTGTCTGCGGATCAGGGTGCTTGTGGCGTCAGGATCTGGTGAACTTCATTCTAGTTTCATTGACGTCCTTTTGTGGATGGATGCTTCATAGAGGTCAATTTCATTTCGCTTGAAGGCTGGGTGAACTCCTTCTGGAATTTTCCGATGGGAGGTTTTGGGTAGGTGTTGATGGTCACGATGGGGGACTTTCTAGGTGACACTTTCTGAGGTTTGGCCAGCAGTTCTGATGTTCTTGTGCCCTGGTTTGTGGTTTCTTGGACTTTTTCATGTTGTTGGTTCATGGTATTTTTGTGTTATGGTTGGAATCATGTAGGGTTTCTCACTTTCTACCTCAAAAGTGTTTTCATAATAAAAAAAATTAATTTTCAGTCAGTATTAGAGGTATTTTTAGGGTTTACTATCATTTATTCGGATTTTTCAGTGTTATTAACATTTATTATGGTTTGTTAGGGTTTTAGGGTTTTTATGGGTATATTGGCATTTTTTAGGGTTTGGTGGGGGTTATTAGGATTTTGTTAAGGTTTATTATGGTGTTTCAAGGTTTATTAGGGTTTATTTGTTATTTTTAGGGTTTTATTAGGATTGAGTTGGGTTTATTAGGGTATATTAATGTATATTATGGTATATTTGGGTATCTTTTGGATTTATTATGGTTTATTATGGTTTATTAATTTTTAAGAGGGTATATTAGGGTTTTTTAGTGTTTAGTAGTGTTTATTCGGGTTTATTAGCGCTTTTAAGATTTTTTAAGTTTTATTAGCATTTATAAGGGGTTTTAGGGCTTTTTAATGGTATATTTGCATTTTTTAGGGTTTAGTGGGGTTTATTATGGTTTATTATGGTGTGTTAAGGTTTATTAGGCTTGAGTACGAATTTTTTGGGTTTTACTAGAGTTGAGTCAGTATCATTAAGGTTTTATTAAGGTTTATTAGGGTTGAGTATGGTTTATTAGGGTTTGTTAGGGATTTTTAGGGTTTACTAGGGTTTGTTAGTGTTTTTATTAGGGTATATGAGTGTTTTTTAATTTTTGTTAATATATATCAGGGGTTTTTATGACTTTTTAGGTTTTATTAGTGTTTTTTTAGTATTTGTGAGCATTTTTAATGGTTTATTATATTTTATTTGAATTTATTATGGTTGATTAGGGTTTCTATGTATTTTTAATGGTATGGTTGCAATTTTTTTGTTTAATGGGCTTTAGTTGAGTTTTATATGGTTTTATTATGGTGTGTCAAGGTTTATTAGGGTTGAGAAGTTATTTTTAGGGTTTTATTATGGTTTTATTAGGGTTTATTAGTTTTTATTAGGGTTTATTACGGATTTTTAGGGTTTATTAGGGTTTGTTAGGGGTTTATTATTTTTTTTTGTTTTATTAGGTTATATTAGTGTTTGTTAAGACTTTTTAGATAATATAGAGATTTTTATTGTTTTTGAGCGTTTTGTTTTTATTTGTGACTGTTTTTAGGGTTTCTTAGGTTATATTAGAGTTTATTGTGGTTTATTATGGTTTATTATGGTTTCTTGTGAATTTTAAGGTATATTAGTGTTTTTTGTCTTTATTAGGTTGTATTAGTGTTTTTAGGTCTTTTTAGGTAATATATCATGTTTTTATTGTTTGGGATCTTTTTTTGTGAGCATTTTTAGGGTTTATTAGGTTATATTAGAGTTTATTAGGGTATCTAGGGATTTTTTAAGGTATACTAGCATTTGTTTTCAATATTAGGGTTTTGTAGGGTTTTATTAGGTTTTACTATGGTGTGTTAAGGTTTTTTAGGGTTGAGTTTGGTTTATATGGATTTATTTATAGCATATTAATGATTTTTATGGATTGTTTGTTGTTTATTACAGTTTATTAGTGTTAATTAGTGTCTATTGGGGTTGGTTAGGTTTGTTTAGGTTTTTTTAATGTGTTTTTAGGGTTTATTAGGTTTTATTATCATTTATTAGGGTTTATAAGGTATTTTTTTGGGTTTTATTAGGGTTGAGTAGAGTCTCTTAGGGTTTTTAGGGATTGTAAGTTGTTTTTAGGGATTATTAGAGTTTATTAGGTGTTTAATAGGGTTTAATTTTGTATATTATGGTATATTATCATTTAATATTTTGGAGAGTTTTGAAGCGTCTTTAGGGTTTTGGTAGCATTTTTTAGTGTTTTTGTAGCGTTGTTTGAGTTTATGTAGCATTTCTAGTGTTTATGTAGTGTATTTAGGGTTTAGATAGGGGTTTTATGTTTTATGTAGCATTTTTTGGGGTTTATGTAATGTTTTTAGGGTTTATGTAGCGTGATTAGGGTTTATGTTTTATGTAGCATTTTTTAGGGTTTATGTTGCGTTTTGTGGGTTTATGTAGAGTTTTTAGGGGTGATGTGGCGTTTATGTTGCATTTTTTAGAGTTTATGTAATGTTTTTAGGGTTCATGTAGTGTTTTTAGGGTTTATGTTGTGTTTTTAGGTTTTTATGTTGCATGTTTTAATGTTTATGTAGTGTTGATTAGGGTTTATGTTACGGTTCTATGGTTTATGTAGTGCTTTTTGGGTTTATGTAGTGTTTTTTGGGTTTATGTTATGGTTCTAGGGTTTATGTAGTGCTTTTTGGGTTTATGTAGAGTTTTTTGGGTTTATGTTGCGTTTTTTGGGTTTATATTGTGTTTTTAAGGTTTATGTTGCATTTTTAGGGTTTATGTAACTTTTTTTGGGTTTATGTATCTATTAGTTGCCTTTTTTAGGGTTTTAATGTTTGATTATGGTTTGTAGTGGTTTTTAGGGGTTTTTAGGGTTATTAACTGGTGTTTATGGTTTTTATGGTATTTGATGGGTTTTCAATGGTTTTTTGGGGGGTTTTAAGGGTTTATTTATTTTTTCAAGATTGATAGGGGTTGTTATGGTTTTGTAGTGTGTTTTAGTGTTTGTTTGGGTATTCTAGCGGGTTTTAGGGTTTATGTAATGTGTTTTTAGTATTTTTGGGTTCTTTAGGGTTTTTAGTGTTCTTTTGAATTTATTATGGTTCTTTAGGGTTTATTAGGGTTCTTTAGTGTTTATTAGTGTTCTTTAGGATTTGTTACGGTTTATTAGCATTTTTTATTTTATATTAGGATTTTATGGGGCTTTGTAGGCATTAATAGCTTTTTCTGGGGTTTA